>CM048822.1:14760208-15203773 GCA_026586065.1 Dioscorea zingiberensis | reverse complement strand
TAATTTATAAATATATTAAACGACTTTCAAAAACTACATGTGTGTACTCCATCCTCATACTTAAAATTTTGTATCATGTCCTCAACGCAAACAATCAAAACATAGAATTTATACTAGATGCAATGAAAGTATTGGAGAGAGTAGACCTCAACTTCCCCTGGTTATTACTTGGTGATGATTCCAAGATAAGGAGTGAAACCAAGGTGAAGTTGTAGTGTTGGTCATCATACAACATTCTTTTAATAATCCCGTAAGGCATGAAGGGAGATCAAAAGACACAACCGTATAGGCTATTATATTTATTTAAGCTAAGAAGGGTAAGTCCTTGCTTATTAGTACAAGATCTGCAGTAAGGTAGTGCAACGGGATAAGACCTCGATCACTAATACAAAAGCAACTTAAGTTGAGTAGTGGGGTAAGCCCGCGAAGGCTAACAACGTAAACCAGATGTCGCTGATCCGGCATTAGCCCTTTTTAGGCGGGTTGGGAGTTGATCTCGCGGGGTGCCAAAGCTTTGGTTCATGCGCCGGGGAATACGATCGAAAATACGCCTCAAAGCATCGTGGTTCGCGGGAATACACCGCGCGAAGCATCGAATCATCACAAACGCCATATTTCGCTTGTCGGTGGGTTCTTCCATTTCTAATGTAGGCAAAAGTTTCCCCTATTATTAATTACCCCGCATAGAGTCTTGGGAACCTCCGATTAACCGGCCATAGTACATGCGAGCGCAAAGAGAAATGAAATATAATTTAACAATTCATTTGTTTGCAAATCATGATTTTATCGCACATATATAATCATATATATGTATTATTTTATTTATATGACTACGCTTTGTATAAGCCTCTACGTAATTTGCACCGCCATAATAACGCTTTTAAGATACGCAAGGCGTTCCGTAATATTTGGCTCCATTTTGAGATTTGCATTTTTAGCCACCTTTACATGCTGCAACTTATCTCTACTTTGAGATTTGTGTCTTTATACCATCCGGCCGTGATGTGTATTCCATTGTTGCATCGGTGATGCGTATAAATTTAGATTGGTGTATTTACAAATTGAGAGATTTATACTTCATCAACCGCTTTAAGATAAAATATTATCCCAAAGACTTGGTCACTTTGGGATATATATATATATATATATATATATATATATATAGATATGTGACTTTGTCATCACTTCTAGATACATACTTATTTCTAAAATCTCCATCTCTTTATTTTCTAGTATATATATATATATATATATATATATATATATATATATATATTATGCTAAATAACACTTTAATCTCAACTTGTTTTCTAAGAGCCGCATGTCAGCTATAGACATGAATAGCTTGGTGAATGGTGTGGGATGGACCATATCTCAAGTTTTGTATCAACCGGTCACAACTGCGTTTCAAATATCACCATTTTTTTATTTTTACAAGAGAGGATACAATATCCATATAGATGAAATTGATTATGTCCACTTACTTCAATGGACTAGATGTTCTCATCATTTTGACAATTTTGCACACTCATAGTTGAGAAGTTGAGATTGGGAAGTAAACTCAAGAGTTATAATAATATTTGTTTAGTTTCCCAAAAGCCTAAAAAGTGACAAATCCAACCCATTATATTAGCTTCATATTATACCTCTCATGTAATAAAGTAGCCATGCCATTGCAAGTTATGCATGTATCCAAAGCTAGCAAAACAACCCAAGCTTTTCTTATAAACTACAAATAGTGGATAAAAGGATTGTATGGGGATAACTATTATGGTTGTATTTCATGAACAGCCTTAGGCTTGGTGTCTCCTTTAAACCTTTTGCTTGGTGCTTTTATCATTAAGGTTTTTTTTTAATTCCATGGTTGTATATTTTGATTGCTAACCAACCACTTGACACAAGGGACGAGGCATGCAGTGTATGGATGCAACTCCTGCCCTTTTATTAGACAAGCTCTCTATACAAGAGTCTCACAAATTCTCAGATTTTTGGATTTTAGGGATACATCAATCTCAATTTTGAACATTTAACATGGATGACTATTGAAGTGACATGGAAGAGAGCCACAAGAAACATAAATAAATAGCACCAATATATATGGACCTCATTAAGAATAAATCCCAAAAGTTGACCCTTATGTGATAACTCCATTTATAACTTTAAATGAGAAGCGCCCCTGACATTGATTCTCCCAACTTTGATAGTCCAAGCCAAGTGAAATTTAACAAAGTTAAAGGCTTTAGAAGAACTTCTCCAGCATCTATTCAGAAAAGTATTCCAATTGATATTCCAAAGCATCTTCAAACAAAGCGATATAACAGTTTATAGCTACTCGGTGTGACTATAAGTTGGTGATTTTAAGCTACATTGTCTCGAACCCTCCAAGGGTGTCATAAATTTAAGATGATGAAATTACTTAATTTCCAGTACATATTTATCAGAGCCTGCATATCATCTTAACATCATCTACATGGAAACCCACCTCAGTAGTTTGACATTTCTCAAGAAATGAATCTTGATTAACAAGTCTGGAATTTTTTTTTTATTTTCACTCCATTTTTTATTCTCCTCCTTTTGGTTGATTCCTAATAGAAGCCCTCAGAGGTCCTAACTTTACCTGCAAGGTCAAAATGAGAATTCTGAAGATGATCCAATGCACAAAAATCAAAAGAACTTCCTTTTTTCTGAGTAAAAGTGGATAAACCACGCTTTATTTATATAAATTCAATTTAAAAGCGAGTTCATTACATCGCTCGGCTTACTTAACGGTAAATAAAATACATCTATAAGCTGACTCTCTCTCGCCTCGAGATTGCCGCTTCCTTTCGCCTCCCTTGATCTACCCCCATCATGTTTGCTTGTGTTGTGTCCCGGTCAGCGCTGGTCATCCTCAAGCCAGCATCGCTTTACCTCTTCATCACTGGCCCTAAGCGCATCCAAGGTGAATTGAAATCACGGCTTTACTGCAGGTTTCCAAATGATTCCTAACTTTTAGCCGCTTCTGCCGGATAGGAGTCGAATCCAACCACAGCTAGATAGCGAGGATAAGTAATATCACTGATAATTCTTTAACAAGCCGCTGCTTGTTTGGCCCCTTGAAGCACGCGTCATTCCTTTCCCCCAAATACCTGCTAAGCTGATCAGTTTCCATCACTGCTTAGATCCCAGCCTCCTCGTAGAGGTGTATTGTCCACTCACCCCTGCAGGAAGGCAACCGCAAAGGGTTCCCCGTGAGGAGCATGTGGTTTCAATCCAACATGTTCTAGTAGGACCAAACATCCTCCCGAAGCTGGTTCCAAATTTGTGCACCTACCAATTGGTTGACATAAGATACGCTAGGATAAAGTACATTGGATTCATCTTCTCTGCTTCACGTGTAGCATCTTGTACGCTCTCCCTCCATTTTCATTTTTGTAAATTATCGAAAAGTGTGAGGGATCCTGCCTTTCTTTTGCCAACCATGCGACAATAATTTAACCTTAAGGGCATTTCATTGGTTGCCGTAACCTACTTCTTTAAGTCGCCCGGATCCCACCTTAATCCACTCTAAAATTCCACATACATGTGGATTTCACCGTGGAATGTTTTGTTTACAGGTGGAGTTTCCACCCTTGTATCACTCACTTAAGGGGTTGGATTGAGATTCAAAATTGGTTCCGCTTTTAATTAGGGGTCAAAGCCTTCTTTGTTCCTTGTTATTGGATGTGGCCCCCGCTTTAGGAGTGGTAATGCCCCTTTGTAGACTATTGATTGCAGACGGTGGTTTGAATGGTAAGTGATGTTGTTTTATTGGGAGTAGTTCATATAGCCCCTGGAAGATATATCGCATAACGAGAGTCCCTCTCCTACCCAATTGTCCATCCGTATAATGCCAGAATCCTTCTTCTCCTTAAGGCTTCGCACGACTACATTAACCATGGAGAGTTCATCAACACGACATTTCAATCGAATTTATGGAATTGCTTTCTACCCATCTAAGCACCTTCTAGTTTCTGGCAAATCTCTTTGGAATATTTCAACAAACGTATCACTATGTGCGTGCATGCTTCACGATGACTTCTCATTTGATAATCTCTATCAAAAAAAAAAAAATCTCTTTACACACAACTTCATTCCTTCAACGAATAATCAAGCATATTCGCAAACAACAACATGTGATGATCTCAAAGATTAGTATGATAATCACCGATCGATGCATAATCTTCTCTGGAAATTCCTGAGCATACTCCATCCAAGCAAATTTTCCTCATTTCCTCATTTCGTGAGTGATCTGGGCATTGCTTAGGATATAATGCTGTGGAAACTCAGAGTTCAAGATTTTCTGGACAAGCCGCAAGTGGTACAAGTCTGGGGTTCCTTGACATGCGTAAGTCACGAAATCACCAGATAGGGTAAGGGGAGATCATAGAAAAATTTCTATCTTCTTTATTTTGCAGGTGATCTTTAATGTAGCAGCCTCGACGCTTTTATCTTCTTCTTCTTTTTTATTTCCATGTCAACTCGACGAGCTCCTTCCTCACCGCTAAGCCTTTATGCGCTGTTTCCTCATACTCTCCTTTTCTTCTACGACGGGAGAAACTTTGAAGCCGGCCAGATAGGGCTTCAAGCGAATGGGCGGTATGCGCATAACAAATGTTCTCCTTCAATCTTTTCCCATCACTATCATCACTTAACCTCTCGCCAATTCCCTCTGAATGGGGCAAAAGCAAAATGTACCTTCATTTTCTTCTCCGCCTTCGGTCATAGGCAAAGAAAAGGCAGAGGGATTTCGTCTCCCCTTTTCTTTTATGTATAATATATATGTAATATAGGATGTGATCTCTTCCAGCGGCGGCATTAAAGGCCGGAAGTCCGACAGTTAAGGGTGTAAAGCTTCCGTCTTCCAACTTCTTGAGAATATAATAGATAATATTGGGGCTCCAGTGGAATGCGTGTGCAACGGCGAGGTATCTCTCGACGTAAAAGAGGTCGTCTCTCTCTCGTGACACCAACTGTAATCGCCATATATATATATATATATATATATATATATATATATATATATATATATATAAATATATAATTATTCAATAACTCCTTTGATTTGGCAAATGAAGTTTGGTCAGTGGTTCTTCAAATAAGTAGGATGCATCGGAGAGCGCTTGTCAGGCTCAGGCGGTTGGATGGCTCAGAGGCGCAAGGAACTCCACCTTCATGTATACATATATAATATATAATCTATATAATGTCCTCTCCAAGGTGGAAATGGGATGTAGAAGAGTAGAGAGCTTCAAAATTTCTTTGATTCTTTCTTTACGGCTCAAAGAATGGTCCTTCTCCGCCCTAAGAAGTTGGACGCTTGGGCGGCGACTTGACAGTTAAGCCGCAACTCATCAATGAACAGAGGTGGTGGAGGCCAAAGAATGAGGCAAACGGATGAAAGGGCTCCGGCCACTTTCATATATATATATAATAAATTTATAAAACATCTCCCCGCATGGTTAGAGCCGACGGCGATAGTGTCCGGCTTCGACGACTCACAATGAACGGAGACGGCGGTGGCTCCGCATAGAGGTGTAAAGGGCTCCCGTGGCTCAAGGCTATGCAGAGCCGCCAGAGAGGGCTTCAAAGAATTGTAGCAGAGGGGCCAAGAGGGGCAACTTCTTTCTTCTTGTATATATAATATATAATATATGATAAGTATATATGTATGGATAAAGAATACCTTCTCTCTTCGTGATTCTATGTCTTCTCTCTCTATCTCATGCTCTCTTCCTCTTCGTCCATGCTCGTCTGCATGCTCCCTCTGCCTTCTCTCTCAGCTTTATATCCACAAGGCAACGTAAATACCATCGTGTCAGAAACGTACTATGGACCGGTTCACCATGACTCTGTGCATTATCCGCATAAATGGATATATTTTAAATAATATATATATATATACTTTTATATATATATTTTTAAACCAATTGAAAGAGATAAGATATTATATATATATATATATATATATATATATATATATATATATATATCAAATCTTTTGATATATATATTATGTATATATATGTGGATATTTTATAAAAAAAAATGACCATAGACATAGGGGCCCTTTCAGTCAAAGTTTTTTTGATTTTTTTTTGCATTTATATTCTTGAAAGTTTGTAATTATATTTATTTCCCCCTTTTTTTGCAATAAACTCCCTAAATTTTGTTTTAATTTATGTTTTATATAGATATATACCTATATATATATATATATATATATAAATATATATATATATATATATATAAGCAAATATATGAGGATTGCCTCTAGATTTGTATTCTCTGCATCTTGAGATTTGAGATTGCCTTGGGGTTTGCCTCGGGATTCGTGCTTTTGGCCCAAAATGCAACCAAATAGTTTATCAATTTGTCTCAAAGGAATCCTAAATCGATTAGGATTAGGACATATTTAAATTTTATTTATTTATCATAAATATCTTAAATATATCGAGATTGGGATATATATTTAATTCTATTTAAATTGGAATTTAAATTGTATTAGGATTGGGACATATATTTTTTATATAAACATACTGAGGATGGCGAGAATGTGGTCCGTGTCATCCCTTATATGTCGCTATTCTTCACACGCTTGCCGGGTTACGCCAATGGCTTGTTGTAACTTTTATTTTGAGCGCCTAACTCCTCAGAGGTCAGGGTTGCCGGGTCAAATCCATGCTACACTCTAAGGCTACAGAGAGAGGGAGGGATTGGGAGGGAAGAGGGCAAAAGTGTAAGGAGATAGAGAAGCTAGAAGAGTGGGGCGCCTAGGGTTTTGGATGGAGTAGAGATGATGAAAATGACTCCACTCAAGCACGGACCTACATTTTCGATCCGGTAGGGCCGTCGCGGGCGCATGACTTCCCTCGCAAGACGGATCGCGGTTGGTGTGTGATAGCGGCGACGCCTCTTTCACCACATATTTATAAGGGTGTGGGCTTGCATGCACCGCAGATCACACACACAATCCTCTCTCAAAGGATAGGTCCAAGATTTCTCCAAAGAATTTGAATGCCATTATCTATGATGATCTCAACACCCCACCCCATCAATTCGTAATTTGAAATTCTAATCGATCAGACCGGATCAAGGGTTCTTCATCTCAAGTATTGTAAAACTAAGACTAGACTAACAAAGGTGAATGATGCAAAAATTTCTCTCAACCCTTGGGTTGCCTCTCAAGAAGCGCTTTTGTTTAACGCCACTAGCTTGACGCTCTTGTTTTTATTGTCAAGGAGGGGACCAGTTGAATATTCCTGCGGCCTTCCCTCAGAGTACTGCCATCATAATACAGCTTTAGCCGTTGTCCGTTCACCTTGAATGTGCCCTTCACTGCTTGGATCGATTTCTATCGCCTCCCTGAGGGTAGACCCTCGTAATCGTGGAAAGGTCCCCACTCATAGTGAACACAAAATTTTGCTCCGAAAAAGTTTAAGTCATGAGTTGAACAACAATACTTGATCCCCTTCCTTAAATTAAGCTCACTGCTTAATTAGCCTATCATGTATGCTTGTTTGGTTCGCTTTTTGTATAACCTTTTGAGTTCTCATATGTTGTACACTCTACATTCATCCAACTTATTCAATTGGAGTTTCCTCTTTTCTTCTGCAAGAGATAGGTCACGACTCACAATTTAGAAATTTGGTGGACCAATAAGCTCTATGTTCTAATTCCACCGGAAGATGGCATGCTTCCCGTAAACCAACCTGTATGGGGTGCTCCCTGTCGGTATCTTATACGTTGTTCGATACGCCTATAATGCTTCATCCAATTTATCGGACTAATCCTTTCTATGATGCGACTGCTTTCTAAGATGTGCTTAAAGTTTCCTTCTATTAGACACTTCCATTTACCCTCTTGTTTGGGGATGGTAAGGTCATGTGGTGTACGCAATCTATAATTGTTTAAGGGTTTTAGCTAATTGCATTCCAGACGTGTGTGCCTCGGCCACTGATGATGGCTCTAAGTATGCTAAATCTGGAGAACTTTCTTTTCAAGAACTTGACTACACTCCTAGCATCATTCTAGGGTAATACTTCTGCTTCAACCCATCTAGAAACGTAATCCACCGCAACCAATATGAATTTGTTCCCGTTGGAATTCAGGAATGGACTGATAAAGTCTATACCCCAAATATCAAATACCTCAAATGCCTAAATTGAGCTCTGTCGCATCTGATCTCGGCGGGATATATTTCCTGAATGTAGACAATTATCACATCTGCGAGTGAACTCTAGGGCATCTTGAAATAATTTGGGCCAATAATAAGGCGCCAGGACCTTCCTCAGCGCTTTTATTTTATGCCAGAGTGTCCCCTCTAATCGGTCCCGTATGGCAATGACCCATAATTTTCCACTTTTCTTCTCTAGAGACATATCTCGTAGTATCCGATTGTCACAAATGCTAAAATGTATGTAATCCCATATGTAGTGTTTAAGGCTCGGTGAAGAATTTCTTCCTTTGGTAATATGTGTAATCTCCTGGAATTTCTTGGCCACTCAAATAGTTGGCATAGTCCGTTAAAACCAAGGTAGTTCGGGCCTTTATTTAGCTTGTAGTTCCTCATTCCACACGTATATATGCCGCATAACCGCTTCCTCGTGAAAGGATTCGCTTGATTTCTTCATCCTCGTAGTGTTTCAGAATGGGTTTTCTACTCACAATAGATGATATGCAGCCAAATTCTCAGCTCCCCGTTTATCCTTGATTTCCAAATCAAACTCCTGGAGTAACAAGACCTATCGAATCAATCGTGGTTTGGCTTCAAATTTGGTTAACAAGTAGCGTATAGCTGAGTGATTGGTATAGACTACAACTTTAGATAAGACGAAATATGAGCGGAATCTATCGAATGTGAACACTACAGCAAGGAGTTCTTTCTCTATTGTTGTGTAGTTCTCCTGTGCGCTAGTGCGAGTTTTGCTAGCATAGTATATAGGCTGAAAGTGTTTTTTCTGTCTTTGGCAAAAACTGCCCCTACAGCATAATCACTTGGGTCATACATTAGTTCGAGTGGTAGACTCTGGCCCGGGTGCGTTATCATAATCTGTGGCTCGAGCGAGTTCTTTTCTAAGGTGGTAAAGGCGTATAAGCATTCGCCATTGAAGTTGAATGGGGCGATTTCAAGAAGTTCGGCTAATAGCCCGGGCGATCTTAGAGAAATCTTTTATGAAGGCCGAGTAGAACCCAACAAGGCTCCCAAGAAGCTTCATACAACTTTGATCATGGTAGGTGGGCGAATCTTCTCAATTGTTTCTATCTTGGCCCCGCCCAATTTGATGCCCTTATGAGAGATTTTATGACCGAGGATAATTCCTTCCCGCATCTCATGAAGCGACATTTCTCCCAACTCAATACCGTGTTAATTTCTTCACACTGCGCTATCATCTTCCGTGATTATAAAGACATAGACCGAATGTAATGAATCCCCAAAGACAGAGTAGTCATCCATAAAACACTTCAATTATGTTCTCCATGAACTCCTCAAAAATAGCTAGCATACATCACTAAAAAGTGGCGGTACTTGTACGTGCCAAAGGGCATACTAATTTATAGGCACAAGTACCATAGGGGCAAGTAAACGTGGTTTTCTTGATCCTCCTGAGCAATAGGGATTTGAAAATACCTGATAATCCATCAAGGAAGTAGTAGTAATTAAGGTGGGATGACTGTCGTAACAAATGAAAAGAACGAGCTTGTCCCTATGAGAACAAAGAATAGATGGCACGCCCAGACACTACGTAAAAGCCTAACGACGCTACAAGGAAGGATCATTTTTTGTTTCCTTTTATTGATCAAATGCTTGAACGATTAGCCGGACATTCTTATAGATCCCCCTTAGAGGGAAAGGCCTTCCAACTTTGATGTACCAAAAGTGGGTATTGTAGGAGAGGAATTGGGTCCACGTCCTTGTCCACCAGCAAGATAACTCACCGCCTAGACCTAGCTACGAAGTCGTTTAAGGCTTCCACTCCATTTGGTCTTTGGCGCTAGCACTTCATGACGCCAAGGCCTTGACGCATCAGCCGAAATTTAATTCTCCTTAGACCTAGATACCATCGACCTCGCAACAACCTCGTGACTTGTCCCGAGGTAATTTTGTGGCTTGGCCATCAATTCTCCTCGCATGGCACTTACTCCGGCCAGGATACAGGGAGCTTCTAAAGAAGCACCCCCATTTCCTCTTTAGGTTTTGGAGTAGAATTGGGCACGCTTGTCAATAGCTAGTCAACAAAACCACGCCATTTAAGCAAAAATCGAGTCATCTCTATAAAGAAAGAAAAGAAAGATGTCCTACCCACTACCAAGAAAAGTTCTCGACTTCACTTAAGGTTGTCTATAATAACCACCTTCATTAAAAGGCTCTATGCTTCCAAGGAAGGTCAGCTTGTTCTCTTCCATAGCCAATAACTCGGCCTTGAAGTCGTAATCAACATTGGGATGGTCTCGTGAAGTTGGAACCATCCGCCAAGACTCACACAAAACAAAAAAGAAGCTTCCAAGCTTCCAATGGTAGACAACATAAGGTGTTTTCCCTAATAAAGACCCATTGGTTTGGGTTGCAAAATAGAACCAATCCATGGGCTAAGTATGTTTCCACAAATAAAAAAGAAGAAAACCAATGAAAGTTTGGTTCTAAGCCGAGATAGCAAAACTGGATAACAAACCTGCAGAGAGGTCTCCATGAGTTCGGGCCCAACTGTGCATGCGTTGGATTAGGGAAAGATAAAATCTCGCAGAAGAGAGGAGGAATAGGGTGGAAGAAGTCGACCTTGAAGGCCTCTAAATATACAATAGCCTTCTTGGACCGAGGATTGGACCGAGGAATGTTGGCTCTCTTCGTAGACCTAGGATGTCGATATAGGAAAGGGGGAAGTACTATAGCAAAGATATCGCCTGCTTAGACATTATCGGGGAAACTTAAGGAGCTACTAATAGACACAACTCCAGAACTTTTCTCCCTAGAGGCTAAAGGGACGATCTCCATTACCTTGGTTGGGAAAACGAAGGAGAACTATGGAGAAGAGAACTAAAAACTTTCTTGAAGCAATAATAGAGAAGAAGAGGATCGTTAAAGTAAAACCCTAATTCTCTAAAACCTATTTATAGGAAGTATTTTATGCGTAATCCTCTAAACGGCCACAGTAATCGACGATCCTAGATGTTCAGCTTAACTCACACCCCTCTACTGCATGGATGCATATGTCGACGCTTTTGGGATGCATCCCATCAAGAGACACGCCTATGATCACTTTTAGCCGGATTTTGTCATAACTTTTCATACGGGTGCCTCAAAATTAGGATGTCGTGGTTAGCCAAAAGTCGCAACTCAACAATCGAGGTTGATACGTAAGCACTAACCTCATCATCTCGGCCTAGCCTTGAAAAAGGCCATTCTTAGTTAAATAGTTGAGAACCCCTTAAATTAGGGCCCAACAAGTAGGCGACAATCGAACTCCCCAAGCCAACCCGAAGTTGAAGGCTAGTTTGCCTTGGGAGTTGGGACAAGTGACAAGGCAGAGAAAATAATCAAGTGACACATATGGCCTAACCTCAAAAGTGTACATAAATGATCGTGGGTGTCGTGGATAATCGCTAGAATCATCGCCCACCATTCCCCGGCGCCGTAGTGGGCGATGATCATGCCAGAATCAGCCTCCCCTAGGGGCATGTAGCGGGAGGAGATAACAAACGGGATCCAAAAATCTAATGTATTTAAGCTACTCACTTTTCTTGAAACCCTTTGTGCTTTCTTCACTTCTCTTCTTCCTCTCTAACTTAAGCATCGAGGGCTACCCTAAAGACGAAAGCTGCAACTCCCATTTCTCTACATATTCCATTTCCTAATTTATGAGCAATCCTAAGAGGTCCAACCTAGAGGAGACAAATGATACAACAAGAAGAAGACAACAACAGTAGATCCTTTCCCAAACACCAATTCAACCACATAATCTCTCATCCACGGATTTGTCCTAAGCCCTGGAGGGACATATTTCGGCATCAATATATCTATCTATCTATATATCTATATATATAGATAGAGAGAGAGAGAGAGAGAGAGAGAGAGAGAGAGAGAGAGAGAGAGAGAGTATATATGTAATATATGATATATATTATATACATATATGTGTATTTATGTATATTTTTATTTTTATTTTTATTTACATATATGTAATTATTATATATATAACTAAATTAAATTCTGATGATAAGATAATTTAAAAATTACATATATAAAAATAAAAATAAAAATATTTATATACTCCATATATATATATATATATATATATATATATATATATATATAATCATGATAAGGCGGCCAAAAAACACTGCTTATTTGCTGTCGCTCCCATTCTACCACTCCTGAAAGCACGTTGAAAGATTTCAACCATATTTGGATGAAGAATATCGGTGGTAATGTTTCAAGATGAATTTTCATACAATTTAACTTATGTAGTCTCTCATCTTAATGGGTGAAAAATTTATAGACATCTTACCTGGCTCAAAATTTCACCAAGCTAAGCATTTAAGACCCCTACAAGCTCCCAAATTGTATTTAAAATCGACACGCTTACCTTATTTTTCACGCTCTTTCTATCCATACCTACGGGATTTCCTCAAAACACTATGTAGTCTACCAAAAGCAGACCATATTTATATTTCAGACAAAATGATAAGGCCGATCGCGACTCATATCATTTAATTCTATATATATATATATATATATATATATATATATAGAGAGAGAGAGAGAGAGAGAGAGAGAGTATATCATATATTACATATATATAACAATATATATATATATATATATATATATATATATATATATATATATATATATATATATATATTAGATAGGGGATGATATTATCAGGCAGCCGCATAACAGGTCGGCCTGATAATATCATCCCCTATATATATATATTCCTCGTAGCAATAATGTGACTACTAAATTTTTAAATTTATTCAAGCTTATATTTTTAATAAAAATATTGGAGGCTAAAAAATAAATAAATAAAATAAAATAAGATCTAACACATGCATGATCTAACCCTTCTGAAAAACATGTGAATCTTATTCAAATACATGGCTGATCCACGACCACACATGAAGCGATGAACCTTAACATCAAAGAGATAACCAAGACCACAAGGATCGACCACGTGTCACCATTCCACCAATCTCAGGAATCCTTTTCAATCCAACATCCACAATATATCTTCTCATTATCTTCCTCCCAAACAGACCCGCACGCTGCCAAAAATAGCAGTACTTCACTTCACCGTCAATTACCATCTAAACCCACTCCCATTCTCCTTCACCACCAATGGCCACCTTCACCACCATCACCAGCACCCTCACAGCCCTCAAGGCCTTCCCCGGCACAAGCCCGGGGCTCTTCGGCCTCGGCGCCAAGGCGCGCGGTGGGAGGACGACGGCCATGGCCACATACAACGTGAAGCTCATCACTCCGGAACGAGAAGTAAACGTGAAATGTCCTTCAGATTACTACATTCTTGATGCCGCCGAGGACGTGGGTGTGGACTTGCCATACTCGTGCCGTGCCGGAGCTTGCTCGTCATGCGCCGGCAAGCTCGTCTCCGGCAAGGTGGACCAGTCGGAAACTAGCTTCCTTGATGACGACCAGATCGCGGATGGCTTCGTTCTTACGTGCATGGCGTTGCCTCTCTCTGATGTAGTCATTAAGACGCACATGGAGGACGAGTTAGCTTCCTGAATTAGTGCTCCATGGGTTTCTTCTTCTTCCTCTTTTTCTTTTTTATTTTTCTTCGTATTTTCTAGTCTTCAGGGCTTTCATGTTTCATGTTTGTAATTTGGACACTATTTATCATCATCTTATCCTGATGCCAAAGTTTGTAAACAACTATAAACTATTAATTATATTAACCCTTTATTTACACTATATAAGCCAAGTGAATATCAAAATACAAACAATGCCCACTGAGCATTTTGACTTCCGTCTGAAAAGAACCGAAGTGTGACTTTGGTATTTTATCCTAGAGACCAAAGCCCACTTTGGTCTCAGTTCCCCATAATAAGAACAGATATAGATCAATAGGTGAGCAAATGTCAGTGAAGATTGGAGTGTTTTAGGTGATTTTGAGGGAAAGATCGACTGTGATCGATGACTCTTCTAATTAATTTGTTCCTTCAGCTCTGCATGATTAACGCCTCCTCTAGAGATCAGCTTTTAGTGATAAAATTTCACAGGGAGAAATAACTAAGGAGAAAAGAAGATCCTGTTGGCAAATAGTCTAATTAATCAACACAAAACTCACCATCAGTCAAGAAATTCAGCAGTAAAACACGCATACCAATCAACAATCAAGTATTAAATACACAGAGCACAAATCAACCCAAATAAAACTGAGAAAAGATTGAAAAGTCAAGCTTGGGTAGGGTGTGTAATCGCATTGCCCTAAAAGCCAATTCTCGCCTCCTTTATGCAAAGAGCCCGATGAACTCTCCATGCAGCTAGTAGGGTAGCCTAACCCATGTGTTGACTGGCTCCTTCCCGTAGCACGTCTCCGGGCAGGTGCGGCTCAAGTGTCTCCCAGAACGAGAGAAAGAGATGATGAGATCGAAGTCAAGCTCTTTAGAAAGGATGAAGATGAGAAGAAGAAGATGATGAAGTGCTCGGAGAAGAAAAGTGAGGCGCTGCTCGTGAGTATGGAGGATTGAATTTTTCTATGCGGCTAAGGCTTTTGATAGAGGAGTTATAAAGAGCTTGATCTGGTCCAACAATGAAAATAGATCCGTTCGGCCAGATCCAATGGTTGAAAGTTAAACCATTAAAATAAGATAAATGGTTGATTGTGAGGGTATCTAACAGCCCCCCACTACACTCATAATCAAACATAACACTAATCAATATGATGTATGATATATAACACAGTCAAAATGAATTTAGCTAAAGATTTATGTCTCAAGAGTAATATGATAGAAACTGGAATAGGAATGATCTGAGTCAGGATTTTGATTTTTATCAAAGGAGAAAGAGAAAGTATTTATTGAGTCGATTTTCTGAGATTACACAGGACCATAGCCTGAGGTGTCCTTAGGGACTTGAATCTTAGTCTTCTAGTGGAGTCTCTAACTAATGGAAATGTAGTGAACTAGGTCTTGAACTACATTCTTGAATCAGCATTCAAAGACAACTAGGGACCTTATGCGATACTCAAGCAAGGCGGATTAAGTACATTACTTTGGCCATGCTGCAGTATCTCATTTTCATGGAGATTTTACAAAGCTTAATCCATGCCTCACAACCGGGCTCCAACAAATGGTCTCCACATAGGTGCATGAGATCTCTAGAGATATTCAGTGTGATGTCTTTCCAAAGCTTAAATATAGCCTTTGATCTCATTAAGAGCTAAGCTCAACCTTTAAATCGCTATACATGAGAGCACTCGCCATAGAAATGGGATTAGAATATATCTTTAATAAATAATGTGCTCTCCCAATCAAACAATCAAATAGCTTCCCTTTAAACTTTTATCCTGGGATCTCCATTCAAAGAAGTAGGGTCACTACCAAGTATTGAATCTTTATGCGCTTTTGGCTAATTCCTCTCGATGCATCACTATCAATGATCTCGATAGCCCTTTAGTCGTATTAACCGCTGATTTAAATTCTCGACTTTACATAATCAATGCTAACAATGTTGTGCTTCAGGTGATCCACACTGACTTGTGCCAGATCCGCAAGTTCTTGTTGATGCAGGAGGCTCGAGTCAGATGTTGCTAGGTTGGTGGGTCAACGTAAAGACGGGAGGTGGTCGAGTCAATTCCAAGATTGGGTCGGTTTTGGATGTGGTTCCGTGTTTGGGCCATAACTTTGGCTACAGGCGTCAGATTCACGTGCTCAACCCCAATCTGGAAAGCTCATCTTGACGTACACGTGGAATCCATCTAGCTTTGCTCGATGGAACTTTTATTCATCCTCAAATTCCACTGTTTTCCCCATCATTTCTTCGTTTTTGGGTGTTTTTTTTTCCATTTTTGGTAATACTTCGTATGCCAATTTAGGATAGGATATGAATCTGATTTGAACTCAGATTTTTAGGAGTTATCTAATTTGTTTAGTTATTTTAGAATTAGATAAGTTTTTGAACCAAAATTTGCCGATTTGGGCAAATTTGGATAAGAAGAGGTTTTCTAGGTTATCTAGCTTAGTTTTTCAAGCTATTTAAACCCTCGGCTTTGTGGGTTGAATTTTAGTCATTGATTATTGAATAATATTTTTCTTTTGAAGTTTCGTAGACTTTCTTCTCTCGCTTGTCTTCCCCTTTCTTGTTCTTTGGTCAATCCTCTGGTTACCACCTCTCGCAGGTTAATCACTACCCTGCCTGACGTCACTTATTCATCTTATCATTTGTACATTCATGTTTACATAGTTTAATAGTAGATTTAGAATCACAATTTATCGCAATAGAATGAATATTTAAAGACATAACAGGAATTTCAAAAAGTAAATTTCTAATCCATTCATCTTCAGTACAGGTGGAATCTAGTGCAATAAATTTAGCTTCCATGATGCTCCTAGCATTGAGCTTCTTCTTTGCAAATTTCCATTGGATAGCTCCTTCACCAAGTGAGAACACTTTAAGTATAGGGAATAAGATATCCACTTAGCATTTGTATATCCCTCTATAACACCAGAGAATCCTATGTATCTCAATCCTTAAGATATTGTTCCCTTGATGTAAATAAGAACTCTTTCAAGAGCAGTCCAATGCTCAGAGTTGTGGTTGCTATGCACCTATATATACTAAGTCTAGTCACAACATAAGCAATGTTAGGTCTAGTTCTATCAGACAAATACATTATAGATTCTATGATTTGCGCAAATTGATCTTGCCTTTACGTGTTCACCCTTTTTTTTCTTAAAGTACACACTAGGATCATAAGGTAGCAAAGAGTCTGCAGAATCAAGATAACCAAATTTTTCTAACACTTTCTTAGTATAATGTGATTGTGACAAGGTTATTTCAAATTCAGTTCTAATAAGTTTGATTCCCAAAATCACATTTGCCTCCTAGCTCCTTCATTTCAAATTTACTAGACAAGAATTTCTTAGTATCACGCTAATCAAGTTCATATTGGGGTAAATATATATAAGTAGATCTTCAAGATAGAGCCATATTATGACAATACACACCATCATTCACTTGCTTATAATACATGTATCCTGGCTATAATTATTGACTTTGAACTGTAAGAGATAATTGTGGAGTCAAACTTAGCATGCTACTATTTAGGAGCTTGCTTTAGTCCATAAAGAGATTTTACAAGCTTACAGATCTTGTGCTCTTGTCCTACGACAATAAAGCATTCAAGTTGTTCTATGTAAATCTCTTCCTCTAAAACTCTATTTAGAAAGGTTGTTTTGACATCCATTTGGTGAATTTGTAATTTATGGACAGAAGCTAGGGCGATTAGAATTCTAAACCTTCTTTTTGTTTAAATCCTACGACAATAAAGTATTCAAAGTTGCAGATGTGCAATAGGTAAGTAGGTGTCAAAGTAATCTAAACCTTCTTTTGTTTAAATCCCTTTAACTACTAATCCGGCCTTATATTTTTCTATATATCCATCAAGCCTTAGTTTCTTTCTAAATACCTACTTGCATCCTAGTGGCTTATTTCCTAGGGTTAAAGTAGTAAATAATCCAAGCATTGTTCATCATCAATTGCTTCTTTCCGTAAAGGAGAATCAAATGATATTATGGCTTCTTGATATGTAGTGGAAGTATCCTCAATGAAGTAAGTAACAAAATTCTCTCATGGGATCTTTTCTATCCTACCTCTCTTGCTTCTTCTAAGTTCTTCTACCATTTAGGAATAAGTCTACTAGAAGAATCATGCATGGGCTATAGGAGCAAGAGTAGGATACTTAGGTATTGAAGCCCTTAAAGGAAATATGTTTTCAAAATAAGTTGCATCTCTAGCCTTAATGATTGTTATTTGCAATTTCATTCACTTCTGAATTAATTACCAAGAATCTGCCAATATTATTGTCTAAGGTATATTCCACAAATACAACATCAATTGTTTTGGGTCCAATTTTCCTAACATTTGGTTCAGATATCTTAACTTTAGCTAGGCACCCCCACACCTTGAAGTAAGTTAGTTGTAGCCCTTTTTTCTTCCAAATCTCATAGGGTGTCGTGTCACAGTCTTTAAAAGGTACCCTATTGAAACAAGCTCCAAAACTTAATAGCATAGCATTTACCATATCCATTAATAACTTGCTTTTACTTTCTGCTACCCCATTGGACTCTGGTGTGTAGGGAGTAGTGAACTCGTGTATGATCCTGTTCTCTTCACAAAATTGAGTTATAGAATAGGAGGTGTTTTCACCACCTCGATTAGACCTAAGAGTCTTAATGGATTTCCCTAATCGATTTTCAGCTTCAGCTTTGTAAATCATAAATTTGCTGAGAGCTTGATCTTTGGTTTTAATCAAATAGACATGACAGTATCTAGAGTGGTCATCTATAAAAGTTATAAAGTACCTGTTACCGACCCTAGTGGGAGTTCTATTTGAATCACAAATATCACAGTGAATTAATTCAAGTAAATCAGAGTTTTTATTAATGTGTTGGAAATGCTTTTTGGGAAGTTTGGCTTGGATACAAATCAGACATTTTGAATTAGAGTCAATCTTTGATATAGGAAACAAGTTTAAGTTCATCAATCTTCTTATATATTCCAAGATTTACATATCCTAATCGACCATGCCAAGTCTTACAAGATTCAATCATGATCACAGATGAAGAAGAAGTAGAAGCAATTTCATTAAAAGATAAGGTAGAAGGTTCACAAAAATTTTATCTAAATAAACCTCCACATACAAATCCTTTTCCTACAAAATGATTTCCCTTAGTGATTACAACTCTATTTGACTCTAATATAACTTTACAACCAAACTGAATCAAAAGTGAGCCACTAATCAGGTTCCTCATAATATATGACACATACTGAACATCCATTAGAGTAAGGACTTTTCCTGATGTTATCTTGAGGTTATTCGTCCTTTCTCTAGCACGTGTGCCACTAACCCATTTCTCTGAGTCACACATCCTCCACTTGAGATTTGGTAAGTGGAGAACCAAAAATGTTCAGTACAGACATGGACGTTAGCACCAGAATCTAAACACCACTCTAACTTTTGATAAGTCAAATTCACTGTAGGGATAAAGCTTACTGACCTAAACCGAGTCTCAGTGGAAGGTGCGCGCACTCATTTCAAGTACATTTACTTGTGGTTTGGTAGGACCAGAGTGTTGCTTCGCTGGTGTAGTCTTCCTGAAGAAGCAGTCTTTCGCCCTACCACAAACAAAGCAATGTTTAGGGTTCTTCTCATAATTTTTAGGTATAGGTGGCCTAGTTTGAGAAGTGCGGTGTGTGTGTAGTTTGTCCTTATGTTTGAAATTCTTGTCCCTAGGAGAGTGTTGTTTGTTCTTAGGTGACTGTCAGGGGCCTCTAGGGTTGTTACTAAACGTACTCAGTCAGATAAACTTTTCCTTAGAGGTGTTCATAGATCTGGAGTGGAGATATGGTTTCCCTCCTCGGTCCTAAGCATGTAATAGAGTTCTAGAAGGTTCAATGTGTTAATTTTGTGTTTGAGTGAATCAATGAAATCACACCTGAAGGGCGGAAGCTTACTAAGTAAAATAGACACTATGTGACATTCAGAGAAATTTGTGCCATGTTTGTTAAATAAAGCAATAAACTCCTGATAAGTAAGATTTTGCTCTTCCATAGGTATGTTATCAGCCATCCTAAAGTTGTCAAAATCTATTGTAAGGTGACTAACTCTAGTGGCAGCTAAGTAAACAAACCTTACAAATGGTAGTTGATTTCTTCTCAGAGTTCTATGAGATATATTTAAAATTTGAGATTGATCGGATGTGAAAATCGAGAGTTTGCAAAAGCTATCAGGGCCATAGTCATTTGAATCAGAATTAGGGTTCATAAGAGCTGAGGCTAAACCTTGGGTGGTAATCCAATACTCAACTTGGGTTTGCAATTTTGCATGATATATCGAATTGATTAAAAGACATTGTTATCAACTAGGTGTCGATCTAATTGTTTGGGAAAGTAGTAATGAAGTACTCGAGTATGATATTTCCAACAAGACAACAATGCAACAAAATTGTAGCAGAAACTTCAGCAACTTATAAAGAAAACAAAATTTAAATTAAAGCAATTTAAGTGGAAGACAAACACCGATATATAGTAGAGATTTGAAATAAAATTGCAGTAAGGTGATGTAGTAAAACAGGAAACAACATTTAGTATTAAACAAGTGTTCAACAAGTCAAATTTAATATCAACTATCTGCTGGGATTTTAAGGTTAGTTAGAATCTCTAAAATGAGGAGATAAGCAATTTAAAAGATGTGGATGTGATGCAAACAATGGTGCTATTGACTCTTATAAGATTTAGATGTGAAAAGGTTTTGTTGTTTCGGAAGAGTGTTTGCTACTATGCTATTTCAATGAAGGAAATTTAATGGAGTGTAATGAACAGTAATGCAGGCAGTGAGTAACCATTTATAGAGTTATGACAAGGATAGTGATGTAGTGAACACAAAACACTAGCAGTAAGGTTGCAGATTAATTCAAGGTATGAAGCTTAAAATTTTGATAAATGACAGTAATCAATATATTCAAACTACACAACTGCAAGTTGTGATGCAGTAAAAAAAATTTCAAGGCAAATGGGATGTGTGATTAGAGCCACTACAAGAAATACACCCTATAGCGGCGGATATATCCACCACTTAGGGTATTTTTCCGCTGCTGTATATATATATAGTAGTGGAGTTTTGACGTAGTTAAATGGTCCGTCGCTATATGTTTTAGCGGAGGAAAATCCAACTATAGCAACTGATATATCCGCCGCTACGGGGTTATGTGTAACAACTTACTAAGGGATATAGCGGTGGATATATCTGCCGCTATAGGTGACAGGTGTAACAACTTACTAAGGGATATAGCGGTGGATATATCTGCCGCTATAGGTGACAGGTAGATGAAACACCGTTAACGGCATCCAATAGCCCCACTACCGCCGCTATAGGCCTTTGTGGCTGTTAGCATGACCTATAGTGGCGGATATATCCGCCTCTATAGATCCTACAGGCTGTTAAAACAAGACTATAGAGGCAGATCGCCGCTATAGTGTATATATTATTATTATTATTATTATTATTAATTTTAATAATACTGATAATTTACACAAATGCCTTTTGATAATATTTGAAAAGACCAAATTAAATAATAATAATAAATATATTTTATTGTTGAACAAATGTGAATAAAATGTGAATCATGACCCTGAAGTATATATTACAAATACCAGCACTGCTATCTAATGCTATTAGCATTCCAAAACACCTAAACTGAAACATTTCATTCCAATTTATCCTATAAGAATGCTCCAATCCATCACTGGAACAATCAATCTGTGTTGAGAGATCACCTCACCGAACTTAAGGAACAACTGGGCATCAGAGGAACTTCATGCATTGTAGGACGATCGGAGGGTTGCTTCTTTATGCAGAGGAGGGATAGTTGAAACATTTTCTTCACTGCACCAAGGCCCTCGCAAGTTGTAGAGATGTCTGGATCTACAGTCTCCATAACTGCATTGTTCGCTACCTTGGAGAATATCTGCAAGATTTATCAGCAAGTTTATTGTGACCGTAAAGTAACAAATAATGTATGGACAAATGAATACAGAGCATTCAAATGAGCCATGAAAGTGTATGATAAGGGATAAACTAGTAAAAGTGTGAATCATGACCCTGGAAGTATATCTTACCAAACTATGCAAACATCCAGGCATCATTGTAACAGGCTTGGCATTTGGAACTCTGAAAAAAAGATTAAAAGATAATATAAGTTCAAGAAAACAAATATATCACCAGTCAAAGAATTACCTTTTGATGCAATGCCGGGACAATGGCCTTCCATCTTACTTTCCATATTAACCAGTTTCCATTGTTTATAGCCTAATCAAAATCTACCAATTATCTCTCAAACACATCACGCCCTTTTTCCCAATAAATGAACTTCAAAAGGCAAGCAAGGTAGTCAGAGCAAGGCAGATTAGTAAAAGAAAATGCACTAAAGTGAGAAACCTTGATGATTTCGAGTCTTGAAACTTCAACAAAGAATTAAAAAAAAAAAATGCTTAACTAGTCATGTTTAATTCAGTTCATGTCATCATGAATTAGAAATTTGAGACATGCCCCATCAAATTTCTCCATGAAAAATAAAAATCCAACAAGACACTCTGAGATTTAGTTTTTCATCACTGAGAAATTAAGATGTAAAAAAAAGCCAATTGATATTAACTTTTCAAGAAAGGTACATAAAGATACCTGAAATTCTTTGTAGTTAAATTCTGGAGAGCTATTCCTCAACATATGAACAACTAGGGACATTGAAGGCCTCTCTTATGCATTTTCATGCACACACAATAACCCTATTTTAATACACTTCATTGCCTCATTGATTGGATATGAGCCTCTAATCATTTTGAGAACCATCTCTTTTAAGTTATGAAACAAGGAGTTGTACTTTTGGCTTCAAGGACTCCAATTATTGAAGAACACTTACCACTTTCTAAACCAAACAAAATGAAATACAATAAAATTAATATATAACATATATATATATATATATATATATATATATAGCAGTGATATGCTGCGGCCGGCCGGAAATTTGTAATTTCCGGTCGCTTGTTCATTCTGGGTCCTGTAGGATGTTTGAACAATTTCTAACCGTACGGATGGAAAGATCATCGAAAAATAAGTTAGTCTGTCAATTTTCATACAATTTGAAAACTTGTAGGGTCTTCATCTTAAGGGATCAAAACTTATAGGAATCTGAACGGTCCGTAATTTCAACCGCTTAAGTGGGAGGACCAAACGGTTACCAAATTAAATGAAAATTGACATGCTAGCTTATTTTGAGCAGATCTTTCCATCTATGCTTTTAAAAATCCTCCAGGGGTCCAAAATGGGCAAATCGAAATAAATAAGATTCTACGTACGTACTGCATAATATCACTACTCTATATATATATATATATATGTTTGAATATATACAAGAAATTAAATAAAATACATAAATAAATATCAGTTTGTATTACCTTTCTGGTTGCAAGCTTTTCTTTTTGCAAAGAAAACTTGTAGTCTTGATGATAAGGTATAGTTCCAGTGATCAAACTGTTAGGGATATAGTTGATATACCCTAGATCCAATCTCTTATTTGAACGCATTTCAAACAGTGTATGGCATTAACTTTCTTTTGGTATCATATTAAGTGTTTAATATAATAATGTCCTTGATTAAATTTAATCTAAAATTGTTCTTGATCACAGGATCATTAATACTAGGACATTAGTGATCCGGTTAGATCAATATATGTGTGATAGTCTTTATAAGATAAAGATTAGTTGATCTCATTAACTAAATCACATATATAGATGATGCATATGGAGATATGATCATTGAACTGACTCAATTGATAATTCCTAATGGTTAATATTACCATAAGCTGTCAATAGGATATTCTTTTGAAGAATGCGATATAATAGTTTCCTTTGACCTAAGATCATCATAGTAATTAACAAGTTATTTATTATACTTTGATTCCGGAAACTTATTGCCTTAGGACGATAGTTGAAAGGATATTGGGTATGATCATTAAATACTTGTAGGACTAATGATTGATCAAAATGGAATCTGTCAACCCTTGGTAATGAGTTTGAGCTCTATATTGTCATTATTTATAACGACTAAAGGAAGACCTTGGCCAGGGCAATTGAATGATGAAGAAAAGAGTTTCTTAAGTCATTCGTTGGTCGGTTATAATTGACATAAAACATAATTGGCAACCTATTGGGATTTGACAGTTCAACCATATCCTAGGGTTAACCGGGAGCTATATAGACAGAAGGAAAATATTACATTATTCTTCAACGGGTTCTTGAGTAATTGTATTCTTCATGCTATCCGGTCGTTAAGGAGTGTTGCTAGATGCCAACTTTGATTAGTAAATTAGTATGATTAATTTGCTACCGGCTTAATATTGAACCTATGGGTCACATACTAACGATTATTCTAATCTTTGCTGAAGGATTAATTATTTTATTATTTGATGATTAAATTAGATTATTTGATTAATCAAATAAATAAAATAATCATTCCAAATGGAACATTATTATATCCTTTACTAGCATAGAGAATATAATTAATATTAAAGGACAAATTGAATGATGATTGCTTGTGATGGTTTAGGGAAGCCAAAGGTCTCAAGGTGGTTTTGGTTTAGGAAACCCATAAGCCACATGCAAATGGTTTATGGTTTTTGTTTTGGGAAAACCAAAAGCCACATACAAATACTTGATGATTTTAGTTTTGGAAAAACCAAAAGAGTTTTGGAAAACCAAAAGTTTTTGGAAACCCAAAAGGTTTTGAGAAACCTAAAGGCTTATGCAAATAAGAGTTCTTTGGAAGACAAAGAAGAGATACAATCCATCAAGTGAATTTTGAGAGTCAAAACCATGTTTCAATTTGTTCATCGATTCCCTTTATCAAAGAGTTGATAACAAAGGTTGGTCTCGGTGTGGATACACATGTAGTCTTCGTGACATCGAAGAGTTTGGGAACAAAAAGACTAATATGCTTCCAATGTATGTTTTAGATCCGATCTTTAACATATTAAATAAATTTTAAATGCAAATAGATAATCCATTGGATTATTTTGCCTTCCGCTGCGTGTTATGAACACCAAATAATCCTACACAAACTATAAAAGAGATCAAAGTTTTTTGGCTTTAATTAAAAGAACATAAAAAGATCAAACAATAATTAAAGAACATAAAAAGATCAAACAAGATCCAAAATAATTAAAAGAATAAGATTAGAAGACAGACCTCTAATGTTCAGTAAAAAAATCTGCATATATCCCACCATGGGTTCAATTTTTCACCTTCTTGATTTATAAATCCCACCATCCTCCCTCTCCCCCAATTTACTCATTATTATATCAGCCATTAAAGCAAGAAGCAGTTAGCCACTACTAAGCTTAACTAAATTCTATATTATATATATATATAAGACTTTTCAGGGGTCTACATATATAAAAAAAAAATAACTAATAAAAACAACCTCCAAAAAAAATATTGTTATGAATGCAATTTAAAATGGTAGATGTTGTACTATAAAATGATAACAGATAATGTAATGTGATAGTAGTGATAAGCTTTAATATTGTCCTAGCAAACAAACCATAAATTTTAGTACCTATAATGATATAAATATTCCAAGCCTTCAAAATCACTAGCCATAATGGTCCAATTTAGGTGTTAAGGAAATTTTAAGAGGTAAAGAACAATGAAACTAAGTTGTAGGACTCATTCAATCACTTCTTGTTAACTTTCAGCCAAGCATGTCAGTGTGGTCACAGAAAACTATCAATATTCATAAAAACAACTTGCCTAGAATCTCCCCTTCAAATCAGATTTGATCATGAATTGAAAGCACCATTAAATCTATCCACAAAGCAACCACAGTGCAATGGAATACAATGAGAAGATAAAAGAAACTAGCATATGTGACCACTAACACTGTAGTTTGTCATGCTTTCATCTGAAAGTTGTCAGGTTTCTTTCCAACCTTGTGTTTTTAGGATTTATAAATAAATTTCATGGGAAATAGTAGGGATTGACCGTTTGAGTTTACCCAAATTTTAATAGAATTATTGAATAAATCATGTTGAAGTTTGAGATGAATTTATAACTTAAAATTAATATATGAAATAAGAGACTAAGGATTTATTGACCTATAATTCAATTTTTCAAACTACATTTCAATCTGTCAATTAAAAATTTGAACGGTTTGAATCATAAATGATATATTGTATTTATAATCAATTTGAATAAAGGATGGTAGTGTTTTGAAGTAATCCTGCATTCCTTCATTTAAGTGCAAAGGAATAATGCATTACAAGAAGCCCATGCATGTTGCTCATTTAAAACTAAACCTATGTGCATGTATCCATACATTGTAGTGACAAGGCAGGTTGCTAAATTTTCCTTTGAATATGAAAAAAGTAATCACAGAAATTCTTCTTATTTCCAGGTTTACTAATACTAAAAGAGCATCAAGACAGCTTCCAGAGACGGGAACAGAAAGACATTCTGCTGCATTAATTGGCTAGTAGAAGGCTAAGCATAATAATTTTCAATATGAACTCAATCCTAGTCTGACCATTACTGAAGACTAGCCTTCAGTAATTAATTAAATGAAATAGAACTAGATCATATGAGTTCATTGGTTTTAACATAAATTAACAAGATGAAATCAAGGCCTTTATGATTGGAATTTCAGGACATTGGCTAGTCTCAAAGATAAGAAGGACAGTGAGGATTAGTTATGAAATGTGCTTTTAGATTGTTGGCAAATACTCTAATTAATCAACACAAAACTCACAATTAGTGTAGAAATTCAGCAGTAAACATGCACAGCAATCAACAATCAAGTATTAAATCACAGATCGAGGTCAAATCAGCCCAAATAAAACTAAGAAAAGATTGGAAAGGCAAGCCTGGGTAAGGCATGCAATCACACTACCCTAAAAGCCGATTTCGTTTCCTTCGTGCAAGGAACCCAAACTCTCCGGCTAGTAGGGTAGCCTAACCCATGTGTTGACCAACTCCCCTCGTAGCACGTCGCAATCTGGTCCAACAGTCAAAAATAAATCCGTTGGGCCAGATCCAACAGTTGAAAGTTAATCCATTAAAACAAGATGAATGGTTGATTGTGAGGATATCCAACAGATCCGACTGCTCATGCTCAGGGGAGCCTACGACGCTCAACTTAAGGACTCAAAAAGGAAAGGATTGAAATAGAGAAAAAGAGAGAGAACTCAAAGATGATTCAGAGAGAGATGCTCAAACTAGTGCCCAATCTTAGTGAAATCCAAAATATATCTTAAAAATACATAGCACCTACTTCATGAGCCGAGGACCCTCTTTTATAGCCTTGCAACCATTATCTGTCAGTTTTCAACGCCCTCTAGAATTCAGCCTCCACTATTGGATCACCAGGTAATTATTTTGATAGTTGGATAGGTCATTTATCATTTTGGCCTTATAAAATTATTTGATTATTTTTTTAGCCTCATGTCCAAAATTTTTGCCAAAATGGCTCTAGGGCTGCCTAGCCAGTACTATCAAAGCTGACTGGGATAAAAGAAATAATAAAAAGAATACTTCAAGGGTTAATATGTAAAAACTTTTTAGGGTTTAAACTAAGGCCATATATTTGCATTTAACCCATGACTGTTACCTTTGTGATCTAACCCCTGGAACTATGACGAGAGGCACGAAGCCCTTTGCCCCTTTTGAGATCGTTGGCGACAAAGAAAAGCCAAGAAGCTAGCCATGAAGCCCTCTGTCCCTTCCAAGATCGCTGATGCCAAAGATAAGCTAGAAGCCCCCTGCTACAAGGATAAAGCCCTGTTATCCTCTTATCATCGACGCGAAAAAATAATTAAATAATTTTATAATGCCAAAATGACAATGGCCCTAGTTTGACTCTTATCTCAAAACTTGTGATCATGCCACATATCTTCACATATTTTACCCACAACAATAAACAAACAAGTTCAATTATAGTAGTCAGTCAGCTGGTTAATGTGATGATTTCAGTTAATCTAAAAGGTCTTCTTCAAGGCTATATAATTGTTGATGTTTATAATTATTAGAGATGCCAACAATAGTTGGAGAATGTGAGAGGAAGCTCTTATGGTTCGTCTGTGAACCTGCACAGGGAACAAGGCCGAACAGCGCTAGCTTAGTGCCCTGGTGTAGCTCTGAAGCCCTAGTTAGTGAGAGGAAAAGCATGTATTTAGGTGGAGGGGAAGAGTTTTTGAGTCCAGAGATTAGATTTCATATACTTCTCTCTCCTTCTTCCTTCCTCTTATCTCCCTCCGTTGAGGTCAGCCGTTGTCCTCTCCATGCTAGGGAGCTTTCTTATCGTACTTATCTTCTGACACCTTAGGGATGTCCTGTTGGAAAAAAAAAGGATAAAATAATGGAGGATAAAAGAAGATGAATCAAACAAGATTAAGGCATGAAGGTGGCAACGCTTTCTTTTAGACAAATTTCTCCCCTTCTTATTAGAATCACAATTATGGCCTTGTCTCGCACATTTAGAATACTTCATCCGAAAAAAGAGTATTCCTTGCCTCACACATTTATGGCCTTCTGCTCGATATTCTGATTTCAAGAGTGCTCTAAAATGTTAGTCAAACATTCATAGGAAGTGGCCCCACTTCCTCACTCTTATAGGTAAATTCCTTTTAAGCAAGCCTGCGAGTTTATTTTATGGATTTATTAAGGATCATATTCCAACCTCTCTCATGTAGACGATCTTATACTAATCTCTTGTCATGAGGCTATAATTCTAATGTCATGCTAAACCAACTTTTTAACTTGTTTGTACCCATTGAACTTATTCTACAATTTCAAGAGCTTAAGTTGGGTTCCCGTTAAACATGGTTGAGTTACATATTGACCTTAGCCCCATTCTTTTAGATATCTTTAAAATCATCTCTTTCGTTAGGCCTTTCGTCAAAGGATCTGCTAGATGTGTTTTGAATAATCACTCCCTTCTTGAGTAATTATCTCAAAAATTGGTGTCTAAGACTCAAGTGTCTTGACCTTCCATTATACGACTTACTTGAGACTTTGTATAGTGTTGATTTGCTATCACAATTAATCATAACTGCAGGGTATAGGTTCTTTCCGAAGTGGCATGTTTATAAGTAAGTTTCGAAGCCACTCAACTTCTTTATATGCATCGGCTAGTGCAATGAATTTGAATAACATAGTTGAATCAGAAATGCACGTCTGCTTCTTGGAATCCCAAGATACTGCAGCACCTCCAAAAGTAAAAATCCATCCAGCGTTGACTTGGATTTTAACGCTATATTTTTCCAACTAGCATGGTTATACCCTTCTAGTACAGCGGAATATTCCTGATAATATAAACCATAATTCATGGTTTTCTTCAAGTAGCAAAGAACTCTTGAAACTGCTTTCCAATATTCTTCTCCTGGATTGTTTGTAAATCAACATAACATTCCTACAACATAAGCTATATCCTATCTTGTGCAATTCATTGCATACATAAGACTCCCAACTATACTCACATACTCCAATTAAGATTTACAACGACCATTAGTTTTTATTAACTTAATATTCGGATCAATGGGAGTAGAAACTGGAGTCCTATCAAAGTGATTGTAACGCTTAAGTATTTTTTTTCAATGTAATGGTGTTGTTAAAGCATTATCCCATTTTCTTTTCTAAGAATTTTAATCCCTAAAATTACATCCGCCTCTCCAAGATCTTTCATATCAAAGTTAGAAGACAAAAATAATTTTGTCTCTTCAACACATGCAAGATTAGATCCAAAGAGCAACATTTCGTCAACATAGCGACATATAATCACTGTAATGTTGTTATAAGATTTATAGTATACACATTTATCTACATCAACAATACTGTAAAATCCAAGATTTTGTTTGAAATAAAGGATTTAATATATTTCCCTAAATTAATTAGTAATTAAAATTTGCCAAAGGGTATTTTGGGAATTCAAATAAACTCCCAAGGGCATTTTAGTAAAATGGGCAAGAGAGAGATTGAAGAGAATAAATAAATCATTCATAATTGATTTAAATAAATTTGAAAGTTATCAATCTGTTTAAATAGGGGAATTTTGGTTAATTGATCATGATTGGTCAAAAAGAGAAATGGAGAATATAAACTAAATCAAGGTTGATTGAGAATATCCTATGTTGGCAAGATTGATAGAATATTTCAAATTATCATCTTAATTAAAAAGGAAGGGGGGAGAATAATTTAAATTATTTTGGGGCTGCCAAGGACCAAATAGTAAATTTATAAAAGTTGGGGACTGCAAAGTGAGGTTGCGTGTCTCTGGAGAAGGACTAAAGAGTAATATATGAAGATCGAGGGACTAGAAGAAAATTGTGTGCTATCTCACGGGATAAGGACCCAGCTGAAAGATTAGAAACTTTGGGGGTCTTTGCGCAAAAGACCAGCGTGGGTCTCTATACTAACGGTTGGACGGCTGGGATTGGGGGATCCGAGAAGAACTGATCTCAAGACCCAATCCAGCCTTTCAGATGCTTCAACTGAAATAACGGCAAGGCGGTGACCGCGACGGCATGTAAGAGATCCTCATCCGTCCATTTGGAGTGATGGCACGAGATCGAGGCGTGGGGAGCCGATCTCGAGGCAATACTAACCGGACTCTCTGAGCGCGAGCCACCGCTGCAGCGGCTGACTCCTCCCCGATCGCCGTTTGCCACACATGGAAAAATTTCGAGTGATGATCAAATGATTTTAGGAAAGGAGAAAATCATGGAAAACTTACTAAAATCCGAGATCTTGATCTCTACCGCGAGCCTCTATAAAACGAAGGCCGACCGCGCTTTCAAAGATCACCACCTCCTTGGGGGGGGGCTCGGTACACCGCAACGCCGGGTGAGAGGTGAAGACTGAAGGAGCCGGAGCAGGAGGCCACGACTGAGCTTCGACGGTGAGAGCTTGGAAGAGCGCTTCGACAGTGAACTCATTTCCCGTAAGTCCTCTATCTTTTTCTGGCGTCTGTTAACAGCCATGCATGCATGATAGTGGAGTGGAGGAGAGAGAAGGGGGTAGTGGCCCGACCGAGATCATTACACGAACAGCGGCAGGGTTGCAGAGCCTCTCGTTGGCGAGAGGCACCCTCGGACGGCGACACGCTCGCTGGAGGAGGTGGGTTGCCCGTCCCTGTGTTCACCTGGCCAGTGGACGCCACCTGTTTCTCCGGCCAGGCCCTGGTGCGAGGAAGAAGTGAGCTGACTAAGCTCGGGAATAAGGTTAGGTTTAACCGGCTGTGGGTATTAGACGCAATTCGGGTCCTGTTGACCAAGTAAGCTATTTTGAAATGATTAATTGATTTAAAGCTTAATTAAACCATAGCTTGGTTGATTGACTGGGATTAATTAAAAGTTAGTTTAATTAAATGGATGATGATCTAAGTTAAATTGGTGAAGAGGATTAATTGACTTAATCAATTAGATCTAAATGTTAACTAGTTAGTGGACTCAATGGGTTTGAGTCAGGTTGATTAAAGGGATTGGGTCTAAATAGATGGAATGGGCCCGGATTCTAATTTACTAACCAGTTTGATTAATCATAACATGGTTTGATTAATTAGAACAGGGTCAAGAGGTTAAGTTTGACCAAGATAACATGGCTGGGTTTGAATGTGGAAGTTGGCTGGAGGAATGAACAATGAGAAACTAATTAATTTCATTTGATAACTAGTTAAATGATCAAGTTAATAATCTAGTGTGATTAAATTAGCTTGGATAATCATTAATTGATTAGTTGGAGGGGTTAATTAATCAATTAACTAAGAAAGTAAGTGGTTAGGTTTAACCAAGTTGAGATTGAATTGGGCTTGGGATGAGTAACGAAATGGGTTGGGCCAAATTTTGGGCTTGGATTCAGTTGGCCAATGTGGGCTAAACCAAGGGGACCAAGATAGATTGGATTTAATTAATCTTGGTGGGTTCAACCAAGTAGCCAAGTTGATTTGAATTAATTAATTAATTAAATGATTAAGTTATTAAAATCAGTTTAATTAATTAAAAGTATGGTTAGGTTTAGCCAAGTTTGGTTGGGTTAAACTAAGCAAAGTATTGAACCAAGATTATTTAATCGGGTCGGGTTTGATCAAGCCAAGTTGGGCTTGGGTCCAATTAGCTAATTGACTAAGTCTAACTAAGTTAAAGGAAAGAAGGAACAAAAAGAGATGTAGAGGTGGGGGTTTGAGCTAAGGATCCCCCACTTAGGCTTAGTGGGCCTTAACCCCCAAGCCACTACAACCTATTTATGGAAATAAATAAGGAGATAGTCATTTAAGGCAAAATGACACTGGAACACAAGGGAAGGCTCGCAAGTAGAACTTGGGCCGCTAGAGCGTGCATCGTAGAATGCCCAAAGACATGTACTGAACTTAATATTTATGGACATGTACTTTTATTGAGAGTAGACATATCCTTGGCAGATTTTGACTTGGATGCGTCGAGAAGTCCCGTAGAGCATGAGACTTTGTGACTTTAGGTAAGTACTTCTGCCTTGTACCCCCAGTCATTTATTGATTGGTTTCTTGGCTTTTGATTGCCTATTTGAGCATGCCTTGTTCTTCTCTTCGGAGATCCTATTGACATGTCTTTATTGTGACATATTGCTTTGTTATTCATACATGCTTCCATGATTTGTTGAAATCTTTATTTAGCATGTTTGATTGTTTCGGGATGTTCCTACTTGTTCTGTTCTTCGTCCCGGATTCAGTGGAGCAGGTGAGCTCCGGACTTTGCGAGAGCGTTGGGGACGGGGCACCCTCACGTTCCGGCACTCCTGGCTGGAGGGAGAGTACTCTGGTTATCCCTGCTAGTCAGTGGGGTCGATCTCTGACCGTGTCGACACGTAGAGAGGTGGCGCTACCGACATACGACCCAAGGGCCGTAGCGACCGGATGGTCGTTTTCTCAGCAGGTTCGCTGATGGTACTGACCGGGGGGAGACGTTTGTGGAGCTTCCTTTGGAACTCATAGCTAGGAGTCGTTATCTTGATTATTTTTGTGATAGACTCCTAGGGTTTATTATGAGGGGCGTGCCCCGAGCTTGATTTTGATATTCATGTTTTATTGATATCATATTTTCTTGAACCCCGCAGGGGTACTTACTGGGCTTTCCATTCGAAAGCTCATGCACTTGTTTTCTTCCTGTTTACAGATCCTGAGGTGTAGGACTCTAGTTCGCAGGAGCCGATCGTGGGTCGGGTGGATTGTTGAGGTCCGAGGACCTTGTTTATTTTCTTGTTCTGAGTGAGACTTTTTATTTGTAGGTCCCTTATGGGGCCTAGTGTTTGTAGGGTATATGAACCCTTGTTATTATTATTTCCGTTGAACTCTGTTATTTCGAATAAATTAAGCTGTTTTATTTGCATTATCTGCTTTACTCACTTAGGCCTTGTATCCGTGTAGGGCCCGTCTCTACACGGCTACGGCCGGTCTGCACACGTGCCCGAGGTCCCCGGATCGGGTCGGGGCTTTACAAATACTAAAACCATAGGATAGAACTATTTGGTCAAACTTCTCATGTCATTACATAAGCACTTGCTTCAAGCCATAAAGAGATTTCACAAGTTTACAAACTTTCTTTTCTTGGCCTGGAAGAACAAACCCTTCAGGTTGTTCCATATAAATCTCCTCCTCTAGTTCACCATTTAGGAAATCCGTTTTCATGTCCATTTGATGGAAAACCAATTGGTGAATAGATGCCAAAGCGACTAACATTCGAATTGTAGAAATTCGAGCTACAGGAGCATATGTATCAAAATAGTCCAATCCTTGTCTTTGCTTATACCCTTTTGCAACTAATCTTGCTTTGAACTTATTTATTGAACCATCATAATTCAATTTCCTCTTAAAGATCCATTTGCAACCAATAGGTTTGGATCCAGGAGTAAGGTTGGTTATAACCCAAGTTTGATTTGACAATAAAGAGTTCATCTCATCATGATAGCTTCTTTCCAAAAAGGAGCATCTCTAGATGTAACAACTTCTAGAAATGTCATAAGATCATCATCTACATTCATGACATAAAGCGTTTTGTCCTTTATATCATGTCTATTTTCTTAAACAAGGTAAACAATAAAGTCTGGTCCAAATTTCTTCTCAGTCCTTGGTCTCTTACTCCTTCTAGGTTCAAAGTCCATAGGAGTATCTGGAACATGAGAATCAAAAGAGATGTCCTCTATATCTCTAGGAGTAGGTTCAGGACCTATATTTTCTAAACTAGAAGTACTAGACCTAAATAAATGCTCAAAAAATTCTACATCGACAGGATCAATAATATCATGAGATTCTAGATTTAAAAATCTATATGTAGAGCTATGCATAGAATATCCAATGAAAACACACTTATATGTCTTACTTCCTAGTTTAGGTCTTTTAGGGTCCGGTTTCCTTACATAAGCAAGACAACCCCACACCCTAAGTCTACTGAGATTAGGCTTACGATTATACCAAATTTTATATGGAGTCCTTTTTTTTAAAGGATTCCTATTCAAAATATAACAAGCAGATAATATTGCTTCTCCCCAAAGTGGAGAGGGAATCTAGAGCTAAGTAACATGGCATTTACCATCTCAGTTAAAGTTTTATTTTTTCTTTCAGCAACTCCATTTTGTTGTGGCATATAAGCGCCGCAACTTGATGGATAATTCCACGAGTCTCACAAAATTTTGTAAACTTGGTTGGGTAGTATTCACCTCCCCGATCAGATCAAAGGACTTTAATCTTGCGGTTGTGTTTCATTTCAACTTCCGCTTTAAAGACTTGAAATTTTTCAAAGACTTCACTTTTAGCCTTTAGAAGATATACATATGTGTATCGTGAACAATCATCAATAAAGGTTAGGAAATTTTTATTTCCAACTTTTGTTTCATTATTTTTAAGAGGGTTAATTTTTTTTTTACCCACTTGAAAAATGTTGCTTTTTCCGATCCGGCACCTCAACTTTTTTAACTCTATAAAACAGCCGCAACTTTTTATAAGTTGCAAAAAGGCACCTCTGTCATCTCACGGGTGACGGCCGTGAGATTAAATAACTAATTTATTCATTAACTGAGTTAATTATTAGTTTATTGAGTTAACTAAGCTTTAATGAAAAAAATTAACATTTTCAAAAATTAAATTTTAATTAAATGTTCTCTCTATCTGAGAGGACAGACGATGAACCGACTCGCCGGCCGATGACCACCTAGACTCGTCAGCCGACACTGCTACGAGGGAGAGCGGGACGGATCCTGGTTTGTCAACATCACGGACGAGTACTTCGCCTCCTCTCCGGACGAGTACTTCGTCTCCTCTCCGGATCCTGGTTTGTCAACATCACGGACGCCTCCTCTCCGGTTATCCCTAGGGAACGCCTTCACTGAACAAGGATCCCACATCAATTTATTCATTGCATCAAACCTATCAGATTGAAAAATAAAAAAGATCTAATTTTTCGGATAAGTAGAGAAACATACCCTTTCCACGATGGATCCGTGACGAGGGTGCTCAAACTTCCTGTGTGACATCCTTCGCCCTGCCAAAGAAACAACCCAGATAACAAAGATTCACCCATGAATCAAACACAAAAAAACCACAAGGATTCATAAATCTCTCCTAAAAAAACTGTAATCATAACAAGAGGATCTTAAAAAACAATGATTCAAGGCGTCAAATGCATCTTTGAAGGGGAAAAAAATGCAAAAAAACGAACTCATGAACATTGATAGAAAGTAGAGAAAAATCATAGAGAAAACCGAGTTGATGATCGAGAAAGTGTAGGGGAAGACCTGTTTCTTCGAGCTCCCACCCTCGGAGGTGATGGCTTTAGAACCCTAGCCAGACAAACCGGGGAATCTCGAGGGGAATGAAGCCGGAGAGGAGGTTTCCGGGGAGGGAGAGCTCACAGTTTTCGGAGAGACGGCCGATGGAGGGATGAGCGCTGAGAAACAAGGGTTCGACGCTGCCAGGAGGAGCTTCGGTGAGCATAACAGGGTGGGGATCTCAAGGTGGGAGGAGAGCCTTATAAATGCCACGTGTTATTTAGAAATTAGTGTTTTTAAAATTAGGATTAGTGTTGTTATAATTATGGTTTAAATTTTAATTAAAAAATCAGAGATGAATTAGTCATTTAATCTCACAGCTGTCACCCGCGAGATGACAGAGATGCTTTTTTGCAACTTATAAAAAGTTGCGGCTGTTTTATAGAGTTAAAAAAGTTGAGGTGCCGGATCGAAAAAGCAACATTGTTCAAGTGGGTAAAAAAAAAACCCTTTTTAAGATCACATACATCACTATGTATAAGTTCTAGTAAATCCGAAGTCCGTTCAACAGATTTGAATGACTTCTGAGTTGTCTTTGCTTGTTCACATATTTGGCATTTATTAGCTTATCATTATTGCAATTAGAAATTAATCCTAAGTTAGACATGCATTTAATTGAGCCATAATTAACATGTCCTAGTCGACCATGCCATAAAGAAATAGAATCAACGGTATAAGTAGAAGAGGTAGTTTTATTTAAATTCAATCTAATAATATCATTACAAGAGTACCCTTTCCAATGAACACACCATTCTTAGACACGATAAAGTTGTCTAATTCATACACCAATTTGAAGCCCCCCTTATTGAATAGGTCTCTGGATACAAGATTTTTACTCATGTCAGGTACATAGAATACATTGATTAGAGTAATAACATTTCCTTATATAAACTTCAATTCCACAGTGCCTTTGCCAATAACTTTAGTGCGGAGATTGTTTGCCATCTTGACTTCCATTCCATCACAAGATTCCATCTTATGTCCTTGCAGATGTGGATTGTTGCTCCAGTATCAAGCCACTACCCATTGGCAATACTAACTGAATTTGCTTCAGTCACTATTGCTATCAATTGTTCATCTTTAACCATGTTAGTTTGATTCTTCAAACTTTTCTTATGGAGACGACAATTACGCATAAAATGGCCAGGCTTGTTGTAGAAGTGATAAATTTCCTTCTTAGTACCTTTCTTTTTGAAATCCTTATCATTCCTTGGCTTGAGCTTGGACTTGTTTTTGTTTCTCTCAACCATATTTGCTTTTTGGAATGATGGTTCTCTATCGACTCATCTTTCTTCTCACGGATGCGAGAACCTTCTTCTATACGAAAGTGTCGAAGTAGAGACTCTAGAGTATGACTCTTCTCTTCATACTTAAGTTTCTTCTTGTAGTCATTGCAAGTTGAAGAGAGTTTTGCAATAATCATACCAACTTGGAAATCTTCCACAAGGGTACTACCAGTAGTTCTAAAATCACTAACGATAAGTTGTAAATTATGAACTTGTTCTAATATGGACTTATCGTTAGTCATCTTAAAATCAATATAGTTGCCAATTAGAAACTTTTTGATTACTTGTCTCTTCAATACGATATTTGTTGACCAAAGCTCTCCACAATTCCTTAGCAGTTCCAATTGAGTGGTGTGCATTATAGACTGAGTTTAAGAGAGCATTGAGAATGTGTCTTCGACACAAGAATTCGTCCTCCTTCCACTTGCGCCATTTCTCCTTGTCTTCTTCTATCTCATTGCCTAGTGATGCCAGAATAGGCTCAAGATCATTGCTTAAGACATATGCCAACTTTAGAGTTGCAAGGAAGAAAAGCACTTTCGCTTGCGACCTAGTGAAATCGTGACCATCGAAACAATTTCTTTTAGACGGTTGATTCATGACTTGAATTGATTGAGCAACGGCTGCATTCATTATTAGAAATTCGTCTAAAAATTGTTGGAAAAATAGGATAGAATAATGGAGGATAGAAGAAGATGAATCAAACAAGCTTCAAGGCACGAATGTGACAACGCTTTCTTTTAGACGAATTTCTTCCCCTTTGATTAGAATCACGATTGCAACAGGGTGTGCGAGAAACGCCTTCAGGATACAATGAAAGGCTAACTTGCACTATTTATTTCAACCCGAAAACACTCTTATATTTGTCTTTGATAATGTAGAGAAAGAAAGATGAGACGAAAGAGAGAGATAGAGAGAATAGGGTATGAAATTTTGGTGTCATTTGCCTTACATAGAACTAGGCTAAATATAGAGTCCCAAAAGTTTCATCACAAGGTTGTATCCCTTGGTAACATCTTTTCATGAAAAGGGACATTCTTTAGCAAATGGTCACACATAAAAAGGGACATCCTTTCATGTGTAGTTGTGTCCCTTCAATACCAATGAAATGGGGCATCCTTTTATAATAATATCTTTTGTTTCAACTTAAACACCAAAATAATTAGTATCATATGCAACTTACTCTCACAATTTAATTCTAAAAAAAAACATAAAATAAACACATAATTATTTAAAATATCCAACGTGTCAACTTGCATCGTTCACGGGATAATGCCACATGTATGCTCCAGATGAGACCACTTGTTAATCCAGAATTATCCAAATCAAGGTATATATATATGGACCTGCTTGATGGAGTTAATTTATATTTTTGAACTCAAATGCAACTCAACAGCATCTTCTTTTGGTTTCAAATGTTATAAAGAAAAAAAATGTGAATCAAACTTTCATATTTCCTCTACTATATTATTTTTTTAACTAAACTAAATTTTAATTATAATATGTTATCCTTGAGCACTTATTTGACTACAAGTAAGATGGAATTAATAGAGATAGAACGGGATAACTTTATCTCTATTTGATTGTTTAATAAATTTATCCTATAATAAATAAACTTAATCCATGTCTAGATCCAAATTAAACATTGAAGGTAAATATAGAATTGACTTTGATTTTAATGTTTTTCAAATTCAAGAAAATATTCTAGTAGCTTCTCTCAATGATAACTTGAAAAATTAACCATTGAATTTCTCTCTAACACTTATCTCTTTCTATCTTAAGGTGAAGATAAAATTATCTGAAGGACATCTCTTTCTCAGATCCAAAAAGGAACATTATGAGGTCATCTCTCCTGGAATCCTAAGCCTTGCCGTTGGCCTCATCTAACTATTCTTGAAGAGATAAAGGATTAAAAGCTTTATCAAATGTTCATCAAGTGCCTTTTTTGTATTCCTAGATAATTAGCTTTGTTCTTTTTCTCAATATTTATCCACTTGTTGGAGTGTTTTCTTCAGCCTGCCATTGTTGACATTATAAACATACCGTGACGATATTTATTAGAAAGTTAGTGTTTGAGTACATCTCAAGTTTCGCATTGATTTTTTTTTTTAAATAAAAATGAATAAAAGAACCAAGTCCATGGAACTGCAAGGGATAAGCACTGAAAATATAAAATGGTGTTTGATTTTGTTAATTTTGATTTTCATTATAGCCTGCTTCTTCTCTTGAATTAATTATCTTAAATAAAAGAATAAAAAGAATTGATTAGTATGTATGACCAAACAAGGGAAAAAATTAATAAAATAAAAAACTATATATATATAATTTAAAAATAATTCAAATAGAATATTATGATGAGGAGCTGGGGACCAAACAAGAAGGCAGGACATGGAAGAGGCACATGTAAGGGTTACATGATTGTGGTCTTTATAAGGGTTAGAAAATTTGAGAGGCCAGTTAGGGTTCAGGCTTTCCCCTCCATGGACTCTGAAATTAAAGCTTTGCCATTGAAATTTGAACTAAAGAAAAGAAGAAATTTAAAAACAATATATAAAGGTTAAAAAGGCAGTGATTTGGACTAAAATCATGAAAAGCTAATAGTACCTGTCTTGGGCACAGAGAAAGAGCCAGTCAGCTTCCACTTTCTAGCTAGCAAAATTCCTGGCTAATGGATGCCAAATGAACACTTTGTCACCCCTGCACAGTATAAAACAAAGATTATCAATGGAATATTTATAAATCAATGTGTTGTTTGGTAGGTGAAAACATTGGCAAGATGAGTATGAACCAAAATACAAGCATCTTGGACAGATACAAGGAATGGTTAACAATCCATGTGGACCTTTCTATGTGACATGTAGGAAGATATGAAAAAGACTGAAGCCTTATCATCACTGGAGAAATCAATGAGAGTGAGTTAAAACATGAAGCTTCAGACATAAATGAAGTAGGACACCAATAACTTTGCAACAGAACAATGGCTACAAATAGATGTAGGTTAAGTAGTATCCATCTTCAATTATGACTTGATTGATACTAGTCAGTTTCAGCTTCAATCCAGACCCACAAACCTGACCTGTTTATCAGTCCTGAATTGGGAAGCAAAATACACAATAATGAACATAGCACTCCTGCAAACCAGGGAACATAAAAAAGTTACTCAGTGTGATGAGAGAGAGCATGAAGAAAGGAACTCCACAAAAGATAAATAAGATGTACACATAATTTACAGGGTAATAACAAGGAGCAGAGCTCCTCTTCTCCACCCAATCACCCTTCAAAACCATGTCTCTTGAACTTCTCTTTCACATACCAACACCACCAACTCACTTTTAATCAAACGAAATAATTAACCCATAAAGGAACATGACCAAATAGAGTGAAAAAAGGAACAACAAAATTAACTATAACTATTTCTTGAAGCAGTTGATCAGGAGGTGCAGTTCCCAGGTTTCTTTCTTCTTTATGGTTTCAGCTTGAATTTCAGCATGAGGGGAACTCTCAAATGGATTCACTGGAGCTCTTCTTTTTGGATCTGTAGAGGAGCTTCTTCTTCTTGGAGGTTGCATTCTCAAAGGTGAGAACAATCTTGCCTGTTTCTCCGGTCTTGAAGCTGTTCTTCACCACAGGCTCGTCGGTTGCAATCAGTTTCCTTGTCTTCTGCACGATCACAGTGTATCCATCCTCAGCGCTCGGGACAAACTCCGCACCATAGCCTACGTCCCAGCCTAAGACACGGAGCTCCCAAACAAGGTTGCATGGCTGTATGTGTGATGTTTCAATCCAATGATAAGTATCAACATGCAATTTAAGGAAAGGTAACCTTAGAAGAGTGAATTTAGAGCTTCAGATACCTCGTCGATTGGGATTTCAATAGTTTGCCTGGTTGAAGGCTTGATGATCGACTCAGTAACGGCGTCGGCAGTGGTGAAATCCGGGTCGTTCTCCTTGCTCAAACCTCCATATTGAACTGGGACTTGCTCAGGGGCTATATATCTGTATCATTGAGATGCAACCACAAAACTTGAACTCTTAATTACAAAATTGAACTAATAAGACTAAAAATAAAAGATTAATTGGAGAACTGTTTACAAACTTGAACAAGGTTTCAGCTGATTTGGATGGCCCGGCAAAAACAAACTTGCTCTTAGTCCTCTGTGTCAGGAATGGGCTGATCATCCTATTGAATGCAAGGTACCACCATGGAACATTGATAAATACCTAACAAGGATCATTATGTTATTTTTCCTGTTCAATAGAGAATGACTTCTGGCAAAAGCAGAAAAGGCAAGTGAAAAGCACAATCAATTCCAACTTTAATCACTTTGGTTCCTTTGCAAAATCAAAAACCATGACAATTTGTCAACTAAACACATTTGACTAAATAACATAATGATTTCATCCATCAGAACCCAACATTTCGAGAGAAAAAAAAAACCAGAAAATTGAAAGTTCTTGTTAATCAAAGTAAGATTCAGCCCACAGTTTCCGTTTTTATAATTCTTGGTAAAACCATTTGATGAAACAAAATCAGAGTAAAACACCAACAAGACAAAGTCTGTCAATATCATAGTCGACAAATAACATACGACAAAGGAACAAACTCAAAGTAGGGCACTAAACTCAACACAAAGCACAGCACCAAAGAAAAAAATCAAAATTGCACAACCGACAACCCTTCAAAAACAGATGCGACAAATGATGAATAATCCAGTGAGAACAACTAACATCAATGAATTCACAAACAAAGAAGCTATTTCACAATTCAAATGAGACATGATAAGGCCAACTAATATACCTACCACGCATTACCTTACAGCCTTATACTTTGAGACTACAAGAAAAAGCATGCTGCCTAAAGCCTAGACTCCATTATAAAAAAAAAACCAACTTCGAATCAGAGCATAGATCAATTCATCATCAGAAGATAATCTTCAAGAGAAGAAATTTACTTCAAGATAGAAGAAAAGAAAGGTTTTCCTCTACAGAAGCTAACCTCACTCCAAACCTATCACTATTTCTAAATTCAGCTCATGCCATCAATGCCCCACCTGATAAAAGTCTGTTGCATCCTATAAGCAACTACACCTTCTAAAATAGCACACAACTAATTCAACTCCAACCTACCAAACAAAACAAAGATAAATTCACAAGCAAAGCACATTACAATTATAGAAGGATCCATAGCGGAGTAAGCTACTAAATCCTAACTGGTAATCAAAACAAGAAAATGAAAGTGCCATAAATCATATACCTGCTTGGCCACAAACTCTGGATAATTGTCCTGCAGCAAAGCCAGGGCCTGGTTGGTGGCTTGCCGGAGCTCTCGCTTGCCAGGCCCAGGAGAGTTCTTCAAATCGGTGACTTGCACCATGGTACAAACTCCAGAAGGACTGAAGTCCAGCTGCTGCCGGATCCCCTTCTCCAAGAACTGGATCCTCCACCTGAGGAACTTCTGCCTCTTCTCTTCATCACCGAAGGCCTTGGCATACAAGTCCTTGTCCTGAAATTCACCATAGACATTATAACAAACAGGATGGCCCTCTTTGTCAAGGCCATGCATGAACACCACTTTCTCCATCTCTGGGAACCCAAGGTCTTCCTCCAAGAGAGCCTCAATCCCGAAGGTTTTGCGCCAGATCACGGCGTTCTTGATCATGGTGAGGGCGTCCTTCGTCTTGAAGTCCCGGGCTCGAAGGAATTTCAGGAGGATGGTGTCGCTCTTCTCGTCGCCGAGCAGCGGGACGCCCCAGATGAACACGTCCTCCGGCCGTGGCGCCGGAGTCTCCTCCGTAGCCGGAGGCGTGGGATCAGTAGCTGGGGCTTCTGGGACCGGATCGGCCACCGGAGAAACCTCTTCAGTCGGGGCGGCGGTGGGGACGACCGTTTCCTCAATGGCTTCCACGGTCTTCTCCGCAGCCACCACCACCTTCTCCTCAGCCACCGCTTCCACCACGACTTTATCCGCAGCTACAGCTGGAGCCGGTTCCTCCTCCTTCACGGGCTCTTCGGACTTCGACGGTTCCTCCGGCTTCACCGGCGCCTCACTCTTCTCAGCCTCCTCCGGCTTCACCGGCTCTTCGGTCTTCTCTGGTTCCTCCGTCTTCTCAGGCTCTTCAGTCTTGGATGGTTCATCTGTCTTCACGGGCTCTTCAACCTTCGAGGAGGGCTCCTCCGTCTTCGGCTCCTCAGCAGAAGCGGCAGCAGGCGGCGGCGGAGGAGGAGGAGGAGGAACAAACTCGTTGGCAGCGACAGCAGCCTGAACGAGCTGCTTGAGCTCATCGAGGGCCTTCTTCTCAGGATCCTCGAGGTCAGCAACGCGGTTGCTCTCCTCCTTGAACGACTCCGACTGCTCGATGGCCGCCGCCGCCGCGTCCCCAGCAGCCTCCTCTTCCGCCGCCGTCTTGGGAGCCCCCTCCTCCTTCTTCTCCTCTTCCGCCACCGACCCCGGCTCAGGCTCCGTCACCTTGGCCGGCTCCTCGACTTCCTTGCTCGGTTCCGCTGCCACCACCTCCTCCGCTGCCTTCGTTTGCGTCTCCTCCGCCATCGATCACCAACTTCTTACAGCGAGAGAAGAGAGAAAATTCGAAAGAGATGGTATAGTCGGTCTCTAGGGTTTTGGGGGAGAAGAAGAAGAGTAGAGAAAGAGATTTATAGAGAGAAAGCTTTAGAGAGAGAAAAGAGTTTTAGAGCGAGAGAGAGAGAGAGAGAGAGAGAGAGAGAGAGAGAGAGAGAGGAGACCAGACTGGCAGCCAGCTCTGAGCTTGAGGGGTGGTGGGGCCCATGAGAATTAGTATTAAAAAAAGGTTAAGAGAGGGATTAGTTTTGTTGTTTAGCTAATGAACCATGATTAAGCTCGCTGTCAAGGAGGTGGTGCCGTCACCCGCCGGCAAACCGCAGCTCTGATTTTTAGATTTTCTATTTTTAAAAAAAATGGAAAATTTGGGTAGTTTTGTTTTCTCGACGTGCTTCGTGCTCAGATGGATGTTTTCGTTTTTTTTTTAATTATTACTATTTCTTAAAATTTTAGTGGGTGGGGGCTTAAGCGGTGTCCCGACTCCATTTGAGGAAATGGGCCTCCATTCTCAGGTGTTTTTGTTTTTATATATAAATAATAAATATTTTCCCTGATTTTATCTGATTTTCTTTATTTTTTTATTGAATTTAATTAATGACAAACGAAAAATATAAAGGTTAATAAAGGATTAATGGGTCAGGGAGAATGTTTTTTTATGGACCAGTGGGATGCTCCCCTGCCACGAAAACCTGACACGTGTTGGCCATCCACGAAACCCGACACCGTGAGCGGCACCGCACACCGCACCGCAATCAACGGAATTTGCCAGCTCGGATAACGGCTAGTAACATCGGTGCAACGGAACGGAATTGTGACGTCATCCCGTGCCACTGTTTACATTTTGCACAAAAGTCCAGGAAAAGTAGAAAATCTATCACCCCTTGTAAAGTTCGAAATTGTTTCTTATTACTTGGTTTTGGATGAACATAGGAGGGCATGCACAAATAACATGTGCTAGGGATGTGGCAATTAAGAAGGAGACAAAATATTTGAAAGCATGAGATCCAAAAACATGAAATGACCACTCATTTGGTGATGTATCTTATGCTTTTCTTGTGCACCATTTCAAGCAAGGTGTTTGTGTTTACATGTGCGTTCACAATTTGGCCCATTTCTATACCTTGTGAACCTTTCAATGAGTACAAATTAGAAGTTTATTTTTAGCTTTTTATTAAAAAAAGAAATTTAATTAGTAGATAAATGACTTCTTAAGTTTGAAAAGTCACTTGTTTGCCATGTTAAATTTTCAAATCATATATACATCCTTCTATAAAAAAACACATGGTGCTATTAATGCTGAGATTTGCTCTTCTTAGTAATTAGAGTAGATCTGGATTAACTAAAGAAAGTGATCAATGAAGGTTGAAATTTTTCATGAGATTTCGAAGGATTATCCTTCTTTCAACTCCATAGTATTAACGCCTCCTTCCAAGGTCGGCTTTGGGGGATTGAATCTTAGAGAGAGAGAGGGAATCATAGAAAGAAGAAATCTGAGCGCTCGTACTTGGGGGAGTCTCCAACGCTCAAGTCAGTGACTCCAAATGGAGAAGAGAGAGAGACAAAAAAAAGGTACTCAAAGAAAACTCAAAGAAATACCAATTGGTTGATTCTCTCTTTGTGAGCCGGCTTCCTTTAATACTCTTGGGATTTCTTGTTTGTCAACTTTTGGTGTCCTATGGAATTCATCCTCCACCGTCGGATGACAAGATTGTCATTCTGGCAGTTGGGCTTGGTGTCCTGTGTTTTCAGTTATTTTCCCCCATAACATACTGTAATGTATACATAAATTTTTACACATTTATTAATGGATTTGATTATTGATCGGTACCGTCATAGTTAAGGAGGGAGGGCCAATGATTAAGTGTTGATGATCCCTTGGAGTAGTTCAAGAAAGAGATAATTAAGTGGTGGGGCTTAGAAAAGAATAAGGTGAGGGATTGAAAGGGATTTCCCAGCTGTATGAAGTTGCAATACTTGGAATCTAATACTAATCTTGTATCTTTACCTTCTCTTTAATAAACTCAATCACATACACAACAGGATAAAGTTTTAATAAACTAATCCATAATCCAACCTCACTATGAGATAATGAGACATTGGAATTGAATCACTAGCATGGTTTTCAGATGTGACACCCACCAAGCCATCACAGAGAGACAGGGACATGGATTTAGTTTCAAAGCTGGCTTATCATGGCAAATGTCTTTGTATTCATAGATCCATGCTGTCATACAAGATGATCTCTTCACTTTGTGGTTTGCATTCACTTGTCATGTTTGAATGTTTTGTGGTTCCTTCAACACAAGATAGATGCATGTTAGTGTTTGGATTAAGCTAAAGAAAAAGATGATGATAATTTTTTATATTGGAGTAAGTGTTTTACATTTGTATTCAGAATCAATCAGTGATTCATCAAGGAAATATTGTAATGTTTTTTGGTTGGTTTGAAAAATGAAAAACAGATCATGTTAATGTTTTGATAACATATATATTTTTTTTTGACATGAAGAGCCCCTAGCCCAGTGGCCAGCGGCTAGTGCTAAGTCAAAGGGCGTGTACAGTTCTCTCTATGAGACAATATCGGTCGGGTGGGATTCGTGCACAATTGGTAATAAATTCTCACTCACAACCACCGTTCATAATTTAAGAAAGGTGCCCTCACCCGGGAATTGAACCCGAGACCTCATGGTCATTGGAATTCTCATGGGGACCGAGATACCAATAGACTACTTGGTTGTTGGTTGATAACATATTGTTGCATCAATGAATAGATGTGTGTTGGCTTTTGGGCATTTGCTGAAGTAGTTGTGTCCTTTCAATTTGATGGAAGCCAGCCAAACTATTGATGTTTCTGTTCAAGTTATAAAAAATAGCAGCAAACTTTGATCAAGTCCAAGCTCTTCTTTTATTTTAGTATTATTATTATTATTTCTATTATTAACTTGAAGGGCAAGTTATGTTGGATGTGCCCATTTATCTTGATATTTTTTTCCTTGGAAACTCAAACAAGTTTGGGCCTTTGAGATATGGCACTTTAATGTGCTGCTTGTCCCATGGACACACAATTGAACACAAGTGTCTTCATTGTTTGATTCTTTTGGAATACTTCATCAAGCCTTGAACAATTTCAATTCTTCAATTTCACAAGTATAAATTCATAGTTGGCTTCATGTCAATCTCAATTGGCAATAATTAGGAAAAAGAAGTCATCATCATCAAAATGAATCTGTTATGGGAAAATCTAACCATACAAATGGCACAATTCTGAAGATTAAGATGAGAGAGTTGTGACAAAAAATTGAATAACTAAAGGAGGTGATCGCTTAATTGATGACGTTCATCCAAAGCCATCTCTGATAGCTGATCGATTTCCCTCTAAGTTGGTTGAAGTTCATCATCATCCATCAAAATTTACTCATTGATCTTGATCCCCTCCGATCCCAAAGACTCTGGATTCTCGGCATGAACAGAACCATTGGAGCTAGCATCCAAAGTGTCTTTATTTCACTTGCATTGTATGCTGTTTTTCTGGTGGAATTCACAGAGAAATACATAATGAATGGCACCAACCAACCGAACACTGTGTTCTGCTACCTACTCGCACAGATTCAAACAAAAAGAAGATCAAGTTGTGAAAATCCAAAACAGCAGCTAGATCTTTATACTCCAGTGAACTGGATAAAAGAAGAAAGAATCTATAAATACCATCTAAATTATACACCAAAAAGTAGGAAGAAAAGGGGAAGAATCAGAGTCCCTCTGATCAAAACTTTCCCTCCAAAAAAGAACATACTATGTGCTCTGCTATCAAACAGTTTGATTTGGGTATGCAAACCAGAGTACATTGCTGAATGCTCAGAGAAGCATGTCAGACTTGGCTGGCAATCTCCTGTAGAAGTTGAAAGGCACAGAAGGCAACTTGCTCCTGAACTTGGGGTGCCGGAGTAGGTACATTCCGACAAGCACCATCACGACCTGAAACGGCGTCACGTAGAGGAGTACGGCGACGATCAATGACAGCATGATGAATATCGTCGTAGCCCGGGGATCCCTCCAGCTTAGTATTGCTTGTGCTCTCTCCCCCTGTGTCGCTAGGTCCCCGACGACTGTTTGCACTCGCCCGGCCAAGCTCCTCAACCGATCATACCGCATTCTTACAATGTCGGATGGTTTAGTGGACGGGAATGTGTCGAATTCCTCATCAAGCTCATCCGGGTGAGCAAATTCCGCATATGAAAGCTTTGTGTCCATGTGCGGCGGTTTCCTCGGCCTGAACCGATAATTCCAAATGCCGATCATGAACAAGTAGAGGAATATAGTCGGAAGTATCAGCTCCGGAAAGCAGACAAGTATCAAGAAGAGGATGTGAACAAGAATCGTCGTCACCGGATTCTTCCACTTGCAGACTGCATCAAACCATCGAGCCACAGCGCCAAAACTAGACAGAACCGAATTTATCCGCTGGATGTTAGCCTTGCTCCGGCGAAGACTAAACATATGAGAGTCGGCATCAAGCATGAACTCAACAACTTCCCTCCGCAATGGCGGTTCGGCTCGAGCGAGCCTCACCGCGACACTCTGCATTGCCTGATGTCGGAGATAATCCAAATGATGCACGGATAGTGGTACTGTGTAATGCATCTTAGGCAACAATGGTCTGCCGTAGAGGCTGATCATGTTGACCCATTGAGTGCAAGTGAAGCGAAGGGCAAGGTGAAGCTCGCCGGTCTTTTTCAGGCCGGAGGGCTGCAAGACGAGCAGGGGGTAGTAATGGGTGTAGACCCGGTCGGTCTCGAGAGTGGAGAGGCGGATGCGGACTTTGCCAATCCTCTGGTCCTTGGCATCATCCTTGGCTTTGGTGACATGGCAATTGTCGAACACTCCGATGGTGATGACGGTACAAATGTCGAACACCTCCCAGGTGTATTGCTCGTGCCACCGGGGGGTCAAGGAGTTGAGGATGGTCCTCGTGCGTACCCATTTGGGGCCGTACTTGGCCACGCAGTAGGCGTCGGTGGCTCTGCCGTCCTTGGCCTTCATGGCCATGAGATTGCGAGCGTCGAGGATGCCGAGCTCTAAGATGCCGATGCTGGGCTTGCGGAGGAGCCTGGAGGTGGGGCGGAGGTCGCTGCTATGTTGAGTACTTTCGTCGAGCACGTGATAGCCGGAATCGATGAAGAAGCGGAGGTGGATCTTGCTGGAGAACTTGGACTCCTTCTTCTTCTCTTCGTCGAGGTCGGCGGAGGGGTCGCGGAGGTTGAACCATTTGGCGGGGATGGGGCGGTTGTGGTCGAGGCGTTGGGGGGCGCCGGCGACGGGGAGGGTGAGGCGGCCGAGAGGTTCGTCCTTGTTGGAAGCGACGCGGTCCTCGACGGTGATGATGAGATGTTCGTCGAAGGGGTCGGAGGCGACGAACGTGAGCTCCTCGTTCCAGGTTGGGTTCACGGAGCGGATGGCGGCGGGCCGGGTGCGGCGGAGCTGGTTGCCGAGCTGGACCTTCACGTAGACGTCCGGCGAGCGGGACCTGTCGGAGGGGACGAGATCTTGGGCTTCGATGACTTGCACGCGAAGGTAGCAGAGCTTGGGGGAGAAGTAGACCTTGGATCGGGTGTTGGCGAGGCCGTCGAGGGAGATGGAGTGGGCATCGGAGTGCCAGGCCTCCGGGAATGCCTCGTCGGCCTGAGTGCCGATCCAGACGGCGAGCATCAGCTCGCCGTGGTTGAGCTTCTCCCCCTTCTTGTTCTCTAAGCGATACCACTGTGGAGCCAGAGGACTGTCCGGCGGGACGCGCAGCGGCACGTCTGTGAGATCGAAGTGGAGTTTCCCGACGAAGTCGTCCTTGACGACGTCCTTGTCCTTGACGGTGATCTCCACCCGATCGGCTTGGAGACGATCCTTGGAGAACGCGAAGATCTGGCGCCAGACGGGGTTCTGGTTCTTCTCCAAGTGCTTGGTGACGCCCTTGTAGTTCCCGAGCTTGACCTCGACGTAGGGGTCAAGGCTTCCGGTGACGTCCATGTTGGGGAGGTCGCGGGCCTTGACGACGTTCACGTAGAGGAACTGCATCTGCTCCACGAGATCATAGGTGGTGGAGATCTTGTCTTTTGCTCGGTACCCGAGGCGGCCGGCGATCGGCGGAAAGGTCTCGATGAGGCCATACTCGGATTGAGGCGGACGGACGGGGACGGGGAGGATCACCGTCGGCGGTGGCGGCGGATCCGATTTGGCCGCGCTGGCGGTCGTCGTCGTCGGCCCCGGAGCCGCTGGTTTCTTTGCTTGGTCGGAGGGGATAGAATGGAAGACCCTCACCGGCGGCTTCGACGGCTTCTCCATCGTTGGTTTCTCCATCGGTGGCATCTCCGGCGGCTTGTCGTCGGCCTGGAGGTGGTAGAGGCGGAGGGAGACGTCGCCGCTGACGCGGGAGAAGAGGCCGCGCTTTTCGAGGGGGAAGCGGAGGACGGGGGCGGAGGAGGGTGAGGGGGAGAAGGAGGCGACGGAGAGGCGGATACGGCCGAGTGAGTGGCGGCGGAGGGAGGGGGAGGGTGGGTGGGGTTCGTGGTAGAGGGAGAGGTCGAGGGTGAGGTCGGAGAGGGAGGAGGGATCGGGAATGGAGAAGACGAGGGTTTGACGCCATGAGGGGTTGAGGGAGTTGAAGACGGTGGCGGTGCGCTGGTGCTGCCCGGCGAGCTCCGCCTCCACGTATGGGTTCGCGGAGCCATGGCCGTCCTTTGGCATCAAGTCACTGGCCTCCACCACCTCCACCGCCACCTTCATCTCCTCCATCATTCTCTCTCTCTCTGAACTTCTCTTTCCCTTTCAATGGCTTATCATAGAGATCAACAAGGGAGTGGAGGAGGGAGTGAGAGTGATGGTGATGGTTGGGAAGAGAGTGAGTGTGGGAGAGAGAGAGAGGAGTTAGCCAGTTAGGGTGGTTTAGGGAGGAAGAGAGAGAGTATGGTAAATGGCTTGGGATTCATTCATGCATAATAGATAAATAAAATTTTCTTGTATTTTCGTATATGATTATTTGATAAATAAATAAATAAAAAAAGGGTAGGTAAGTGGAGTGTCGGTTGTGTTGCATGGGATTTAAGTAAAGAAACTCAACTTGCATGCAATGCAATGCAAGATATCTAATGTATTAAGAGGTCTAAGTACGTTTTCAATATTCATGAATCCTTTTATAGATTATTACACCAGTCAGTCAGTACAGAGAAGGTAGGTACAGAGTGAAAGATGGATGGTTGGTTGTATGCTGATCTGGCTTGATTCCTAGACAATGTAAAAGGCTTGATCTTTTCCAACTATCTTGCCTCCTTAAAGTTAGAAATATATAATACAAAGATGGTTTTCTTTTCTTTGCATATGGTATATACCATGGTCCTGTACCAGGTAAATTGTGGTTTAATTGACCTGATTCTTTTAAAAGAACTTTTTAAAAGTATAGCATTCTGGCCAGGGTTGCTTTCCTTAGAGGTGAAAGAAAACAGCACAACCAACAAGAGAGCATTGATTGAGGCATTTGCCTGTAAGAAAAGGATGGAGGAGAGGTCACCCTCAGGCTTTTATCAATTGAAAGCTGGACCCCTTCAATTGTTTTGGTGAGAATAGATCAATAATGGGATCCACTGAGTTGGCCTCCTTTCATTTGAGTAACAAGAGACACTAGACTTAGTAATTAATTAATTGACTAATTAAGTATTGTTAATGTAAGTGTTGGTGTTCAGCCATAACAATGATAGAGTTAGGTACAAGTGGACTACAGAGGAAGTGTGGCCCCCAACAACTACTCACAAACAATTACATTACAGATAGCAACAACCACAAGGTGGCCAGTTTTTTATTTATTTATTTTATTTATTTTTTGTTAAATTATCAGTAAATTTGAAGAGAAAACACTGAAAAGAATGTGGACAATGGACAACCACATCAATCATACAAGCTCTGATCACCAGAATATAATAAAAATAAGATGAGGAGATTGGCTTGGAATGTAGCATAACAAACTGAGGTCTAAGAAGAGTTTGAAGACAAAGTTACTGACTCAAACCTGGCGAACAAGTGTCAGTGTTTCCGCAGTAAGAGTTGGAAGTCAGAAATGTCGGCATTCAAGCAAACACTTGTCGGGCATTACAAGTACTACCCTGTACCCTTGCCACTCTGCTGCTCTGATTGCATTAATTCATCCAACATATAACAGAAGAAAAAAAAACTTGAACCAGAAAAAGAGCAGGTGCAGATGAAATTGAAAGGAATTAACATGGATAGTTGCTAGGAACATTAGATAGTTGCAATGTTAGGGCAGACACATGTTTAAGCCCAAGGTCAGCAACAAATGTTCTAAATAATCTATATAGCTTTGGAAATGGTTTCAAAAAGAGATAAACCCTATATTGCAACTAAGTGTACTAAAGGTTTCACTGAGAACATGAGAAATTCCTGCAGCCACATTTGCAGGGCGTGATCAGATCATCAAAATGGACCAGCAATTTAGAATTTATCTCCACTTATACAATCTTAACGTCAAAATTCTTGTTGTCAGGGAGCTTCTTAGTCGCACTTGATATTTCTGTAAATCCTTCTCACAAACAAGGTAGAGCCTAGATATCCCACAGCACCTGCATAAACCATAGATGGATGTCAGATGTGTCATTTAAAGCAGGAATTTAAGTAACCTTTTATCTGTTGAATGATGATGAAATAACTCACCGCAGAGTATCCCTAGTCCGAAACAGAACATCAGAGTGTATCCAAAGTAGAAGCTAGTCTGGAAAAATCCTGACATCTTCGTCTTAATATGGTAGTAATATATCGAGTAAAGGAACACATAGGCAGCTGTTGAAGCCGCAGCGAAGAAGGAAGTCCACTGCCAGTGGTAGTTCTCAGCATTCAACAAGAAATATGTGCCCACTATTGTGACACAGACAGTGACGATAATGAGGATAAGGAAAACCAGTAACATAAAGCCATAGACATAGTACACCTGCCAAGACAAGGAGATAAATGCATCACAAACATGTAGATTGACAATAAAAATGGCATATCCCACAATTAAATAAGGAGAGCTGCATAGTAAAGTTTATCTGAAGAGGAAGTTTTGAAGAAAAAAAACTGGTGAAAAAAAATCTACAAATTACCAGAAGACTTCAGAAATTGTAATTGAGACAGAATCAGAAAGGAAGCAACTTAACCTAAGGACAAACTTCGATGAATATGCTGCCAAAAGGAAGTAACTTAACCTAAGCAACTTAGCAGGGTTGGTCAGTATGTTTACCTTGTAGTTCCAGAAGGATGTGAAAACAAAATACATTTCGATGAATATGCTGCCAAAAGGAAGTAGCCCTCCCATAAGTGAAATAATAGATGGTGTGAGATACCATTTCTTCTCAGGGATGGGACGTGGAATGGTTTTCACACGACATGGGTTATTTGGCGAACCACTCCAATTCCGTCCTACAACAGTTCCTAAGAGTGCCAAAGGAAATGAGATGAATGCCCATATTACAAATACAGCAACTATTGTTCCAAAGGGAATAGCTGCCAATGACCGGTAGAATATAGCAATGGTATTAAGGATGAAGCCAATCCCAAAGCACATAAAAGGAAAAAGAGAAGCTGTGATAATCATTGACTTTATCCAATTTTTCCCTGAAGAAAGATGGAAAAGGAAGCATCTCAGTAAAAAATAAGGAAAGATATCCATGAAGCATTTTCAAATAAAAAGCAACTATAACCAAATCTACGTGGAAAAGATTTATATGCATACCACCATTCCTGGAATAAAGTCCACCACTAACATAGCCTGAAATGAATGAAGTAAAAGCATAGCAAACTATGAAAGTTGTGACAATAGCCCCTCTCCTGCAGCATACATGTCAATTAATCAGAGGAAAGCTATAACCAACAAGAAATAAACATAAACTTAACAAAGTTAAAAATTTAAAAAAAAAAAAAAAAGTTCTATCTATCCGGAAGGAGTAATGTATAAGCATGGCTGGGTCAGCAGCCATTAAGATACGGATGCTAAAGCTAAAGCCCTGGCATACTTTGTCAAATATAGAAGGATAGACCACTCCTTTAAAGGGATTGTGACCATCCTGTGGTTACCTAACATTAGCACTTTTTCCTCTATCCGGAATGCTATATCAATATTCCATAAGAGAAGTATAATGGCTCATGCATAATAACTAGAACAGGACAATCATATTGATAAGTGAATGTTAAAAACTTCAACCTTAAAGATAAATATGAAAGGGCAAAGGAGATTAGATTGTGGAACACTACTAATAGTTCACTGTGAAGAAATAACAACCCTAATGACCAGAGCAGAATGATTCATGGGTAGTCAACATTGTATTTGCAAGAGAGACAGCAAATTTTCATTTTGCAAGATGATATCAAGCTCCTTGATGGTGATGGTCTCCATTGGAAAGACCAACAATGTCTCATCACATCCAAGGATAACTATAGATAGAATAACAACACAAGTGGTAAAACTTTCAACTTAAAGTAAATGGGATTAGTGCTAAGCCTACAGAAAGAAAACAAAACACCCAGCATTCCTAACACAAGTAGGCAAATGAACCAAAGGACTAGAACAAGAGGGAGACCCACTTAACATTCAGATTTAAGCCAATATCACACATGAAATTTGACAAGAACCTTTGGAAATGTGTCTCCAGTTGACTTTTGCAGGCACAAGATATAACCTTCTGCCGGAACATGCAATCCAGACATCTCTGGAACATGATAGTGACATCCTGTCTTCCTTTTAGTTCTACTTAGAACTCAGATGATGTTTTTGAATTATCTGAATCTTTATCCCCAACAGCATATTATAGTTAATTGTTTAGAAGTTTATTATTTCACTAATTGTTAATTGCTTCTTAATAACCTGATCAATGTCTCATTCCCATCATGGCCATCCTTGACCAATTTAAGATTCTTAACAATATCTAAATATCACTCATAGATGTATAATAATAAATGTCAAAACTGTAACCTGGTCATGATGGTCACACAAGTCTGCAACACTAAAACAATTACAAGCATTCTTATTGAAGTTGATTGCATACTTACCCAACATACAACATCCCAATGATAGCCAGTAGAATAACAAGAAGAACAAGAATTGCCAGCTGAGCGCCAGAACCAACAAGAGCTGAAAGAAGAACTAAATTTTGTGGAGGGCGAAAAACATCACCATGAACAAGTTTCCACCCAGATTCTTCACTCACGTCTCTTTCCTGATAAATAAATATAATCATATTAATTCACAGCCGGCACAGAAATTGGCATCCCAGTTTCAGGCTGCCAGAATCATTCAACAACAACAAGAACTTAGATTTGCTAACGCAAACTAGTGAACAGTCAAACATTGGGGGAAGAAGAATTCATGAAAAACAAAATGAACCCACCATATTCTCCAAGTCATCATCTTCACGAGCATATTTCGCATAATCATTCCTAAGAGTTCGCATCAGTATCATAGAAACAAGGCCAGTGAGGAAAATAACCATCATAAATGAATTGAAAATAGAGAACCAGTGAATCTGTAGAAAAATTGAGTATTAGAACAACAGAATATCTTCCTTAAAATAAGATCGCTGTTGAGGAATATCACAACATAAAGAATATCTATGAGTGCAATGGTTGAGAAAACAATAAGCAACAATCACATGAAACAAGAATGTATTCTTGTATTCTTGATTAATTTTCAAAATTACCATCAGCTGAATAAAGTTGGCTAAGCTTGGCAAAAAGCCGGGCTTAAAGCTATAATTTGGAGAATTTTACCTGGTGCTCGAAGAAAGGATGATCCAAGTAAACATCAAAACGGTGCGCAAAAGTTACATTCGTTGGCATCCATTTAACTGAGTAAGTCATTTCCAATGGTTTCCCACTTTCCAAGAGTTTAGGTGACTCTTGGGTAAGATTAACATGGATAATCTGTGATTGAAAACAAAAGGAGCTCAAAATCCCAATACATTTTAGAAAAATGATTTATTTAAAAGAAGAACTCCCAAGACACTTTAAAGGGAGAAGGAGAAGAAGAAGAAGGAGAGAAGAAGAAGAAGAAGAAGAAGAAGAAGAAGAAGAAGAAGAAGAAGAAGAAGAAGAAGAAACACTCTCACCTGATTATCATTGTATTGTATGACAATGTCCTTGTGTGTGAACAAGTAATGCTTATTTTCATTCTTTTTATCTGTCTCACCCACAAAACCTGATTGAAGAGAGTTATAATTTAAGTTATACTGAAAATGGAGATCTAATCACTTACAAAGGCAGAAAAAGAAAGCAGAAATCATACCCCACATAGGTAACCCATCTGGATTATTTTGACAGCAAGGGAGAAAGAAAAGAAATAAGACAGAATTAGCATTTGTCAGAAGCAAATAACAAAGGAACATTCCACTGCAGTATTTAGAATTTTACATAATCAACAGAGTGACATAGAAGGAAAAGAAAAATTAATGCAGCAATTAATCATACCTATGAAGAGTTCAAACCAATAGGAGCTCAGTACTGCTTCCTTGAACTGCTTCAATTTAGGAACATCAAGATCAAGAGTACAAATATTGCCTTTGGTAACATTCTCTGGTAAAAAACAGTGCAAGGCTTCAGGAAATTTACTCAAAAAGGCAGATTGATGCTGTTCTTGTTTAACAATATATAATCTACCCACATATCGAGGAACAAAAAATAAAGGATTACATACTCTGAAACTTTATGTCGATATGGCTATCAATCAGCTCATTACCACCCAAAACCTCGCCAAGCCCTCCCCATTTGTGGGTAGGGTTCTCAGATGACTGACAAAATGGAAGGCTATAATAATTGTATGTTTCCTGAGGATTATTATAGGGACCAACCTTATTCACCCAGAGGGTAACAGGGTCTTCAACTTGATACTGCAGAAAATGCATACCAGTTTGTCAGAAATGGTAATAAGGAAACACAAAATCCCGTTTCAAGACAACCCACCAAGGACAGATTTGGAAGGGATCTATTATTGATCAAATTAATTCAAAATAACCTTCAGCGAAATTGTAATAATCAATTTAAAATTGAGAGAAATGCAGACACAATGATATCAGAGCTAAAGACAAAAGGGCAACAATAGACCATAATCATCTTGCCAAGTGGGGGAAATGACAAAAATATAAATGGAAGTTAAAAATTGCATCTAGGAAATACCAGAACTTAGCAATCACAAAATCCCGCACTTTCCAATCATCTTCAAGGTGACAGATAGCTCCATCTTCCTCATATGACAGTGTTATGATCCAGAAACCAAAGGAGTACCTACAATCCTCTTTTCGGGGCTAAAACTCATGTTCTTGGTATCGAAATTGCAGGTATTGTGTTGGATGGTTGCAGCTGTATAAGATACATATTTGAAGCATACACCATTAACATAATCCTGCTGGTTCGTGGCCTACACTTACCAGCTGAGACTAACAAATCATCTTAATTCTCTTGTCAATCAAAGAGTCTCAAAAAAAAAAAACTTCCTAACAATACTTTACTCTTTGCAGCATCTTTCCAGTAAACATGCACAGTCAAAACAACTACAGAGCATTCTTTATGACTGAAGAAGTCTTAAGTGGTTCAAGTATTCCAAAGTAGGTATTCTTGGTAGCTCACGGACATTACTAACAATCCTTTATTCATTCTCTTTGCATCAACAGACTAGATTTCCAACCTAGGGTCTTCCTCAGAGACCTCAGACCAAATCCAACTGACACCTTTCACTGTGTCCATGAAGTACAAGTAAATAAAATTTTGGGATTTTCAAGTACAACATAAACTTGACTCGCAACATAATTCAGGTTCCATTGGCACATTCGTCTTTGATCTAAAACCACATTGCATAAACAGTATCATCACCTAACTACATAATAAAGATTTAACTCTATCAAAACTCCAGGATATTTCACAATGTGATCAAAACCCCATCGTTCCAACGCAATCAAATGGCTATTAACTTCGAATGCAGAAAATTAAAATAAAAAAATTTCTATGAAACAAAAAGAAAAGACGAGCCACCATCTTCGAAGGAAATCACACCCGGATCCATCAAAGACTGATCACCGGAGCACGGATCCAACCGAAAACAGAGATCAATGAGACAATCGAGCTCAAGAGGAGATCCAGAACTCCAATCAAGATCACAATTACCCATGGTTTGAAATGTACCTTGTGATCGGACTCGGAGGCGGAGGCCGTTGAGACGAGGAGGAGGATGAGGAGGACCGGAAAGACAGCGCATCGGAAGGAAGCCAGCACCATTGCGAGCGGCGGGCGAGGGTCGGAGGCGGTCAAGCCGGGGCTTTAGCTGCCCTTCTCGGCCTCTGGAGCCGGAGAAGAGAGTAGAGTAGCCGGATGGGATAGAGCGAATGAGGTAGACTCGGGGGTTTCTTTGTATTTCTCTGTTAATTTTCATTCACCCCCTCTAACTATTTTTTATTCCAAAAAGCTCCCGAAATTTATTAACTTAGCAAATATGGCTTCCATATCTTTTAATTAATTTCAGAAACTCCTTTAATGGTGAATAAAAATTTAAGGATTTTCAAATAAATGACCATATTTTTTTTATAACATGGATAATCCAACTACATTAATCAGTGAACCAATTACATAAATAATTTGATTTGATTCAACATGTTCTTACAAGTATTGTAGTGAACAGGGGCGGAACCAAAGGGGGTTAAAAGTGACTTCAACCCACTCTCAGCACCGGTGAGTCCCCAGAGTTTGCCCAACAGCTTGGGGAAGCCCCCTTTCCATTGAAATTTGAGTAATTATATATAATTTCAAACCATGATACACAATGAGGATAGCTAAGTTGGTAAAGTGTTTGATTGAAGAGTTGAAAGTCATGTGTTCGATCCACGCCTATTAATATTGAATATATTGCCTAAATGATAAAATTATAAAAAAAATCCAACATATACATATATATATATATATATATATATATATATATATATATATATATATATATATATATATATATATTCATTAAAAAAACCAAATATAATATAGAGGATTATATGAGAATTCGTGGTCATTCTAGGCGGGAGGGGCAATTCATTACTAATTTTCATCATTATTGTATAGAAATTTTATATGAGGTAATTATTTTTTTATTTATTATGTTTTTATAAATCTCATTAATTTATTATTTTATTAATATTTATAATTGAATCATTATTGTAATGTTAGGTTTTTGATTTGATTACTTAAGAAATTCAAACCTGCTTTCCAGTAACTAGCACGGAGTTATTTCTTGTAGTGTCATGCCTTGATCCAAGAGACTTGTTCTCCAAATTCAACATCCACAAACTACTCCGTCTTGCAGAGATGTATCCTTAAGACTTCTCCGTAACTGAACGTATGATTATTGAGGATCAACTTGCCACTTTTATTTATGAAGTGCGGCATGATGATAATTTTGCAAATGTTGGGAACTTGGGAGGTTTTGCTAGGAAGCTGGTTGAGATAGGAAAACATGCTATTTTCCACTTGTTTATCGCCTTATTGAGTCGGCATTGGTTTTGCCAGTTGTGACAGTTAGTGTTGAGAGGGTATTTTTGGCAATAAATGTTGTGAAAACTAACTTGTGCAACAAAATGGGATACGAGTGGATGAACAATATCATGGTTTGTCTATATCGAGAAGAAAGTTTTTGCAACTATTGGCAATGAGGAGATTCTGCAACGTTTTCAGAAAATACAAACTCGTCGTATGTAGTTAGTTACCTCCTCTTAGTTGCATGTATCCACATCCGACATCCACACTGGCGGTAGTTCTAGTTCCGGTTTGAATAGATAAATGTTATATATATTTTTTCGATATGTGTATGCAAACTGTGGTTGTTTTAATCAAAAAATTATGTTGTCGCATTATTTTACATTGAAAACAATTGTTATGTTGGATGGTTTTTTTTTTTATGTTTTGCCTTCAGCCCCCTCTACCAGTGAGTCCTGGTTCCGTCACTGGTAGTGAACACTACATGTGTCTTAACTATGAATTAATATTTATAACAATTCATTAGTAATAAAAAAAATATTTAATTTTTAAAAATAATTATATATTCTAAAAAATAATTTAATTAAAATTATGATTTTAATTAATATTAATTAAGTAAATTTTGATCAATTTATTTTAAAAAAATCAGAATAAATTCAAACAACCAAACCATGTGACCAATCTAATCTTGCCCCAATCAAATACCATATAATGGATTTTTTTTGCTTCAAATGTATGTAAATATAAAATATGCATGCTCTTAATTTTGTCTTGGCCTCTTGCTTTGGTGTAATACCCAATTTAGTCCCTCTATTATACCGATTTGTGACTTTAGGTCTTGCTTTTTTAGATCTCATATCCAAGCCATGAGATGAATCATAGTGTTTCTTTGTCTAATTTGAAACAAAGGGCTAGATAGGAATATATTGATGCTGAGATATGTCCCTCATGAAAATTTGGACGAATCACGATCAACAAATGAGATGTGCTTCGGTTGAACAGATGATTGGGGAAAAGATTCAACATTGTGGACGTCTTCTCCTTCTCAAATGGTGGTCTTCTCCCGTAGTCAAGCCTTCAAGGGTCACTCCTCGCCGTGAATAAGATCTATAGAGACAGGACAAAGGGGGTGGACATTCATTCCCTGGGGTAGCTCCAACACTCAAGTGAGTGAGGGTAGGAGCGTAGTGAAGAAAAAGACAGAGATTGAAGGGAGAGAGTTAGGGTGTTGTATACCAGATGAATGGATTTGGTCCCCTACACAGTTGCTTCTCTATCCCCTCTATAGCCCAGGGGAAGCGATGATTTCAGCCAGTACCGTGAGATGGTGGGCGGTGACACCGATCGATACTGTGAAGTTCTCCGCTGATCCAAGGCAATGACCTCGACCGTCATAGCGACGTACACGAGACCCGTGATCTCGTAACACCCACGATCTTCTTGGACGCCCGAGATCAAGCCATGTGTCGATGGGAGATTTCACCCCATATCAAAATTCAATTTTTTGCAAAGGTTCAGCCTTCTTTTTTATGCATTCTAATGTGACAAACAAAGAGGTAATTTCTAAGCCTATTTTTTTATTAAAAAAATTGTATTTTCTTAGCACTAACTATTTTATTATCAAAATGGTCTTACCTAGTGAGCATCTTGGATGTTGATTGGACACTAACTAATATGAAAAATAATAATTAAAATTTTTTAAGAGTCTTAATTAAAAAAATATAAGTTTTTACAATTAACCTATGAAAAAGATTGTTTTGGTCTAGAGTAGCCGTTTTGCTCCATAAACACCCAAAACTGGCCCAATTCTAGAAAGACTATTTTGGTCTTAGGGGTTAATCATAGAAAGTTATATTTTCTTCCTAAGACCCATAAAAAGATTAATTATTATTTTTTATTCTAGTTGGCCTTTAGTCAACATGTTGGATACCTATTGGCAGTCTTAGGGTTATTTTGGAAAATAAAATGGTTTTGTGCCTAAAATAATAATACAATAAAAAAAAGGCTTAAACAAAACCAAATCTAGATGGCAATTTAAAAATAGAAATATGCGGTTGAGCCACCACTAGCGTCCCATAATGAAGCCATGGAGCAGGATTTCTTCGAGAAATCTTATATTTTCTTTGTCTTTAATTTGTTTAACCGGTATATCTATATAATAGACTTTGCTACATGTTACACCAATTGAAGATAAAATAAGAAAAGGATGGTTAAGATGATTTGGACACGTGCTTCGTAGACCCCTAGATGCCCCAGTTCAAAAATGTGATAGTTTAGTATTAGAAGGTATAAAGAGGGATAGAGGTAGACCAATGATTACGTGGAGAGAGATAGTGTCTAAGGACCTACGTTTATTAGATGTTGATCCCGATCTTCTCTTTGACAGAGCTACATGGAGACAGAGAATTCATATAGTCGAGAATTCATCTAGTATGGGATTAAGGCTTTGTTTGTTGTTGTTGTTGTTGTTGTTTGTTGTAATGAACATGGCTATCCACTTTTATTATATAAAATAATATATAAATATACTTGTTGGGGTTGACCTCAATTTTAATGATTTCTAAAAATAGATGTGGATTGACATTGTTAATAAGAATTTCATCTCCAAAAGGAGGTAACAAACATTTCAGAGGGTATTCCCATAAGGTGTGGTTGGCAAGGAGATATCCCACATGTAAATTTCAAAATTTTTTGAATCTCATTTGGAGGGAGATCGCTTAATCCATTCCTTGTTATTAAAGCTGGCTGGCAAAAAGACCACATTACCCCTACTATAAAAATTTCCTAGCCCTCTCCCTAATTAAAGAAGGGATATAATCTCTTTTCCACTAGCAGTTGAAGAGTTGCCTACAATCCCCCCAATGGGCGTCCAACCCTCTAGCCCCCTAAAGGTATTATCATTATCGTTGCCCTAGACCACAAAACAAAGATGACTGTGAAGAGATTTTCTGAAGGTTGGATCCAGCATCTAGGCCCCTTACGACCTGAAAGATAGTAAAGTAGTGAAAGATAGGAGTTCAATAGTCCAGGTTGTAGTTCCAATCCAGTGAATGGTGCGACCCCTTATGTGGTGGCCGTCAGGTTAGCAAAAGATACATCGTCTATGAACTTCTTAACATCTGAGTGTGCGTGAGAACCATTCTTCTATGGAGATATATATGGTTGAGGCCTTGAGGGCAGAGACCAATTGTGGTTCTGACTCCCTGACAATGTCTTCCAAATCAAGGGAGGGGGGATAGTCGAATCTTATTTTTTTTTAATGCTCTGTGTCAATGTTGCCCTGATTTATGCCCCATTTCCCAAGTTCTACATGTCTAGTTTACTTGATGTTAACACAATGCAAGCCTGATATTATGTGGGACAATCATGTTCAAATTTTGTCTATCTATTGATTTTAATTTAATTAGATGTTTGCTTAATTTTGCATATGCCTAGTTTGTTTGATGTTTGTACAACAAGAGTTTGAGAAATAGGCAAAATTATACTTATTGATGTCCCTTTCCCGATTTGTGATTTGTAATTCAAGCACCTGGTTCCCATGTTCTGCTTTTCTGTTTTTTTTTTTTTAACTGTAAACTTGGCGCAAATTTGTTTAACACCCTGTCTTTGGTAGTGTTTTATTGCACCCGTATGTTCATGTCCCTATAGACCCTTTCAAACTTAACATGTTTCTACATTTGCATATACTGTCATATTGGTTAGATCCCAGCAAATAATGTATTTAAACTTGCATAATAATATGTATCTGTATATTTACAGGATCAACCTACATAAAAAATGTATATAATAACCAGTACCAGTTTTGTACTGGTAAAACCTGACCTTGTGCTCCAAATAGTTCTCATGGAATAAGCTGCCTACAAGTCAGAGGTTGTATGGCGAGATGAGGTAATGTCCATTTTCCTTCAAGCATTTGAATTTACCATTTGAAATAAGAATTGAGGAACATGTATGCACTAGTCGTCCATGCAAGAAAAGAAATTATGTTTTGTTGACCGCCGTTGAAGGAAGTGGAAAATCACCAATGATTTTGTGAGTGAGAAGATTTAGAGTATCCAGTTCTTCCTTAATCCTCAGTCGGATATTTGTGGTTGGATCACAGCTTGCTGACCATATTGGTGGAGAGGTGGAGAAGGGAGACCAACACCATCCACATGATCATTGGGAGATGACAGTCACTCTATAGGACGTGCAGGTCTTGACAGGGTTGCAAGCTGACAAGCCAACACTCATATGCACCATGCAGAATAACTATAATAGGTTGTGTCGGGACCTCTTGGGGCAAACTCCTCCACACGTCGAAAAAAGGTATGGTGAATATCGACTGACTTATTCACAATTCAAAGAAATAACATCAAATTCCATCTAACAGTCTGATTACATCGCACTGGCGTATATGCTCTATCTTCTTGAAACGCGGTTATTACCATATTCCTTGGGGAACCTGGTTCCTCTGAAGTATCTTCGCTTTATGTTAGACTTCAGCCTATGCAACTAGTACGCATGGTCCGACAATCCTCAACCACCTATATTACGAAATGGAAAGGGTGTGCCACATAAGTTGCATCACCACAACTAGCTACTACAATTTGCTACAAATATGAGAAACAATTCATAATTCCATTTTATCCCATACGCACATTTGTACACCTAATTCACTCCACTATAGTTATGGGCGTGAAAGTGCTTCCCTGCCTTCCAGCTTGACTTGGGAGATCCTTTGCATTCATTTCACTACGGTGACACATTCCCATTGGGTGCTAGGTAACTCAACTGGACATTACACATGTTTTTCATGCATAATTTGGAATATTAACTGACTGCTTGCATCCTTCTTCAAAAAAAGGATGGTATTGTTGTTATATGAACGGAGGCTAAGAACCTCCAACATGCGGGTTTACCAACGTGATTTGGACCTGCTGGACGAGCAAGGGGTAAAGAGTTAATTTATCGCATTATACACTAAATAATAATCCTAACATGAGAAAATGGTTTGTAGGTCTACTGGATGCCTAACAAGAATGACATCAAGGCAAAGTTGCCCCATCATTTCTTGAAGCCGCACTGTCCTGACAAATCCGTGCGGTGGTTTGGAAGACTCTAACAGGCTCAAGAATGTTGTGTGCTACAACAACTTCTTGCGAAGAGGATGCAATCACATAGATTGGCAGGAGACTAGACCTTAATTGAATGTGGAATGGGATGAGTGGAAGTACGCGATTGATTACTAGGTAATTCGAGGAATGTTGTGGCACTTAGAACAACGAAAACTCCAGTACCATAGGTGGTACTAGAAAATTACACTTTGCTACATCTCCCGAGTGAGCTACGTATATATACTACAAAAGTATGATTCCAAAACAAGTGACGAACACAACATGGTGAGTTGTTTTTCAAATATCTTCACTTAGTTGTGTACGATGAGGACAATGATATGAGCAAATTGTTCTACAGATACGCTTTATCAGGCACGCTGAACATATTCAGGTTTTTGAGATTTGTTCAAGGCCGCACGGAGTGACTGAAGAATTAGCCGGATTATGGGTGCACTACAATCGCCTCGTGGAAGTAGTACGGTTTAACAACGATCCTAAGGATGAGCTTGAGGAGCATCCCTCAGCAAAAGGCTCAGTATGGCGCAGATGAGTTGCAAGCATACCATATTGGGTGAAGAACGAACAGTATCCCTCCTCCCCCAAAATCGTCATAATTCACATGTTGAAGAAGCATTTGAGTGATTGATTGTAGACCTCCTTCTTTGTGGTTGTTGTTAATATCGTATAAGTTAGATTTTTGACTGTTGAGACACATATTTTGTAATTTTGTGGTGTTGCACACTTGTTGAACTCATTAGTATGCACCTATATATAGTGGTTGTGTCCTATTATTATATGATTGTAACATTGGGTATGGATGAGTGATATAAAAATTAATTCTTGAAACAGAACACTAGTGTGATGTGTTTGTACATACAAATTATGAATAATTCATAAGTATGTCTCCACTATTATATAAGTGTCTGAGTATGCGTGGAGATCAATGTACAATTTCTTGGCGTCAACTCGACTCACACCTCCACACACATTCAACCAATTCCATGGGAAGTTTACCATGCTAGTTGATAAGTGTTCATTTGACCGATATTTCATATCATATTATGCATGTTTATTATGAGTTTTAGAGGAGTTTCAGCCCACCGATACTTAAAAAAGGTTTATTTTTACAAACATGGCAAAATATGGAGACTCCGGAGAAAAGGAAGCATTTGGAGAAGAATTCGGGCCAAAACAGGATAAAAGAATGAAGACCCAAGTCCATACGGGGTCCCATACGGACCCGTATGAACTTGGGCAGAGAGGGCCTCGACTCCAACCTCGTATGAGACCCCATATGCGTCCATACGGGTCCCATACGGACTGACATAGCCCTGTATGATACAACCTGTGAAGCCATACGGACCCGTATAGTAGTCCGTATGGAAGTCCGTATGGCGTAAGTTTCCAGCGACGATTTGATCCACCCAGGGGTAAAAACGGAAAAGGACCCAAAACCCTAGTGTCAACTATAAAAGGAAAAGCTTAATCAGGTTTTGGGGATCTTGCCTCTTTGATTAGAAACCTTGGAGAGAAGGAGAGAGCTAGAGGAGGAGCCTCACCATCATCTTCTTCCCCAACTTGGAGGAGAGGTCACCGGAGGGGTTCCTCACCTCGAAGCTCTAGAAGGCAAGAAAGAGGGGCGAGCAAGCGAAGGATCCACCTATCTTCATCAATAGAGAGTTTTTATTTGAGATTTATGTTTTCATCTTCCTTTATTGTTGTGGATTGTTCCCCTCCATTGATGGAGGGCTAATTTCTTGATGCTTGGGTGTAGATGAACCTTTGGATGTTATTTTAATTAAATTAGTGTTTCTATGTTAAATGCTTGTATGATTTCATTAGGTCTATTGGATGATTTGTATTGAGGTAGTAGTCTCTCTACGTTGTGAGAGCCCGGAGAGACTATTATTGTCCATGTGGGGGAAGACGCGAATGCCTCCCCACGTGTAGACTCTCTCCAATAGAAGGGATTAGGAGTACACCGGGAGCCCGGGTACTAAGGAGGGCGAGTCTTTCACATTGTTTATTCCCCTAATCTTTCCAAATTAGGTCGAGACATCATCAATGAGGGCATTAGGGTAGTAACTCATCTCTGGTGGAGAGAGTGAAAGCACATTAGGTATCTTTGGCCAAATGGATCATCAAGCATTGACATAGTGTGCACTAACCAATTTCATCAAATCCAAAGGGGATTCGAACACCCAAGTATCCCTTTCTTGATTGAATTTCTCCAAATATTAATCGATTGTGCAATTTCAATTTCTAAGTTCTAGGTTTAGAGTTAGTTCATAATCATCCAATTCCCGATCGATTAGATAATAGACAAATAGATAGTACTAGTACTTCCTATTCCCTGAGGATCGATAACCCAACTTCAAGTCCACTCTATTACTTGATTCGACCCGTACACTTGCGGTTAGAACGCATCACTAGTACAAGTTCAGATACATATACATGACATATCAAAGTAAGTTAACATTCTATATATATAAGGAAATATGGCATCCTATTCGGCAATTATTACAAAAAAAAAAAAAAAATTGAACATGTCCAGGAATGAAACAACAAAAAATCCAATGTCTTATATCATTGTTCAAAATATCTTTAAAAATTAAACTGTGATCCTGCCCAATAGAAGACCGCCCATTGCACACATCACTCACGAGTACTGCATGCCAGTTAGTAAGGGTGATTAGAAATTTTGATTTAATTTTAATGACAAGTCAAATGTAGGGAGGGTGTTTCATTACATGTCATCGAAATTAACTCTCTCACGGGTTGATCTGACCAAAAAAACTATTGTGAAGTGCACATAGTGTAGAAGCAAATCCGCTCCTCTTGGTGCTTCAATAACTGAGTACCTATAAACAATTGTTCCTCGATCACTTTCAGCAGAGAGTTTAACTTGTCCATGCATAGTTTGAAGAAGAAGGCCTCATCCTCATCTTTGAATTGTTCGACTATCTTGTTGCAATGATCGCTCAACTCCACTAAACGGTCCAAAGCCACTAACGTCTGGTCTACACTTTTCTTCTTCACAACTAGGGGGCTTGGGGTTGGGAGTTGTTTTTCATTTGTGTGCATTGTCGCCGACCTCCTTTCCCTCTCCTTAAGACGGGCTTAACTCTGCAACATCTACTTGGTTGGGGCTACTAGAAGAATCAGACCCCTCATCCAAAACAAGAACAACCTTCTCTTTTGTCGTACCCACCGCAAACCTCCCTGTCACGGTGGAATCTCCAACGAGCTCGTGGCATACCCAAAATAGAGGGAAGCTTCTCTCTCTAGCGATCATGTATTCCTTGGTAACCCAAACATGACCGAGAATTGAGAATTTGTAAATTAAAATAAATATCATAATCCAAAACATAGTGCTAATCTTGATAATCTCATCCAAAACATAGAGCATGCTCTTGGGGGTGGAACGGTGGGCGCGGAGATGATGCCGAGAGGAAGCCACATCGTAAGTTTGACAAGACCAAAATAAAATGTTTCAACTGTAATGAGTATGGTCACTTTGCCTCTGAGTGCTCAAAGCCAAAGAGAGAAAAAGCTCACTTTGCAGAGAAGAACAGAGATGATGAGCCTTCCTTGTTAATGATCGAGACATGTGAACTGTCGAAGACAGAGGAGCACGGAGGTGAGGTAGTGATGCTCAACGAGGACAATGTCAAGCCCAACCTGGGAGTCGGCGAAGAGTGTTGCAGCGAGCTGTGGTACTTAGACACAGGGGCTAGCAATCACATGACCGGCTGCGTAGATGTGTTCACTGATATGGACACGTCTGTGATGGGCTCAGTCAAGTTTGGCGATGGCTCCGTGGTGGAGATACACTGGCATGGATCAGTTCTTCTCAAAGGGTTGTCGGGAGAACACAAGGTATTGACTGTCGTGTACTACATTCCTCGTCTCTATAGTAATATAGTCAGTCTAGGTCAGCTTGATGAATCTGGGTGCAAGACGGTGCTAGAGGATGGTAGCCTGAGCATTTATAATCAAGAGAAGAACTTGTTGGCCAGAGTCAAGAAGTCATGGAACCGACTGTATGTTCTCAGGCTAAACCACACGCATCCAATTTGTCTTTTGACAAAGTATGAAGACAAGGAATGGCTCTGGCATGCTCGGCATGGACATATCAACTTTCGTGCGCTGAAGAATCTATCTCAGATGAAGATGGTTGAAGGTTTGCCGCACATCAAGCATCTAGAGCAAATCTGTGAGGCATGTTTGGCGGGCAAGCAACACCGCAGTCCATTCCCGCACACGTTCACATATCGAGCTGAAAAACCCTTGGAGCTAGTGCATGCAGACCTGTGTGGTCTGATCAGTCCAGCAACACCTGTGGGTAACAGGTACTTCCTACTCATTGTTGATGATTACTCACGTTTCATGTGGGTGGTTTTGATCAAAAGCAAAGATGAAGCATTGGAGGCTTTCAAGAAGATCAAAATAAGAGCAGAAGTGGAGGTGAATGGCAAGCTGAAGACGCTGCGAACGGACCGTGGAGGTAAGTTCGCGTCAAGAGAGTTCAGCACGTATTGCGAAGAGCAAGGAGTGAGGCGCTTCCTCACTGCGCCCTACTCACCACAACAAAATGGCGTGGCGGAACGACGAAATCAAACCATCGCCGGGACAGCGAGGAGCCTTCTTAAGAACAAGAAGGTGCCCAGAAGGTTTTGGGGTGAAGCAGTGTCGACGGCGGTCTACCTCCTGAACCGAGCGCCGACAAGAAGCATAGAAGCCAAAACCCCATACGAAGCATGGTACCGAAGGAAGCCAAAGGTGCATCACCTACGTGTATTCGGCTGTGTCGCCCACATCAAGGTAGCAACTCCATACCTCAAGAAACTTGAAGATAAAAGCGTTATTGTGGTGTTTATAGGTTATGAGCCCGGTTCAAAAGCTTACTGGTTCTATAACCCGAGCACTGGAAGGCTGATGATGAGCCGTGACATGGTCTTTGATGAAAGGAGGGAGTGGAGTTGGAACGATGCAACATAAGAGGAAGTGAATGAGCTCAGTGGTATATTCACTGTGGAGCTTGGTGCAACTCTTGTCACAAGTCCTGGAGTGCAAAACGAGAACGAGGCTAAAGATCCGGCAACACCAATACAGGTGCATGATGACGTGTCAGCTGGTGTCGCGTCACCGGCAACGACATCGTCGGCCGCAACGCCAGTAACACCGGCGTCTTCAACGGCAACTCGGGCTGCACCGGTGGGCGTAGAGTGGGCATCACCACCGAGCAACAAGTCATCGTGCTCAGATGGTGTCCAACAACGCTACCGCACAGTGAGGAACCTCTACGACACCACCGACGTGCATGAGCTGGAGTACTCCGGCTTGTGCCTCCTGTCCTCCGAGGAACCTGCGAATCATGAAGAGGCCTTGAAGGAGGAGTGCTGGAAAAAAGCCATGGAGGAAGAAATGAACTCCATCCAAGAGAATAAGACTTGGGAGCTGGCTCGGTTGCCTGCAGGTCACAAATCCATTGGGCTCAAATGGGTTTTTTAAGGTGAAGAAAGACTTTGAAGGCAATGTGGTTAAACACAAAGCTCGGCTCGTCGCTAAAGGCTATGCACAAAGGCAGGGAGTTGATTTCGAGGAAGTGTTTGCGCCGGTGGCTCGGCTAGAAATCGTGAGGTTGCTCATTGTAATGGCAGCTCATGGAAGTTGGGAGGTGCATCATATGGATGTCAAGTCGGCATTCTTAAATGGTGAGCTAATTGAAGAAGTATATGTATCACAACCTCCAGGCTTTGTTGATGACAACAGACCACAGTCAGTGCTGAAGCTAAAGAAGGCACTCTATGGCCTACGGTAAGCGCCCCGAGTATGGAACTACAAGTTGGACAAGAGTCTCGCATCACTTGGTTTTGAAAGGAGTCCACTTGAACATGCAGTGTACAAGAAGGAGCACCAGGGCTTGGTACTACTGGTGGGAGTATATGTTGATGACTTGATTGTCACAGGCTCAGCCGTGGGTGACATTGTTGAGTTCAAGAATCAAATAAAGAAACTCTTCAGCATGAGTGATCTTGGACTGCTGAGCTACTACTTAGGCATTGAAGTCAAGCAATCAGCCGTGGTGTGTCCTTGTGCCAAGCTGGATATGCAGCAAAGATTGTTGAACAATCAGGTATGAAAGGTTGTAACCCTTGCCAAACACCCATGGAGAACCGACTGAAACTAAGTAAGAAGAGTGAAGACCCTACTGTAGATGCAACCATGTATCGGAGCATTGTAGGAAGCCTGCGGTACTTGGTAAACACAAGGCCAGACATCGCTTATGCCGTCAGGATTGTGAGCAGGTTCATGGAGTCACTCACAACACAACACTTGGCTGCTGTAAATTAAAGCACATTTTAAGGTATGTCAGTGGGCCTTTAAGCTTTGGTTGTTACTATGAAAAGATGGGCAGCATAGAGCCAAAGCTAGTTGGCTATTGTGATAGTGATTTAGCGGGTGACATTGATGACCGTAAAAGCACAATGGGCACTGTCTTCTTCCTTGGTTCAAGCTTAATTACATGGGTGTCACATAAGCAAAAGATTGTGGCACTCTCATCATGCGAGGCAGAATACATTGCAGCAACGACCGCCGCATGCCAGGGCATATGGCTTGCTCGTTTGATGGCGGATCTGCTGAAGAAGGAACCAGAGAAATTTGAGTTGAGGATTGATAACAAGTCAACTATATCATTGTGCAAGAATCCGGTTCATCATAAGAGGAGCAAACATATTGATACAAGGTATCATTTTGTCCGTAAATGTGTGGAGACAGGAAAAATGGAAGTGGAACACGTTAGTTCAGAGGAACAACGTACAGATGTGCTGACCAAGGCGCTTGGGCGTGTCAAGTTCCTTGAAATGCGACACAAGCTTGGAGTGAAGGATGTGAAGGCACAACAACCATATTAAGGAGGTGATTTGTTAGATTTAATCTAGTTGTTTTTCTTTTCCCAGTTTCCACGTCAAAGTAGTACGCTTACACTTGCATGGAGCTGTAGTGGAGTCGTGACATGTATTACAATTAGATGGTCTGCATACAGTTAGAGACGTGCGAGTTCACGTTGTGGCTATTGTGCGTGTATGCGTAAGTCTAGGCCACAGTAAACCTGGTCGTGGGATGATGCAACAAAGGTGGATGGTTGGCGTTTGAGTCGGGCGAGTTGTGTGGCCCACTTACTTTGTAATCTTAGGGTTTGTTATTTTTGGATAATATAAGATAAGAACAAAGAGAAACAGCTGCTTGTCAAGCTGCACAAAAAACTCTTTGAGTTCCTGTGTGTGTGTTTATCCAAGTGTTCGTGTGCTACGTCCACCTCAAGTGATTGATCTCTGGCCTCTGATCCAACAGCCTGTGGTTCGATCGAGCTATCACAGAGATAACTAACCTTAATCCGGTGATTTTACATATAGAGATTATGAACACAAACGCAGCCAAAGAGCACAATCATGGAGCATGTATGCTCTATCGTAACACACACAACTACCAAATGCCCTTTCTTGGTGGATAGAGTGAGGATGTTTGCGAGTTTCAAGTCGTTGCCTAGCTTGGCGTCATGCAACTTGACAGAGGAGGACTGAGGTTTGTAATGACCAAAAATAAGGTCTGGCTCGTTAGGGAAGAAGACTAGGAGATGGTGGAATTAGTGTTCACAGTAATATGCTAGGACCGATGAGCCGTTTGAAATTAATTTTATCTTAATTAGCTGATAATTAATCATAGTTGGGGTAAACCCCTTTGTAAACCACATTACACAAGAATAACTATGTCTCATTGACAACTGTGATAAAGGTATTTTTTTTCTCAAGTCAAGAGTTATATTAAATCAGTAATAAGTTGAGGTGAGATGATGGTTTTAACATCATTAATAATATTAACTATAATTTATTTTTAAATTATTAATAATATTAACTATAACTCAGGTGTGAAATCATAATATTTGGAAGAGAATAACATGGGATATCCTAGGGAAGGGATATTCCCTTGCCACTACTGTAGAGAACCAGGGTCCAAGTAAACTGTGCTGAAACAAATGAACATTTTGTTGCTCATTTAAATATTGTATTATTTTCTCAAAGTTTCCAAGTTCAAAAAAAAATAATTGATTGCTTTCAAAAGGACATTTATAGTATTCCCCACATTGTGGACTTTTCTCTTCAAACCTTCAAACAAGTGGGTAGAAGCATAAGTTCAGAATTAAGATTACAAATCTCTTTCAAGACTAGTTTTTTTAATTTATTATTATTCTTTTTAAAATTCCAAAAAGACCACTTTTATGCTGACCAAGAATTAATGTCAAAAGTCCATCCAGACTTGTGTTTGTATTGACTTGATTCATGAATTCTCTTATCACTTCTGGTCATCTTAAAAGCAGAAAGAACAACATAGTTTGACAAGTAAATGGTCAACCTCCTTAGCTAAAGCTAATAATCAAAGTTAAGTCAGAAAGATCCATCTATATTTATTTCTCATCTGATTTTTGCCAACTTTTAGGTGAATCATTAAAGTCCTTGAATTTTAGGGACCTTCCTTTCATGCTTCATCAATAATTAACCACCATGAAGTGTAGGACAAGAAGGTAGGCCAGAGAAGATGGGATACCAACCCAAGTGTAATCCAATTAATTAATCATCACCTAACACCAACTACATGAGAAAAGACAATGAAGAGATACACATAAAATTCCACATGTACTGTTCAATGTAATTAATAACTTGGATAGATGAGAACCAGAAAGAACTTATGAGTTCTCATGTTGATTTCCTTCCATGAGAATACAAGACAGAGTGACTAATTACAAAGGTCTGCAGAAGCCAATAACTTGTGGTCTTTGCATGGATTGACAAGCACAAGTTTGACCTCTTTGAAATCCTAAATTGTAACACAAGCATAAGGTCTTATGATCAGTTGATATTCTTGCAAAGCTAGAGTTCATCATCATCGGCGAAAACTCCGGTAAACCTTCTGGCTTTCGGTGATCATCGGAAGTGTAAGGGAGGCTTATAGACAGCTCCAAATTGATCTGAGATGAGGGTTCTTCATCGGTAGACTGATCAGTTATCTCCTTAGGATTCTCCTGCCGTCTCCGGTGAGTTTGCGGGTCAAGGCCACGGCTGAGAAGCTTTCGCTTTATGTGTGTGTTCCAGTAGTTCTTTATCTCGTTATCGGTCCTCCCCGGAAGGCGGCCGGCGATCAAAGACCACCTGTAAACAGATAATAAGATCATAAGAACATTGGTTTGTTTTGGCAACAAAGATTATATATGTATATACTTGATCTTGTGAATAAATATATATACTTGTTTCCTAGCAAGCTGTGAAGCTTAATGATAAGCTCATCCTCTTCGTCGGAGAAGTTCCCGCGCTTAAGGTCTGGCCGGAGATAGTTAATCCACCGGAGTCTGCAACTCTTGCCGCACCTAAACAAACCTATAAAACAACATACAAACTAACAAAGATGAGGATGATCATATGTTCTTTTTTTTTTTTTTTTATTAATCATATGATCAATATCAGTGAGCATGCATGCAAAGATTCACCTGCAGCTTTAGGGAGGGATCTCCAACAACCTTCTCCATGGACTTTGATGTATGAGATGAGTTTCTCATCTTCTTCTTTAGTCCATGCTCCCTTGTTTGTATGGGATTTCTCACAGCATGGAGACCTTCCCATGGTTTGTGAGTTGAAGATGAATGGAGTACTTATGGAGGTGTGGAATTTATATGAGGAAGATGAAGAGGAGAATCTTTTTGCTTGACTTGATCAATCTAATTAGTGGTTATAAAGAGAGATGGATTTGGTTGGTAGGTTTACTTTCAATGTTGTTTTTTCTTTCTCTTTTTCAATGTTCTACATCATCCACTGAGCTTGATTTTACCTTTTGCTCACCGACATTTGGTACTCATCCTCACACTCAACCTTTTTAATTAATGATTCTTGAAAAGCATGGCTTTTCTTCTTGTTTGTGGATGATGGTGATGGAATCTGTCTGGTTTGGTGGCCTAACTCTTTGCACTTCTTTACCAATAAAAGATAAAAAAGAATATATATTTTTTTTTTGTGTGTGTGGCCCGTGTGGGTGTGGGTTTTGGGCCTTTGGCACATATCTCCCTGAAATATATGGATTCCATTTTTTTTTCTCTCAAGAATGCCCAATAATAATTTCTCATATTATTTCTCAAATTTAAGTTTAATTAAAATTTTTAATTATAAAGCATGAGCTATTGTTTTTTGTCCATGTCTCCCTATTAAAAACAATGTTCATATTGTTCCGTCAACTAAGTCAACTTTGTTATATTTAGATCATCTCCAATGCCTTCTACCACAAAATTAGGCTACATATTCATGATAATATTTAATATGAATGTAATACCAATACCCTTTTTTTAAATTAAATTAATATATTATGAGTAGAAATCTTAAAGTACATGTGGTATAATTGTAAGGGCTCAAATGAAGACCCAATTTATACCTAACTGCCTAGTTATCTAACTGTGGAGATCAGCTCTCCAAAAGACCACGGAAAGTTCTAACAACACCTAACTGTAGTGTCCAACTGTGTCCAAGCTGGCACTATCAGAGTTGGTATCCAACTAGATCTTAACTGCCCAATTACCTCAGTATACTATATAAGGAACTCCACTCACAACGAGAAAAATTATGAATACCTGGTATGCTCTCTGATTCAACTAAAACTAAGCTTAGTAGCTTACTAGCGCTTCTCTCTCACTTGGGATTCTTTCCACCCTCTCACTCTCCTTTTATCTCTCCCTTTTTTGGAGCCTTTCTGACTTGAGCGTTAGAGGCTACTCCAGGACACGAGTGCCCAACTCTCCTCCCTCTGCTGAGGGTCCGTTTGATACGTCAAAAATGGGGACAAGATGGACAACTTTTTTGTCCGATTGTTGCAAATAAAGTGATAAAGACAAAAAGTGGTTTTGAGTGCAGACAAGTGGTTGAAATTTTTGTCCCTCAAAATATACTCTGCATAAATTTTTAAGCGATGACAAAGACAACTTAAAGACAAATTTGCCCCTAAGTTAAATTAAAAATTATAACAATACCCCCAACTTTAAGACAAATTTAACCCCAACTTATATTAAAATTTACAACAATACCCCCAACTTAAAGACATTTTTGCCCCCAACCTATATTAAAATTACAATAATACCCCCAACTTAAATATAATTTTGCCTCCAAGTTATATTAAAATTACAACAATGCCCCCAACTTAAGAACAATTTTGCTCTTAATTTATATTAAAAACTTACAATATTGCCCTCTCAAGTTAAAGACAATTTTGCCCCCAATTTATTAAATTTACAACAATGCTCCCTACTTAAAGACATTTTTACCCCTAACTTATATTAAAATTACAACAATGCTCCCAACTTAAACATAATTTTGCCCCTAACTTATATTAAAATTACAACAATACCCCCAACTTAAAGACAATTTTGCTCCCAATCTATATTAAAAATTACAACATTCCCCCCAACTTATATTAAAATTACAACAATGGCCTCAAGTTAAAAACAAATTTGCCCCCAACTTATATTAAAACTCTAAAAAAAATTTCTCCAAAACAACATAAGAAGGCACAAGGGTATTATAGTAATTTTATAGTTTTTTGTCCAGTACTTGTGCAAAACAAACGGAGAACAGCACAAAAAGTTTTATGCTTGCCCATTGAATATCAACAAAAATAAGCATACAGGCCGTTCCACAACCACTCAATCAGCATCAGACTCTGGCCGCTCTCTTTCGCGTATCAAACGGACCCTGAGATTCCTTTTCCAAGGAGGCGCGATCCCTGAAGGTCCGACCCTTGAAGCAGAAGACGATCCAGAAAGCTAGGAGCTTAGCTGAAGAGCCGTCCATACAACCAATCTTTCCCTCCAAATCTTTGAAGTATCTCAATCTCCACTAATCTCATTCATTCGTTATCTAAATCTGTTTTGATCCTTATAAGGAGAAGCAGATCTCAGCATCAACATAGTATATAACATCTAACATGAATAGAACCTTCGTGTATGTATCCATAACATGTTAGCACGTACTCTACTATATTTTATAAGCCTCTACAAGAATCATTCCACTGGGTAAAGGTCCAAAACAAATAAAGTTGGTTGGTTGAGTAAATAATAATCCTTAATTTATAGACCTTTTGCGGATTTAACACTTGAGCTTATTCCATTTTGTTTTGGAGTAAAATTGACTTTTTACAAGAAAAATAGAAAATTATTTATATTCCTAATTGAATTGTTATCTGTTTTGTGCATCCCAAAAAAATAAAAATAAAAATAAAAGAGAAATAAAAAAATACAAATAGTATCCTAGAGAAGATTCGAGTAGGCAAGGAAAGAATTTATTTTTCTCAGTTTTAGGTTCGAGGTATAAAGTTATGTAGAACATGTAAATTTATATATTATTTTTTATTTATTTAAATGTCTCAAAAGAGAAAATAATAAGACTATAAGTCTATAAGTAATAAAAACAATCATTGTATAAAACTAAATGACTAATAGTTAGGTTTGAATAAGATTTTAAATTTATTTAAACTTTGACTTGTTATTTATTGTGGAGAAAAGTAACTGAGAAGGGAACTTGAACTTGAACTTGAATTAATTTGGATTCCACTAACATTGAGTGTTAGTCGAGATGTTTGGCATCTTTCTCTCTCTCTCCCTCTGAATCCTTTATGAGTTCTCTCTCTCTCTCTCTCTCTCTCTTCTCCATTAATTTGGAGTACTTGATTTGAGCGTTAGAGGCTCCTAGTTGTGTGTGGGCCAATGATGGTTCCTTTAGTTATGCGAGGGCCAATGATGGTTCCTCTAGTTGTGCATCGTACTACTAGATGGCCAAAGGTGAAACTCTGCTACATGAACATGGATAGGATTGTCGACTCAATTAAGAAAAACATAAACATGTGTTCTTTATGCAAACAACATGGACATTTTTGAACCACCTGGGGGAGACAAGTTAAAGATACATGCATGATGGTTAGTATTTAAGGTATTATGTTTAATTCATAGTGTCGATATATTATATATTACTTTATAGGCTATATATATATATTTGATATTTACTTAATTTTATTTGTTTCACTAATCTTTTTTTGTTTTCTTAATTCCAGATATAGAGTTTCCCAAAATTCCTCCACTAGGTTTCGATGATGACTCAATTCATCAAAGTAAGCACAGATCTGAGCACCTTCATAGAGGAGATATAAGTAGTATTTTGTCTGTGTACTTTTGGATCATATATCTGAAGGCTCAATTTTTGAACATATCAGTAAGCTAACTATATTCATTTTGCTTCATTGGGATCCTAGGATGGTTACGATTATCGATCACACATCCCATGGGATTGGTGCACCAATCAAGGTACATGATATGTTGTGTCACAATGGATGTTTTTTTGGGTTCTAAAAGTGCCAGCCGTGAGATTAGATCATGCTATGTTGAATGTTTTTATAGAGTGTTAGCGCCTGGAGACCAATGTATTTCATCTTGGAGAGATGATTGTGACTCTCTTAGATGTTGCAATATTAACTGGTTTGCATACTGATGGAGACACGGTCATTTGTCAGGTTCCGAACGATTATTAGCAGTTATGTGCAGAAACAATTGATGCAGTACCCTTTGATGCAGAGATTGGTAAGGTCAGGTTGATGAGCATCAAAGAGATATATGAGCAAACAAACGACAATGAGTAGTGTGCGTGCTCTTTCATATTGTACGCTATTAGCTCGCGTCTATTTTCAGATAATTTCGGGAACAAGGTCTCATTGAGATGGTTGATATTTTTTGCAGACCTAACCCTATATATATGGCCTATTAGTTTAGGGTGCGCTTGTGTTATCTTACTTATATGGTCAACTGTCAAAGGCTACATCTCCTGGTAGAGATCAGTGCCAAGGGATTTCACATTGCTGCAAGTATCATCTTCTTTATCTAAGTATATGTTAATTCGAGAGCTTTCATGTACATGTGTACATATTTTTTACCATGCTGATAGTTTATATTTTAGATTTGGATATAAGAGCATTTCCCTACTTTAGCGCCAGTGAGATTTATTAGTGAAAATGCTATTCCATTAGACTACCCATATAGAGCCAAGTAAGTAACATGTTTATTTATTTATTGGCCTACTTTTGAACATTCTTGTGCATAATGTGTTTGATACTAACTCATATATAATATTATTAGGTGGTCTATAAGTCTTAAGTTTAGTAACCAATTGCGTTCAAATAATGTGAAATGTTACAAGAATGAGTTAGATTTACAACACTCTGAAAACGGTAAAGATCTTTTTTAATAGTGCAAATACTTAGATTGCGTATTGTTTGGATTTAATGTTTGCATTCATCTGTAGGTAACATGGACACCATATAAAGAAGAATCAATCCAACACTTACCACATATATACATTGAAAGTAGAGATATTTAGATGGCACGTGTGCCTCTCACTTGTATGGACTATGTAGAGATGCATCTCCTGGACAGGGTTATACGTTAATTCAGATATAGCTTTAGTACATACCAAATAATGTGCTTAGACCACAGAGATATGGACAATATAGACCAATAGTGAGGCTACTCATACTACATGAAACAGAGCTACAACGTTGGGCGGCTTGTCAAACATCAATAGTCCACCAGTTACAGCCCTTACGGGGCTTAGCGCATCGGCGAGAGGATGCACTATATAGTTACATCTCTTAGTACTAGAGTATCATGAGGCAGTATGTGTCTACCCCATTATGCCCGCAAATCCTTCTATTTATAATCCTCGGGGATTTGTGGAGATAGTTATGATGAGTTTTAATATTTTTTATTAATTGCATGTTTTTTTATTTTAATATATATATTTTTTTCTTGCTTTCTATTGATCTACGGGGAGTTCTTTGCTCTCTTGTAGTGCATTTTGTAATTTTAGAAATACATGAAACATACACCAGTGAATTGACCTAACATCCAGGTGGTAAAAGCAAATATGGGTTAGAAAGAGGTATGAAATGCAATGCCTTACCAACTTTTACAAGGAAAGTTGACTAGCTCATTTATCTCACAAAGAGAGGTTAAGGGTTTGAATCACACCTAATTAGACCTTCTTCTAATGGCTTGTCCACATTGTCAAAAAACAAAATACAATGCCTTTAACATTGTTTGTACTGTTAATTTCGTCAAGTAGCATAGATTGCACTATACAAGTATTTTATTGACCATGACTGAGAGCCAGTTTGACAATGTTCATAAAGTGAATTGTCTTTTGGAATATATTATGGTGATATGAGCTATTTTATGTATGTCAACATGAACCTTATGGGGTTACAGAGGCTTTGTCGTGTTTTTGTGCCTTGAGAGCTCTACGACGATTGTACTCCGAAGAACTCCATGCTCCATATATGCCACCGCTCGTGCCCCCACTTACGATGGTAGGTGGGGGAGGCATAAGGTCGCTCACGAGAACTGTGCCCCCATCACCATCGAAGACCACTGAGAAGTCAGGGGTCATAAACATAATCTCGGTGCCCATTCAGTATCGCTCCTCCTCCTCGTCCAAACTGGTACCACAGAGAAGCCCCCCCACTTGCTGGCACGCTGATGGACGCTCATGGGCGAATGTGGTTAGTGTTAGGACCGGGGGCACCCATACATTCCACACTAGCAACAATATTATCCGCTTTGGGCCTGAGCCCGCACGGTTCTGTTCTTGGGCTTAACCCAAAAGGCCTTACTACTTTGAAGTGGTTCAACCTATATTTATCTCCAATTATCCGATGTGGGACTATGTTTGCAATCCCAACAATCCTCCCCTCAAACAAAGGACCACATAGTCTGCCTCCCCTTAATCCAAACATCCAAACAACATAAGCTTTGTTCGTCTTGTTCAACTGACTGCTCAACATCAATGCGCCAGAGCACATGCCTTACGTGAATCTCTAGAGCGTCCTTGCGAACCCGCGAACTCCCTTTCACATGCTTATACTTGGGCCAGCCTCCCCTCAAGCGAAATACCATCGACCGCTCAACATCACTGCGTTGAGGGTGCACGCCTTACGTGAATCAATCGAGCCCGTCGATCACACCGCTATACTTGGGGAACTTTCTTTCGGCTTTTTCTCTCTTTGTTTGCCACTGGGATCATTATACCGGGGATGCACTTCACCGTGGATCCGTACACCATCTGTCCACCCTACATCGCTTGGAGAGACCTAGCTCTGATACCAATTGTTAGGACCGGGGGCACCCATACATTCCACACTAGCAACAATATTGTCCGCTTTAGGCCTGAGCCTGCACGGTTTTGTTCTTGGGCTTAACCCAAAAGGCCTTGCTACTTTGAAGTGGTTCAACCTATATTTATGCCCCTTCCACTTTCTCCAATTATCCGATGTGGGACTATGTTAAACTCTACTGCGACCGTGGATGTAGGTCATTCTTGGACCGAACCACGTAAATCCTGTTTTTCTGTGTGTGTGCTTCTTCTTCTCCTTCTTTCTATTGCTCAGGTCCTTCGTTCAATCCTTACAACTGGTATCAGAGACTTGGTTCGTCGACGAGCGATGGCCGAAGAAGGAAAAGTCAAGATCGACAAATTCGATGGTAGCGACTTCGGGTTTTGGAAGATGCAGGTTGAGTAGTATCTGTACCAAAAGAAGTTGCAAGAACCTCTGTTAGGGGAGAAGCCTGATCAGATAAGTCAGAAAGATTGGGAGCTGTTGGATCGGCAAGCTCTTGGTGTGGTCCGATTGATGCTGACCAAGAAAGTCGCCTACAACATCGTTAAGGAGACGACAACCCATGGTCTGCTGAAGGCGTTGTCGAATATGTATGAAAAGCCATCTGCTTCGAACAAGGTATTCTTGATTCGTCAATTAGTCAACATGAAGATGAAGGAAGGGGCTTGTGTCACCGATCATGTGAACGAATTTAATACTATATTGTCAAGGTTGGTTTCGGTATATATTAAATTCGATGATGAAGTGCAAGCTTTGTTTTTATTATCTTCGTTGCCAGAGAGTTGAAGAGCGATTCTGGCGGTCGAGGAAGTTCATCCGGGACTGCTAAGCTAACATTTGAAGGAATTCAAGATCTGATTCTTGGAGAGGATATTCGAAGGAGAAATTCTGGGGAATCATCAGATTCTTTGTTGAGTACAGAAAGCAGAGGCAGAAAAATTGAAAGGGGACAGAATCAGTGGCGCGGTAGATCTAAGTCAAAGAAGAGAGGTCAGTCGAAAGTTCACAAGGATATCACATGTTGGAACTGCCAGAAGACTGGTCACTTCAGAAATCAATGTACGGCTCCATCCGTTCCCAGGAAGAAGGAAGACAAGTCAGTTAATTCAGCAACAGAAGATGTAGAAGATGTTTTAGTTTGCTGTGTTGAGTGCCTGATTGAATCCTGGATCATGGATTCTGGTGCTTCGTTTCATGCTTGACCTTGCAAGGATATGATGCAGAATTTCAGAACTGGAAATTTCGGCAAAGTTCGTCTTGCTGATGATGAAACTTTGGAAATTGAAGGCATGGGAGACATCAATCTTAAAAATTAGGGTTTTACAAAATACAGGGATATTTATAGAGTCAGGAAAACAGGGCCTAAAATCCCACATGGGCCTGGGCCTAAAATAAAAATTTGCTTCAGTGGGCGCCGCCCTTGACCCCGCCGCCGCCGAGGCCATACCTCGGACTCCAGCGGCAGTAGTCAAGGTCGTCAAGGCATCCATCAGACTCCACATGCTCAACAATTAGCAACCAAAGAGACCTTGAACCATCAAAGACCATCCTTGTCCCTGGACAAGGATGGTCTTTGATGGTTCAAGGTCTCTTTGGTTGAGGGTCCCTAAACCCATTGATCGACTAAAGGCTTCCGTTGATGGCGTAGTCATCCTCAAAGACGGATTAGTCGCCATAGCCCACGAATCCATGCACTATGATCTTATATGGTATGGTGATAGGTAAGCCCCCTCCTTTGGAAGTCGTGAAGAAATGTCTCGCTATGCTTTAGGATAGCCTAGGTGAATTTTTCGTCGCTGATATGGCCAATGGTTTCTTTCTTATCAAGTGTTCCTTTGAGTATATGCTAGAAATATTGCTGGTTGAGGGTCCCTAGACCATCAATGGGTCTATTCTCCATCTTATATGGTTAAGAGAACACTTCCAACGAAGCTTTGAGTGTTTGTCCTCGGTGACTCTCTGGGTACAACTACATCTCCTAATCGAGTACTGGTCGCCTGAGGCTCTAGAGACACTGGCGGGTTAATTTGGAATGGTTGTTAAAATCAACAAGACTACAACCACGATGAACAGAGCTCGTTTTACCAAGGTTTGCATAGAGCTCGACCTTAATCAACCTTTCAAACATGGTCTATGGGTAAGTTTATCATCTTCTAAAGTTTTTGTTGCAGTTTTGTACGAAAAATTCCCTATCTTCTACTATAGGTGTGGTGTAACATCCCGGTTTTTCTCCTGTAAATATCATAAAATAATAAATAATTACCAGTGGTTAATATAATATTGGAAATAGAGTTTGTTTATCATTAGTATACTAATTAAGGGGTGGAGATATTAAGTTCAGCTGGTGACGAAATTATTGAGTAATTGGGCTTTTTTAAAAAAAAATGGAATGAGTACATAACGGGCCCGGCCAAACTTAATTAAATTGGGAGGAGTTGTGTGTGGGGGCTCGTGAGAAGATACAGAGGGGAGAAGCTTCGGGTTCTGCCCAGCAAGCTGTGGCGGTGAGCAGAGGAAGCTCACTGGATTTCGAGCAGGAGGTGGCAGCACGCATGTGCAGGCGAAGGAGGGGCTTCCGCGTGGCATTGAGTGTTGGCGTTGAGTGACACCGGTGGAAGGCTTCTTCTTTACAGGGCATCGTGGCTCTCGGGAGGAGGTCTCCTACAAAGCATCGCCGGTCTCCGGTCACGAATCTCCGTTGGATCATCTCTGTCTTCAACGCAGCAAGAACCGACCTCCGTCTTCGGGTTCCAGCCAATCTTCCTCTCTGTTCCGGCGAGCCTTGCGCACCGGGTCACCGCCCTGTTCCCTCAGCAGTTCTGGAGGATTCTGGTCCCTTACTTCAGCATGGTCGGAGCTCCAACACCGGCCGGCTCTGCGTCTGGTTTATTGGCTCCTCTGTTCCGGCCAACCGAAAGGCCGGCGTACTCTAGCTTGTGTTCCGAGTAAGCGTTCCAAAGAACGGGGAAAGAGTTGGCCCTGTTGGATTTCAGGAATTAAGGTTGATGATAAACTTATTGATGTCTTTGTTAGTGTTGCACATGTTGATTGGTGTAGATGTTCTTGGTCAGGATGCTGTTGGGTTTTAGATGTGGTGATTGTTTTGATTTTTGTTATTGTTCTTGATGTGTATGATGTTATCAAATTGATTTTAAGGAAACAAGGGAGATGCTGTCAAATTTTTTTAAGAAAGTCTACCTATCAAATGTTGTTAAAATGACTAGTTGATTTCATGATTTGATAGTTAGCATGTTCAAAGTATTGGAAGGGGAATTCAAGATGAGCAGTGGCCAAGACTGTTTAGAAATTTAATTCTTAATAGTTAATAATGATTTCATAGTATTGGTTTAGATTGTATTGACTCACAACGGTATAGTGGCAATTAGCTGATCTGTGAAATTGCCTAAATTCAGGCTTCATGTTGTGATGCTAAGTATTTTATTTAGTATTCTTAGGGAATTCAATTAAGTTGAATAATGGGCCTTGGGTGCACAGATTTGAGCCTATGAAAAACTACTAGAAGAATTGTTAGTTATGAGTTGAGATCTCATATTTATCATATGTTTATATCTACTAGGGAAAGGGAAAGGCAAGTCGGGGACTCCAGGAGGTTCTAGTCAGGCTTGACTTACTTAGGACTACAAGTGAGTGGACCTACTGTATATTCTTGTGTTTTAGCAAGATTTATCGTGTTTTCAATTTATATTCATCGGCTATGATTTATTCTCGGGTTTGAGAATGATTTTAATTATTTACAGCTATTGTTGAATTGTTGTTTTCTGCATAAGATTAGCTGTAGATCATTGAGATAGATACAAGACGTGAGCATCGGTTTCTGCATCATGTTAGACGGTCCTTGCTATGCAGTGCGTGATACCGAGTAGGGGAAAGGTTTTCTTGTTTTCAAAATGAACTTCTAGCATCAAAACCTTGTTTTCAAAATGAATTTATCTTAAAACCCTTTCCCAACTCTTTGGGGTGCTCGGTACCACGAGTGAAGACCCAGATCGGGGAAAAACCTCGCGGCTTCACATTCAGCCCAGATTGGGGAATACCTCACGGCTATTATCTGAGATCTTAGCAAGTGATCCTACAGAGTTGCATTCATATCGACAGATGCTCACATATCTAGACATCTCATGAGACATAGACAGGCATGTTTTGACTGATGACTTTCGAGTTTTCTCGGACATTGCATTAGATGATCTTCCTGATTGGGAAGATAATGCATAGAGTTACATGTTTTACTGTCTATCTACATATATAGCAGTACAGATTATTTTTCATATACAAGAATATATTTTTCGGATGCACAGGTCTTATTTGACCCGACAGTAGGGGTCACATTTCACTGAGCTCTGTAGCTTAGTCCCTTTTTCTCATCCACCTTGTGCAGGTAGCAGAGAGGAGTCCGGGTAGAGACTAGACCCGGTGAGATGTGAGGACTCGTAGATGGCTCTAGCGTCCTAGATTAGCTTCTTTATTCCGCACTCTGTATATTGTTGTATTTTAACTTTGGAGACTAGACACAGGCGTATAGTCTGTGGGGTGTTGTATCAGATAAGACTCTCCTCTTGGATGAGCTCCAAACTTATTAAGTTTTATTATTTCTTTTTGTCTCCAGTTTCCAGTTTATTCCGCAGGTTTGGTTTCAGATTCGACAGCCTTGGGCTCAGGACACCCTCCTGAGCTGGCTGGTGTGACACATGTCCCTATTGGGATTAGGGTGTTACATGTGGTGTCATTGGCCACGGGGTGGACCACTAGCAGAGGGAACTGTTTGGGACCTAATAGGGGTGTAAATGAGCTGAGCGGCTCCTGAGCTACTCGAGATCGGCTCGGATAATACTTGAATTCGACTCAAAATTTCACGAACTGAGCTCGAGTAGTTTTACGAGCCGAGCTCAAGCAACAAAGTACTCAGCTCGACAGGCTCGCGAGCCTAATCGAGCTTTATATATATATATATATATATATATATATATATATATATATTATAATTTTTTATACATTAACCTTTATTTTCTCTTAAATTACATATTTACCCTAACTATATAAACAAAGTTACAAACTGAAACCCTAAACCTAAAATTGATTCAATTCCTCAAGATTCAAGAACCAGTCGCCTTCTTGTTCTTGGCTTCTTCTCATTCATCGTTGCGAGTCCACAACACCCACCGCGACGCCGTCTGTGAGTTTGTGTCGCCGCGACATCGTCCGTGAGTCCGTGACGCCGACTTTGTCTGATCGGGGCCCTACGGCCAGATCTTCCGGCCGGACAACTTCGTCTTCGGCCAGTCCGGCACCAGCAATAACTGGGCCAAGGGGCACTACAATGAGGGCGCTGAACTCATCGACTCAGTTCTTGCTGTTGTTCGGAAAGAGGCTGAGAACTGTGATTGCTTGCAAGGTATTGATCTAATGATCTCTTATTTGTTGATCTTTTTGGCAATGTGTGGAATGTGTTTCTGTTTTCTATTCTGCTTTGGATTTGTGTAAAAAAGTAAGGAAATTTATTTCATAATTTTTTTTCTTCAAGTTTTCATACATTTTTTCCCCCGAAATCCATGCACTCTTGTCTCGTTGAAACTCAAGGATTGTCACCATGTGGTATGCTCTGATGATGGTTTTGATCTTAATCATTTCATTTGATCTTTAAATGAAGTTTCTGATGATTATATTTATACTTTTCTGACCTTGTAACAAAGTCTCTTCTTCAATCTTAGGGTTTCACAACAACCGGCCGCCTTCTTCTCTGAGTTACCTTCGATCCTCAAGGGAGAGCTCCAGGTGATGCTCAAAGCTACAACATCTTCACTCTGTTTTCTTCTTTCTTTCTTTCTATATTGATTGATTGATTAATTGATCATTCTATGCAATTGTGCTCTTTCTCTTCTTTGTAGCTGTGCTTGTCGGTCGTTGGTTTGCTTCTTATCCTTGGTAGCATTGGGAAAGAAAGAGGAGAAGAGGTAGTGGAATCAGTGCTTGGATTGAGCTTTTGTTAAGGATAATTTCAAGGTAAAGAGAAAGCAAGCATGGAATCTTCCTTTTTTTCCCTCAAATCATGACTGATTTTTTTATTAGATTCTGTTAATTCTGTTCAAAAGCATTCATAATCTCAAAAAGAGAGCTAAATGTGAATGTTGTATTTATCCAAGTAACAACAATATTGTCTAATTTATGACTTCATGATTGAATGCAAAAGCATGCCAGAGGATTTATGGAAAAAAAGGTATTTTGATGGTCTGACAGAAGATATTTACTATTTGATAATCAGGAAACATAATTTGAGGTTTCTTTGTTGTGATGTTCATATATGTTACTGAGAATTCTTTTCTCATTAGTTGTAATGATGGCTGAAGAAAGAATTTTGTATTGAAATTTTCTTTTACATGATTATTTTATTGCTTTATGATAGAAACCACAAAGTTGTTAAAAGAGGCTACTGCATGAGAACTCCTGCATCTTAAATGTCACACATGCATCTTTAAATGTATTAATCAAAGTGTTTGTTCAAATATACATGCACTTTTTCATGAATTAAGTTTAATTTTCAACAGTTTTAATTTGTACTTATGATGTGATTTGTGAAGTTGATTTATATATGTTTTGTTTTTTTTAGGACATAGAGAGAACTAGGGAGGTGGCAAGCAGTGAGGAGATTAAGTAGGCATTGTTCAGGAATCACTACAAGAAAATAGGTGTTTTGCGGCGGACATTTAGCGGCGGTTTATGTAAAACCGCCGCTAAATGTAGAATCAACGACGGTTATTAAAAAATGCCATTAAGTGTATGCAGTTAGCGGCGGTTGTCATAAAACCGCAGCTAATTATATGCATTTAGCGGCGGTTTTCCACAAACCGCCTCTAATGACATGAATATAGCGGCGGTTTTTGTAAAACCGCCGCTACTTAGCTGGAAAAATTTTCCCCCCTTCGCACCTGAGATTTTAATTCGCGCGCCCTCCTCCGCTCTTTCAGATGATACCGTAGCCCTAACCCCTCTCTCTCTTGATCGATCTTGGCTACACAATCTCTCCCTCTCCCCCGCCCCCCTCTCCGATGGCGATTCCATCAAGATTTGCGAGCCTCCATCTCGATCTCCTTATTCGTCCTCGAACCTGAGATCGCCGAGCCGAAAAAGGTTGGAAGCGAGAATGAGAAGACTTTGAGATCCGCGCCCAGTCACTAGGAATCCTTCTTAAGCGGCTCTCGAGGGCGGCTCTGTTAGGAGGGCGCAGCAAGCCTACAGGTTCGTCGTATTCTTCTTCGATCTCCATCGTTGGATCTCGTTGGGGGTTTAGGGAGCCGGCTGGGTCCATCGTCGCCTTCTACTCCTCTTCTCAATCTCGCATGCAGAGGGGCTTCTCAATCCCAGTGGTATCCCTCATTCATCGTATGGAACCGGTTCTTCTACTTTTCTTCTAATTTATTTTGACTTTCTTGTTACAAGAAGAAGGGATAAATCTATTTGTAAAGATTGCAAGGTTATACCTGGAGAAGCATTAACCACACAACATAGGTTGGTGGTGTTGGATGTGAAGAAAAAGGACATAGTAAAAACAGAAAGGAGGGTTAAGCAAAGTAGGATTAGATGGTGGGCATTAAAAGGAACCAACCAATTAGCATTTAAGGATAAAATATGGGAAGAAAGAGGCGCAAATGTGAAAGATGATGCAAACACCTTATGGAAGGAGATGTTGAATCGTATTGAGAAAATAGGAAGTGAGCTCCTAGGGGTTTCTAAGGGACTGGGACCTCGACCACAGGAATCATGGTGGTGGAATGAAGAGGTTCAAAAGGCTATTAAAGAGAAAAGATATTGGTATAAGAAATTACCCACAGCTGAGGATGGAGAAGTCTTTGAAAAGTATAAAAAGACAAAAAAGGAGGCCAAGAAAGCGGTTAGCGAGGCCCGAGGTAAATCCCTAGCTGATTTATACCAAAAGTTAGGGACACGAGAAGGGGAAAAGGAAGTATACAAGATAGCAAGGCTAAGAGATAAAAAAGGGAAAGACTTGAACCAAATCAAGTGTATTAAGGATGAGTCTCAACAGGTCTTGACAGGAGATAAGGAAATCAAGGAGAGATGGAGAAACTACTTTGATCACTTGTTCAATGCAAGTCATGAGGATAACTTTACGGATTTTTATGCATCAACGATAGAAAGGAACTTTAGCTATACACGTCAGATCAGGCCTAGCGAAGTCAAGGAGGCACTGGGAAAAATGAAGGCTGGAAAAGCTTGTGGCCCAGATGGTATCCCGATTGAAGTTTGGAAGTGCCTTGGAGAAGTAGGGGTAGAGTGGTTAACCAAACTCTTCAACTCTATCCTAAAAGGGGGGAAAATGCCAGAAAGAGCATTTTGGTTCCTATTTATAAGAATAAGGGAGATATTCAAAATTGCACCAACTACCGTGGTATTAAGTTAATGAGTCATACGATGAAACTCTGGGAGAGGGTAATAGAGCATCGACTCAGGTATATCACGAAAGTGTCAGAGAACCAATTTGGTTTTATGCCAGGTAGATCCACAACAGAAGCCATTTTCCTATTAAGAAACTTGATGGAGATCTACAGAGAAAAGAAGAAGGATCTCCATATGGTTTTTATTGACTTGGAGAAAGCATATGATAGGGTACCAAGACAAGTCCTTTGGTCGGTATTAGAGAGGAAAAACATTCATGTAAAATATATAAATATTATTAAGGATATGTATGAGGGAGCGGTGACAAGTATGAGAACAGTAGGAGGTGATACGGAGGAGTTTCCTATAACAGTGGGTCTACATCAGGGATCGGCCTTAAGCCCATACTTGTTTACCCTAGTAATGGATGAATTAACTAGTTGTATCCAAGATGACATCCCATGGTGTATGTTGTTTGTAGATAATGTTGTCCTAGTGGATGAGACCAGAGATGGAGTAAATCAAAAGCTAGAATTATGGAGAAACACTTTAGAAAGTAAAGGGTTTAGGTTAAGTAGAAGTAAAACAGAATATATGCACTGTAATTTAAGTCTAAGTAGGAGAGATGAAGGAGAAGTGAAACTAGGGGGGTGGTAGTGCTTAAGGTTAACCATTTTAGGTATTTAGGTTCCATTTTCCAGGATGATGGGAGGATAGATGAAGATGTAACCCATAGAATCAAAGCTGGATGGTTGAAATGGAGAAGTGCCACGGGGGTGTTATGTGATAAAAAGATGCCTAACAAAATAAAAAGAAAATTTTATAGGACGACAGTTAGACCTGCCATGATATATGAGAGCGAGTGTTGGGCAACTAAAGTTCAACATATGCATAAGATGAATGTGGCCGAAATGACGATGTTAAGATGGATGAGTGGTCATACAAGATTGGACAAGATTAGAAATGAACACATCCGACAGAAGGTGCATGTTGCACCAATTGAAGATAAAATACAAGAAGGGCGTTTAAGATGGTTTCGACACGTACTCCGGAGACCCCTAGGTACTCCAGTTTGAAAACGTGATAGTTTAGTTGTAGAAGGTAAGAAGAGGGGTAGAGGTAGGCCTAGGATTACGTGGAGAGTGGTGGTGTCTAAGGACCTACGTATGTTAGATATTGAGCCAGATCTTGCTTTTGACAGAGCGATATGGAGACAAAAAATTCATATAGCCGACCCCGCCTAGTATAGGATTACCGATAAGTCGGCTAAAAGGTTTTTCTTCATTAGCTTAGCTTTGTTTGTAGGGATACTATTCTGCTTCTAACATCCAAATCTCTCATAGAATTATTTGTTGTTATTATTATTTATTTATGTATTTTTAATTTTAATTTTATTTCATTTTATTTCAGTTTATTTCATTTTATTTTATTTTATTTTTATTTCATATTTGAGAGCGACATGAAGACAGAGAATCCATATAGCCGACCCCATCTAGTATGGGATTAAGGCTTTGTTGTTGTTGTTATTTTTTCAGAACTACATCTTGATTTGTTTTATTTTATTTGGTGTTTTTTCAATGGGGTTTTATTTGCAGAACTGGTGATGGTGTGAAGTATTTGAGATTTCTACATTTAGAGGCGTTTCCACTTTTGTTTCTCTTTCTCAGAGGAGGGGCACTCACTTGAGAAAAAATGTCGGGTCATCAGCATTGTGTAGAAAGTCTGGCTTTTGTTTTGCATCTTAATTCAAAACATTGTTTTGTTATATTGTTTCTTGTTTTCATGTTCTGTAGATTCTTGATGAGTTGATTTCTTCTTGAATTGGTTCTTTTGTTGAGGGTGAAGTGTAAAGATTTATTATTTTGTTGAATTTATCAGCAAAATTATTTAAAGATGTTGTATTTATGTTGATTTTTGATGGGAGATTGCTGGTATTGAAATTAAAATTGTGAAAATAATGCAAAATATGTGTCTTATTTTCCACATAATCCAGATGTTTGTCAAGGGACTTGCTTCTTCGAACAATGCCAAGGAATTCCAAGTCTTTTGTATCTATGATACTCGCAGCTTGTCCAAGGTACAATCAGAGAACTTCAAACTTCTGCAGAAGTGGATGGCACAAGGTGTAAGTCATGGCAAGATGGTCATTAGGTAAGCACCATTGCAGTAATTCTGTTCTGTAGTTCAAAGTTGCAGCATTTCATTGTATAAATGAACAGTGTCTTGATATTGGGTTTATTTATTATTTAAAGATCAGTTTATGAATTTCAAGATCATGGTTATCTTATCGACATGATTTTTTTTATTATAACAGATAATTTAATTTTTTTATTAGGTTATCTTATGAACATAAAAGCAAACTGTTCTCACAACCATGTGATGCTGTCGACGGCCTACATGGTTTATCTATCTGGAAAAAAGGTTTACTTCTTCACTTAAGTTATTGGACATGCTGGCATTAATTTTACTTAGGAATTCTTAAAAGTACTTTGCTTAGTCTTTGATCTAGTTAGCTAGTAGCAGTGAATGATGTTACTAATCAACAGTTTGGGACTTGTGTAAGCTCTCTTTCATTCTCTCCTCTCTTTGTTTGGATTTGTGTTGTTAATTGAATGATGGGATTTGATATTTGAAAAAGAATCCAAGTTTGGAATTTCATAACTTTGATTTTATTTATTCAAGATAGCTGCTACATTGTGTATGTTCTGAGCTTTCTGATTTTATAATGTTAATTTAGTTGGGGGATTTGATATTTGAAGAAAAAGAAAAAAAATTCAATTTTGGTTTGTGTGAAAGAAGAAAAAGGTTTACAAGGTTGAGAATTCAGACTGGTGTTCTTATGATTTGCAGGTTGGTTACTCAGCTCCAACTCAATCTGGCATTGGGGATGATCTTGTCCTCTCTTTGTCTGAGGTAATGTTGTCAATTTCCTCTTTCCATGTTTATCATATAATGTCCTTTTAACTCTTTTCCATTTTCTAATAAGCATTAAGTGGTTATTGGCATATGATATATGGACCATTTCCAGGCATTTGAAATCTCTGCAAATTGGCAGAATTAGTAATTAGTGAAGCATCTGGAAAGGATCTATCTTATAGATAATTTTGATTTTAAAGAATTAGTAATGCACCTTTGTATCAGCAGGTAAAATAGGCAGAAAACTCCTCTATATAACTTCTCCATATCTTTTCTTATGTTACACAAACTTGTTATTCATGCTTCATAAACAGGATTTTCTTCTGGAAACCTTGGAACCATTTTGATGGGTTGTGTTCAGGTCTTAGTTTTATCAGTGTCACTGGGTTTAATTCTCTTTCTTTAGGAACATCAATATGAATGAAATTTCTTCCCTTGCAGGTACCGATCACAATAATCGGCGCAATCTTAATGGATAAGAGCGGAAGAAGGCCACTTCTAATGGTATGAGAAGTTGAAAACACTGTATTTGTTCTAAATGTAAGTGAAAACTAGTACTAACCTCAAATTTGTTTTGCTTATATTTTCAGGTTTCTGCAACTGGGACATTCATAGGCTGCTTTTTGGCTGCAGTGTCATTCTATTTGAAGGTAGGACTTATATTTTCAGATTTCATACATTTCTATTTGCAATATAACTACCAAGTAGAAGACTAAGGTACAACTTCTTTTTAACAGGGAAATGGAGTATATATGGAGTGGGTTCCTATATTGGCTTTTTCCGGCATACTGGTAAACTATCAAGCAAAACTAAATCCTTATCAACAAATATTACCAAATAAAGTTGATAGAATTGTTGGAAAGGAAAATATAATTCTGTCATTCTAAAAAACAAGTATACTTGGGTTCATTCTCAATAGGAATGGGAGCTGTTCCTTGGGTTATAATGTCAGAGGTGAGCATTGATACTTTAATTATGAAACTCTTAACACATTTATTTGTTGGAGTATGTGGCTTATATTTTCTGCGAGCATAGTGGCAAACATGCAGATGCGGGAGTGAGCGGTACGGTACAATACAGAGGGTATTTTTGTAATTTCTGTACATCTAGACGATGTTGTTGAATGTTTGGAAGCAATTTATGTATTTGAGAACAATTGTACAATTTCTTCATATGATTGGTCAAATTTGTAAATATAATTTTGTTTTAATTATTCTTGAATTATCAATTTTTTTTTATTATTTTTATATTTAAAATGGATGGTATTCAATGGTAAATATTTGGATTATTATAATATTTTTTTTAAAAAAAAATCAGTTTCCATTTTCCAGTATCTCGCGGCGGTTTATAACCGCCGCTGTGATTAAAAAAGGTTAAAAAATGGTAGCCTTTAGCGGCGGTTCAAAACCGCCGCTAAATGCTGATAACCGCCGCTAAATGCATCCTGCATTTCACGGCGGTTATACCGGCGGTTACTCAAAACCACCGCTAAATGCGTCGCGGCGCACGTAATTGCGGCGGTTTTGTTAACCGCCACCGAAAGCATTTTGCGACGGTTAAAACCGCCGCTAAATGCTTTTAAAACCGCCACTAAACGCTTATTTTCTTGTAGTGAATGCAGGGTATGGAGGGAGGTGTGTTTGAGTGGGAGTCTGTCTGGGAGAGGAGAATAAGGAGTTGGTTCTCTCTCATCCTGAGTGGTTTTTTGAGGAACTTGGAGGGTGAGATGAAATGGATGTACCTGAATAATTGTTCTTCATATTGGATCAATGTGATATTATTTCCTTTCTCTACTTAATTGTGTGATATTTCCATAAGTTTTTATCTATCTCTTTTCATGCATGAGCACAATAAGGCAATGAACATAAATTTTTAGAAAAAGTACATTCTTGAGAATATGCTTAGAGGGATTACAGAGAATCAAGTTATTATCTTAATGACTTGATCAGTGGTGAATTAATTAAGAGTGTGATTGCCCTAGCGGGGCATTCAATTCATTATTGATGACATGACAGGGAATGTGCAAGGGCCAATTAGAATGAGAATGTATATTGCTTAGGTAGATTGAGATCTTCTTATAGCTCATATGGTGTGATGGAGTGCATCAATCACAGTTTTTCTGGTTTTAATATCATGTTAACATGTACATGTTATAACCATTAATTAATAAATAACACCTATAGTTAAGTGTGCTCTGATAGTAAATGTGTTTATGCATAGAATTTGATTTTTCACATGAAGTTTCAACTAATTTGGTTAACACACATTAGCAAACATTGTCATAAGAGACCATGGTTGTGAGTAAAACCAGAAGCAACAATGAAATTAGCCTTTTGAAATTATTTCTTCTAAGCATGCTACACTTATTTCTAAATCAGGTGTTACTGTTGCATGTATCAGAAGTTAAGGAAAAAATTGATGCCTGGCTAAACATTTTAATTTTTAAGTATGTATGCACACTATTTCTGATAGAACTATTTGGTTTGTAAAAATTTATCTATTTCCAAGTGTTCATATTAATCCATTTTGTTGTAATAGTCCATACTTTGTTGTAATAGTGTATTATAATAGTTTTTTTTTCTGATTGATAACTTTAATATTTTGATTTTTTTTTGATTTTTTTTTAATTTTTTTGCAGATATCTTCTACAATGGATGTTTCTTCTCCAATTTCCATAACTGGTCCACAAGAAGATTGCTCTCCTAATGCCACTACTAATACCACCACCAATACAACAACAACAAATACAAGAGAGCACAGAAAGGATGAATGTGCACTTCAAACGAAGAAGAGGGCAAAGACATCAGCAGTGTGGGCAGAATTTAAAGATGTTGGTGATGGGTCTAATAAAAAGATGGAGTGCATTCATTGCAAGACTAAGCTTTCAGTACTTGCAAGTGGTTGTACAACACACTTTTCAAGGCATTTGAATAGTTTTTTGATGAGAAAGAGTCGTATGAATAATCAACAAAGAATTAGTTTCCAAGCTTCAGAGAAGGAATGTGATAGCTCAATCATGGCACCAGCAATTATGGATAGGAAATTGGATATGATGAAGATGAGAGAATCAGTTGCTCATTGGATTCTTATGCATGAGCATCCATTTTCTATCGTAGAGGATAAAGGTTTTAACATGATGCAACAAAGGGGAATGCCTCAGTGGGAAAAGTTTTCTTGTATCACAGCTAAGAAAGATTGCATGTTAGTGTATGAGACCGAGAAAAAGAGATTGTTTTCCTTATTGAAAAATGTTAACAAGATTAGTTTGACAACAGATATGTGGTTGTCATCTCCTCAAAAGATGGAATACATGGTTCTGACCGGGCACTTTCTTGATGATAATTGGCAGCTACAAAAATGGGTTTTGAATTTTGTGCATCTTCCCCCCTCCTCTTCGTGGTATTGACATTGCCGATAGTGTTTACAAATGTTGCAAGGAGTGGGGAATTGAGAATAAAATCTATACTATCTCGGTTGACAATGCTAGCAAGAATGGTGTTGCAATTAGAAATTTGATGGATACCTTTTCAAGACATAAGAAATTGCTTTGTGGGGGAAAGCTATTTCATGTTCGTTGCACGGCTCACATTTTGAATATTATGGTTCAGTATGGTCTTGAAGAGATTGAGAGCATCATCAAAGATATCCGTGACAGTGTGGTCCACATCAAACAATCTGAGAAACGATTAATCATGTTTTCAGAGATTGTACAACAATTGCAGTTGTCGCATAGAAAGCTTGTTATTGATTGCAAAGCAAGGTGGAATTCCACTTATGATATGTTATCTACTGCACTACAATTTAAAGAGGTGTTTCCAAGATATAAAGATCATGATTCCACCTATGAATGTTGTCCAAGCATTAATGAAGATTGGGAAAAGGTGGCAAAGGTTTGTGAAATTCTTCAAGTTTTCAGTCCTATCACCAATATTATTTCGGGAAGTGAGTATCCTACCTCAAACTTGTTTTTAAATGAAGTTTATCGTGTGAAAATATTGTTGGATAGAAAATATCAAGAAAGTAGGGATAAAGATAACTTCATTTTTGACATGGTTGCAAACATGAAAATAAAGTTTGACAAGTATTGGGGTGAATGCAATTTGTTGTTGGCAATTGGTGCTATTTTCGATCCAAGGTGCAAAATGAGGGTTATTGACTTTTGCTTTCCTAAAATGTATCCTCCATTTGAAGCACAACTTACATTCTTGAAATGAAGAATTGTTTGTATGAGCTCTACAATGAGTATGTTGCTGAATTTCAGTCCATTGGTTGTGAAAATAGTGCTGAAAATTTAACAATTAGTGGAGCTAGTTGTGCAAATATTGTCAGTAGCCAAAGTTCTTCTTCAGGATGGTATGAACTTTCAGAGTTTGTGAAAACCATTGAAACCATTGCCCCACAAAAATCAGATTTGGTTACTTATCTTGAAGAGGGTTGTTATATTTGTATGGGAGATTCAAGTAACTTTAATGCTTTAGATTGGTGGAAGGCAAATACCTCAAAATTTCATATTTTGTCTATTATGGCTCGGGATGTTCTTGCAATACCCATCACTACTGTAGCTTCTGAAGCCACTTTTAGTGCCGGTGGAAGAATCATTGACTCATATCGTGTTCATTAGTTCCTGAAACTGTGCAAGGTTTAATTTGTGGAGGTGATTGGTTGCGTTGTCTTCATGGCGTCAAGAAAAAGAGCAAGGTATATTGACTAAATTTTCTTTTACTTCATATGATTTTATTTCATACTTGATGTAATAATATTTTAACATTGTTCTTTTTCATCTTATAGAAAAATGACAAGGTCAAAGAAATTACTCTTCCTATCGAGCCTTGAAGAGCTAAGCTTGAGGTTATAGAATGATAGGTGAAATAAACTTATGTTATGTACAATATTTCTTCTCTTTAAGTTATGTATAATAGCTAATGATCCTATAACCTTTTATGCAGGAGCTTTTGAGGTGAGAAGTTAGTAAGCTGTGAGTGTGAGCAATGGGCATTCTACATGTTGACTTGTTGTATTGGTTATTGTGTTGTTTCACTTGTTTGGGTAATTGTGTTGTTTTGGATCTTGAATCCTTGTTCTAACAAGGGCAGTTAACTGTTAAACTGTGTTTATTTCAGAATTGGTTGTTAAACCTACTTTTTATTGTGTTTCAGAATTGGCATTTGGCACATAAACTATGTTTTATTATATGATTGTGAGCATTCTACTTGTTGTAAATAAATAGATGTGTTTTTGGCTGGAGTTTTTTTAAGTTTATATCTTTGTTGTAAATAAATATATGTGAGCATTCTAATTCTTGTTGTAATTAAATAGATTTGTTGTCAATAAATAGATGTGAGCACTCTACTTGTGAAATTGTAAATACTATTTTTTGGGGGTTTTTTTAAGTATATATTTTTTTCATTACTTTTTAAATTTTTTTAAATAATTTGGTCAATATGGTAACGAGCTGAGAGCAACTTTAATGGTGAAATAGAAGCGCGCATTGAGCACTCAATGAAATCGGGCGGCCATTAGAGGCGCTCGGTGAGGATTGAGCGCTCAATCCTCACCGAGTGCTCAATGGTGGGGCCGCTCATTAATGTCTTATTTTTTTAATATTTTTTTAAATAATGACCGTTACATGTTTGTGTTTTTTTTAAAAAAAAATTTCTAATAATTGATTAATTGACCGTTGCATTGCAACAACGGTCATATATGTATTTATTTATTATTTTAAATTTTAAATTTCTATAAATACATCTACATTCTTTCAATCTTCCACCACTTTTTCATTCTTTTTCTTCCACTTCTTCTTCATTCTCTTTCAATCTCCCACTCAACCAACTCCATATTTTTCTAGAGAATGAATCCTGCAAATATGGAACAAGTGAAACAATTTCTAATAGATGAGCTGATGGATGATTCTGAAGAGAAGATGGGTATGCTATTAGAAGAATGGAAAAAGTGGAAACAAAGCGAGACGTCCAACAATCATAGAAGAAGCCGAAGGCATTTAAATCATGATCGTGAAACAGGACACGAAAGACTGGTAAGTGACTACTTCGCCGATGAACCAGTTTATCCTGATAATATATTTCGTCGAAGATTTCGCATGCGTAAAGTGTTGTTTTTGAGAATTGTGGAAGCCCTTGAAAATCATTCAGAATATTTTCGATTTAGGGTTGACGCAACTTGTAAACGGGGGCTTTCACCACTTCAAAAATATACTGCTGCTATTCCACAATTAGCATTCGGTGTGATGCCCGGATATTTTTGAATTAATGAAATAAATTAAAAGAAAAATTAATGTTGGATTTAGTAAAATGGGAAAAGCTTGGGGGTTAATTAAAGTGAGAAATTACAATTAATTACATAAATGAATTCAAATAAAAAAAAGGCAGCTTCGACAAAAGTGCAGCCTTTCCACCGCCTCATGTCCTGTTAAATACACCCACCCAAGCATCAGAAGTGGAGGGAGAGAGAGAGGAAAAAAGAAGCAAGAGAGGAAGATAGAAAGAGAGAGAAGAGGAAAGAAGAAGAAGTAAAGAGAGAGAAGAGAGAGGGAAGGGAAATCAGGGAAAGAAAGAGGAAGAAAAAGAGAGAAAGAAAGAGAGAATGAAGGAGGAGAGAGAAAAACAAAGAAAAAGAAGAAATGAAGAGAAGTACGGTCAGGAAAAATGAAGAGGGAAAGAGAAGGAAAAGGAGGAAAAGAAGAAAAAGAGAAAGAGAAGGAAAGAGAGAAAGAAGAGAAAGAGAGAAAGTGATTTTTTTGTAATTTTCATAATGTTTTTGTTAGCAATCATTTAGAGGAAATTCTGCCCGTTTAACGACAACACCTACAGTAGCTGGAAAAATCCAACTAAAATAGAAGGAATTATCAGGTGAGTTGACGGCAAATGAACTCCAGTTGATTGTCGATGTTTTACCGATATTTTTTCTCGATGTTTTTATTGATGGACTGAAAAGTGGGTATTTTGACTTGTTTGTCGGGTATTTTATCGATGTTTTTATCGGTGAATTATGAAAAGTGGTATTTTTGATATGTAAGTGTATTTGCTTCTAGTAGAGCCAATGTTTTATGTTTTGTATATTAATCAGTGTCTATGTCACGTGTGCACCGGTTGAAACATGTCTATGTCGGGGCTTAGGTCCGTAGGACCACCATGTTATGTATGCAGCCAGGGAGGCTGGTTATGTGAATGGAAATGTAAGAACGGGTAGTGCTGTTGAGATTGGGTGCATACGGACTAGGTAAGATTGATATATTTGTGATTCACACGATGTTAAGATTTATGCAAGTATGTCCTGTATGAATTTTGTTATGTTTGACAAATATATGTTACACAAGCTATTATTTTTGTAATGAACCCTGGTGCGATGTTAGTCTCTCACTGGGCTAGTTTTAGCTCACAACTCCCACCATTTCAGTGTACAGGAACAGATCAGGGTAGCCGACCTAATTGACTTGGCGTGGTACGGATTTGGAGATTGACGTGACGGCTAAGTGTATAGTTGGTTCTGAGTAGATGTGGACTATAAAATTGAAGAATAAAATTATTTCATTTTCAGTTTTAAGTATGGGAATGTACCTAATCTCTGAACATCTAAACTAAAAAAAAATCCTGGGGCATGTGTAACTGAATAATCAGTTTAATAATTATATGTGCTATGAAAACCTGGGTTGTTACATACGGAGCACCGGCTAATCATTATGATGAATATTTAAGGATTGTTGAATGTACTGCAATTGAATGTTTATTCAAATTTTGTCGATGTGTGATTGAAATTTTCGCGCCAAAGTATCTTAGAAGACCCAATAATGAAGACGTTGAACGTTTACTTCAATTGCAATCTGAGCGTCATGGCTTTCCTAGCATGCTTGGCAGCCTAGATTGCATGCATTGGCATTGGAGGAATTGCCCAGTTGAATGGAAGGGCCAATTCACTCGAGGTGATCAAGGGGTTCCAACAATTATGCTAGAAGCGGTTGCTTCAGTAGATCTATGGATTTGGCATGCATTCTTCGGAGTTGCAGGTTCTAATAATGACATAAATGTACTCAACCAATCTCCTTTGTTCAATGACATATTATATGGATACGCTCCAGAAGTTCAGTTCACCATTAATGGTACAACAGACAGAAAAGGATATTATCTTGCTGATGGTATATATCCAAATTGGGCTACATTCATTAAAAGTTTCTCATATCCGGAAGACCCGAAGAGGAGCAAGTTCAAGCAAATGCAAGAGGCTGGACGAAAGGACGTTGAGCTAGTATTCTGTGTGCTCCAATCTCGGTGGGCAATTGTACATGGCCCTGCCCGCTTTTGGCATAGGGAAAAATTGAAAGATATAATGTACACATGCATAATATTGCATAATATGATTGTTGAAGATGAAGGAGATACAATCACAAATTGGGATGACAATGAAGGTGAAGCTCCGATCCTTGTTAGTTAAGGGTGCACTCAAGATTTTCAATAGTAGCTGAGAAGAAATGCGGAACTACGTGATCAAGAAGTGCATCATCAACTTCAATCTGACTTGGTGGAGCATATTTGGCAGCATTTCGGAGCGAACGAAGATGAAAATTAGTATTTTTGGCATTTACTTGTTCGTTTTATTTATCTATTATTAACATCATTAATTATGTAATATTTTTAACCACGTTTAATTTATATTAAATTGTTTCATATTTCTTCATAAAAAAACATATAATTTTTTAGATATTTTAATTTTTCATATATATTCTATTTATTATTATTAAATATTAAAATATTTTTGTGAGATAAATACATTTTAATGAAATGTTTATTATGAAAAATTGAAATGGTGAATGATATCATAGTGGGTCTCATATCATAATATAATGGATAGCTCAACCACTATGAGGGAAAGGTTAATAGAGATGAGGTTAATGAGTTGATGAGGTGGCATGGGCATTGAGCTCTTGTATAGCTCAACCATTAAAGTTGATCTGAGCTTCACGAGCCGAGCTCGAGTAACTCAATTAATACACGAGTCGAGCTTCACGAGCTTGAGCAATTCGAGTTTCACGAGCTAAGCTCGAGTAGCTCAATTAATACAGGAGTCGAGCTTGAGCAAAAAAATTAAGGCTCGAACGAGCTCGAGCCGAGCTTCTAGCCTCAAGCTTTATTCACGAGCTGAGCTTGAGCATGACAGTATTGGGCTCGGCTCGGCTCGTTTACACCCCTAGGAGCTAACCGAGGGGATTCAAGACCCTATCACAGTGACCATACCTAAAAGGGAAGGTGGTAGTGGTTGAGGATGCCAGCCTCCTCACTCAGAATATAATAGTTCAATAGAGCAATGCTTTGGCCGAGGAGAGGCCAAAAAATACAACTGAGGCTGAACCAAAGTTTAGTCCTTGGATGGTGGTAAGACTACGACAAGGATGGGGTCAAGGGCCACCATCCACTGAATGATGTAAGGTAGACAACCATTGGAGAGAAGTAGAGGTTGCATGCTCAGCGAAGGAGACGACCACATATGATGATGTGATGGAGCACGTGCCACTGAGCCTTTCCACCTATGCGTGGAAGGAGGGACATGTGGCAGCTTAGTATTGTGGATGAACCCCGGGCTGCAGTGTTCGAGGTGGAAGTTTCAAAGCAGGTCGTAGATCCCAAAGGTTTATGTGGCTCGAGGGAGAGGAGTAAGGAGACCATGCATGGTTACATAGACCCCAACTGCTCTTCGAAAGCTTCACGAAGCCAGTGGAACTGCACCAACAACCATATTGATCTTGATCTCTCTCGGGATGGAACCACACTCACTCAATTGGGAAAAGCGGGATGTCTTGACAAAGAAATTAATGATATCCTTCTTTATAGGAGACAATCCTAATCTTTATAGGAGACACTCCTAATCTTTCATTCCCCTCTGTTTTAAACTTTAATTTTAAGGCTAAGGATTTCTCAAACAGGGCTGAGGATACTAATAGCCATACTTTATTAGTGCAGGAAGTTACATACAACCTTATGGGAGACACTCTAATGAATAATCATAGGGAAATCCTTATGGTTGAAGTCTATATAGATCGAGAACCTCCTGATAGCATGGATCTTCAGGTTGGGGTCACCCACAAAGGAGAGGTAAGTGGGAAGAGGGCTTCAGCGGACCAACGGTAGCAACCTAAGAAGGGGAGAGTCGGCCAGATGGAGATTGAACACTTGGTCATAGTTATTTGGTCTAATTCTTTATTATGAATCTTATCTCATGGAATTGTAGAGGTGCAGTTGGTAGGGACACCATAAGCCGAATACACTCTCTAATAAGGTTAAATAATGTGTCATTATTCTGTCTTATGAAACTAGGGCCAATGGCCCAAGGGTCCTTAGACTCTGTAAAAGCTTCCAGAAAGAATGACAATGGGTTGCCATCCCAGCTTAGGGATATTCACGTGGCATCATTGCATTATGGAAGAAAAGCCTGGGAACGCTAACTCCACTGGCGGTATCAAGGTATGCGTTGTATTTAGTTATTACTCTACCGGATAGTCAGTAGTGGCTGGTATCTATGTAACGACCAGAGTTTTATAGAAATTAAGAATCCCTAAACAGTACATATGTATAATACCAACAGAGGATGAATCAGGGGAATCATCCTAAGATTTGAAAAAAAAAAGAAAAAGAAATGGAGTTTAAAAGAATTGGAAAGGGTATAATAGATGAAAACCCTATATTAGGGGTAAAGTAGTCAAATAAAGCATATTAGAGAATAGTTAATAAAATGATAATGATGATTGAATGAATCATTGGAGTGAATAATTGAGTTAATGAGAACTGAAACGGGAATATGATAATTTCATTGAACAGAAAAGAGTTGAATGAGCAAATGAAGGCATGAATGTAGATAAAAGAAATTAGAAGGGGTAAGAGTGTAAAATGCCCTCTAAACTTCTTCTACAAGCTAGTATAAGAAATAATAGAGAGAAAGAGAGAACATTCTAGAGCAATAGGGGGAATCAAAGGGCTTAGCTACTATAGCACTGCAGGGAAGAAGAGAAGAAGAGGTAAGAGCTTGATTAGAGGATTAGGAATGTATTAGGGAGTAAAATAGAGTGGTTTAAACAGAAGTTGTTCTTGATTTGTTATTGAATTGCATGAATGTATGTATATAGGTGGGTGTATGAAAATTTGAAGAGAAATCAAGGAAGAGAAGGGAAAGAGGCTTGAAATACGAAGTTTAGAGGTTCATCATTCACAAGTATGTGATTTTGAAACTTATTTGATGCATTGGGAAGCTCCAAACCATAAATTATGCATAAAAGGGTATTAAGAGTGAATGCGAAGATGTGATGATAGTTTCATGGTTAAAAGGTGAGGAATTTTTGTAAAAATGAATGAGTATGGATGTAGAATGATGTATTAGAAGTTTAGAAATGATTGTATGAAATTTAGGCTTCTATTTAGAGAATGAAATTTGGTAGGCACTGTAGCAGCGCACTATAGCAAGTACCCAAATCGGGCCAGCAGATGACATGCGATGTGTCGCTCAATCTATGAGACGCATCGCAAAATCTCAGGAAAAATCAGACAATAGTATTGTAGCAAATTACTGTAGCATTTTTCACTATAGCAATTACTGTAGCAGCTTAGCGACACATTGCTCAAGCTGTGAGGCTCGTCGCAATTCTCATCTATTTCAGAGAAGAGTTAGTACTGTAGCAGAAACATTGTAGCAACATTGTAGCATTTTTGGGAAAATTCCAAATGGGCCGAAAAGGGTACCATTGGATAGAGAATACTTAGGAGATGAGTAATTTAGTGTGTGCATGCCTTAAAAAAGGTAGGAGAGCTTAGTTATCAATTAAAAAGCCGTTATTTTAGTATAGGCATGAATAGGGTCTTTTTATACTTGAATTGAATTTCAATTGATATGTAGTGATGAGAAATTGTTCAATAATATGTATAAGACGTGGGAAAGGCATTGACGGCTCAGTAGGAGGACCAAAGAATTTATAGTGCATGGTTCCATTGAGGTGAGTAGAATGTAGAGGATCCCAAAGATTTATCTTAATTGATGTTTTATGAATTTCATGATTTTAGATGGGCACTTCTAAATATTATTTTCACTATGTATGACGTGATTGTCCATATTTAGGGCGGATGTGTGATTTGTTCCTTATGTCCGATTTTTGATATTGTTGCATATGTAACAACCCTAGATGGAGGTTTGGACATGGAGTAATGCACATGGTGGTTTACAACCTCTGGTTGTGGGTTGGGTAAGCATGATATTCATTGTGCATAGTATTATCATAAAATGAATAAATATGTAATGCATGGAATATGTCTATATGTATCCCATCACATATGCCCAGTTATGGTATCATATGTGTGAGATATGCTTATAGCCTACGAGCTGGTAGCAACCTATGAGCTGAGATATGTTTTACAACCTATGAGCTGACAACAACTTATGAGCTGGAGATATGATTAAAACCTATGAGCTGGCAGCAACTTACGAGCTGGAGATATTATTACAACCTATGTGTTTGCAAATAACTTGGGTGATGGGGATGGATGCATATGAAACATAGATGCTTATGAAATACGCTGCATGACTTGCATTATGATGTAATGTTGTGGTTTCTTTTATACAGTTCTTTATCTTGTTTTATCGTCTCCTTGACATCATATCTAGATTAATGACATGGAAATTGACTAGCACGCATATCTTGATTATGTATGAAATGACTAGCATTACATGATGATTATATGCATAGGACTAGCATGTTTTCTATGCATGTGTTATTTTTATGAAATGTATATTTGCATATGATAACCCCTGAGGGGGATGTTTTCTCTCATTGAGCTTGTGTAAACTCACTATTCTCTCTCTTCATAGATTTTAGGTAAATAAAGCGCCATAAAGATCAATTAGTGATACATCTCCAACTAGAGCATATAGATCCTGAGGGGAGATTACAGTCGAGTATACAAAGTAAGTTATGGGTTGTAGGGGCTCTAAGCATTGTATAGAGGGAGATAGATGTGTAAATAGTTATGTGATAGTTTGATGTTTTGATATAATCAGATGATGTTATAGTTTTAGCAAAAATGATATATTTGAATACCTTATGAATATACATATGTTAGTTTTGTTCTAAATCCAGGTCTTAGATTTCAATTGTGTTCAAATATAGTACATAAAAGACAGCCTCATTTTGTTGGTGTGACTTGTCCATCCTGGAGAAGGTCAAGAAGGTCAACTGGTGAGGGCTATGGGAACGGGGTGTCACGATATGTTATATATAATAACCAAAGATTAGAGGAACAAAGAATTTTTGCTAACAATATCTGGCATTACTTAATTTTCTCTTACTTTATTAGACACCTACCTACGTGCCCATTAGATCACAATCTTTTAGTTTTATAATGTAATTTCAACTACTCTAGGGGCACTCGGCCTTTTAGATTCATCAATAGTTAGATATACTTACAAGCATGCTTAGATAGTGTTCATGAAATATGGCAAACCAATGCATGATTTGAGTCACAGGTTCCATAACCTTAGAAAGGATTTACTGAAAAAAAAATGTCCACAATGGACACAAGGCACATAAGATAGGATTAGGTTGGTAGAAAATGAAATTGTTAAATTGAAAATACATAATACACAAACACAAAAGACATTGAAAGGGAAAGGAAACTTAGGACACTATATAACAAACAACAAGCCTTATTAAGATAGAACACTACTATATGGGCTCAAAGATCTAGACTTAAATGGTTACAAAATGGTGATATATAGCAATTCTATGTTTTTCCACTAAGTTATAAGGAAACATAGAGGACATAATAGGATCAATCAGATAAAAAAATGAACTAAATAAATTAATCACAGATATCAGTGGGATTGAACAAGAATTTATCAAATTTTACACTCAACTATGGCAAACTAGATATCATAGGGATATTAACCATCAAGTAGAAGCACTACCTGATGACCTCCCTACCCTAACTAATGAACAAGGACAAAAACTTACTAAACCAATCACATTTTTAAAGTATTAGCATCCATGCCCAGAGGAAAGTCAACGGGGCCAAATGGTCTTAATGTGGAATTTTTCAGGGCTTACTTGAATAAAATAGGGGACTCACTAGTAATGGAAATTAAACATTTCTTCAACTTTGGCCAATTTCCATCTAGCTGGAACCAAACTCACATTTGTCTAATTTCAAAGGTAGACAATCCCCAATTTTTTAAGGATTCTAGACCCATTTCCTTATGTAATGTGAATTATAAAACCATTACCAAAATTATGGCCAATAGAATAAGAACAATATTGCCATGTATAATTAGTAAGGAATAAACAACATTTATTAATAATAGGAGTATCTTTGATAACATATTGCTGGCCCAAGAATTAGCTTTTTCTTTAAAAAAGAACACCTCAGAACACCTGATACTATTACTAAAAATTGATATGGAAAAAGTATATGATATAATGAGTTAGGACATTGTTACTGTTGTTATGCTGAGAATGAACTTCCTTGTCCAATGGGTTAACAAGGTTAAAACTTGCATAGAGTCACCAACCATAACCTTTATTATCAATGAAAAAATAGGTAGGTGGTTTAAACCAGAGACAGGGATTAGACAAGGAGACCCTTTATCCCTCTATCTTTTTATCATAGTCTCACAGGTCCTAACAAACATTTTTAACAAGTATGAGATTCTGAATATGCTTAGGGGAATGAAGATTAATAATGATCTTACCATTAACCATATCATGTATATTGATTACCTACTTGTCTGTTGGAAAGCCTCTAGAAAAAAAACTCTAAGGGTTTCAAAATGTTCATAGATATCTATTCCAAGTTAACTGGTCAGAGAATAAACCACAATAAATCTGAAGTATTTTTTCCTTCATGGCTCAATTTGAAGCGTAAAAGAGCAATAGAAAATATATATACTTAAACTATAGCATGGTGTTTTTCTTTTCAAATACTTAGGTTGTTGGATATCACCATTCAGAATTCCAAAGACTAAGTTTAGAGGCCTTATTGAAAAGTAGAGAAGAAGTTAGCACACTCAAAAAAATTAATCCTATCAATGGCTGGGAGGGTGACCTTAGCTAACTCTTTGATCATGTTATTATCTGTTTATGGTCTAAACACATATGCTATACCAGACACCATACTGGAAAGTATAACAAAAAGGGTTAGAAGTTTTATATGAAATAGCAATAACAGTGATAGTGGATTACACCTCATTAACTGAAAACAGTTTCTAGACCCAAACCTAAGTGTAAGCTAGGTGTTAAAGACTTAAAATTGATGAAACTGTATTACTATTTAAGCAGGCTTTGCACTTATTAAACAAGATTAACAAAATATAGTTGCATAAATGAAGGAGAAATATGGTTCCTTTTATGTGTGGAACCAAAATGCTAGTAGGAATACCTCTTGGGCATAAAGAATATTGAAAGTGACTGCCATATCCATAAGAAACATCATAGCCCATGTCAAGATCATAACTACTAACTCAGTGCTAAAAGATCCATGTTTGTTTGAAATTCTACTCCAACTAAAACCTACTTTTATAAATATGGACTATGGCTTGACTGATTTGCAGGTGAAAGATTTACACTATGATGACCAATGGGAGATAGAGGTGATTATAGATATATTTACTAACCCAATGATAGAAATCATAAGATGTGAAACAGTAGAACAAGGAGGGTAACTGGAGCTAGATTCAATGAACATCCGAGAGAAGCCTAATAGCTACAATCTATGACAAGCTTAGAGAAGGAGAAGAAGAAGATCCCCTTGGGATGAATGGAGGAAGATGTGGAAGCTTCAGACAACTCCCAAAATTAAGCATTTTCTAAAAAAAATTGCTTCATGACAGATTACCTACAAGAGAATATCTATATCTGACAAACATAGGCCCACATGACCGTTGTTCAATGTGTTACTTAAAAGATGAAACCATTAACCATCTATTCATTGAGTACAGGTGGGCAACAAGAGTATGGGAGGAGATACAACTAGCGGGTCATCTCTTGCAGTTGGGGAAGAAGGTAGGGAAATTGTTGACCGACGGCTACAAGTGCAAGCACTCAAGCCTCCGCACCCAAGCGTACGTGATCGTAAGTAATAAAATGTTGGTGAGTACCAAGTTGAATTCCTCAAGGAATGGTGTGTTAGGTCTAACTAAGCAATAATGTACTAAGTTGCTTGAAGAGTCAGTCAATCCAAAGAATGGAAGTGTGTCTAAATCCTAAGAATGCAAAAGAAAATAAAGAAGGTTGCTTGGGTTGAAACTCTTGATGATAAGCTTCTAGGGTTGTATCGCTCTAATAACTTGTAAGGATGTTCTCCTATGCTTGTAATGATCGGTGTTGCTATGGATACGGGTTACTCAATGATGAGTATGGCACTTGTGTGCACTTTGGGTGCAACCTACAAGTTCCCTATGTCTAAGGAACACAAATCAACTCCTCCCCATATGTCTATGGTGGTAGGAAGATGCGTTCTATGACCTAACTCTATCATCACTATGGAATAACAATGCCAATGTGACGCCGGGCAGGGTTGTGATTAACCTGCGGGCGGTGGTAAACAGGGGGGATTGATAGAAGAGCAAGAAAAAGGGAGGACAAACAGAGAAGAAAAGTCTCTGAAACTTTAAAAGGAAAATATAACTCAATAATCAATGAATAAAATTCAACCCACAAGCCGGGTTTAAATAGCTAAAAAAAACCTAACCTAGATAACCTAAAAATTCTATCTTCTTATCCAAACTTGCCCAAATCGGCAAATTTTGGTCCAATGAAAAAACTTATCTAATCTAAAATAACTAAACAAAATAGATAACTCCTAAAAATCCGAGTTCAAATCGGATTCATATCCTATCCTAAATTGGCATACGAAGTATTGCCAAAAATGGGAAAAAACACTGAGAAATGAAGAAACGACGGGGAAAACAGTGGAATTTGAGGATGAAGGAAGGGTCAGCTCGATGGAATCCACGTGCGCGTCGAGACAAGCTTTCCGAATTGGGGTTGAGCGCCGAAATCTGATATCGGTAGCCAAAGTTATGGCCAAATTAAATACCAAAACGTGTCCAATAGTGCTCCCCAATTCCGAACTTGGCTCGATCACCTTCCGCCTTTACGTCGGTCCGCCAAGCCGTGATATGCCAAAGCTCTAATGGTGCAATCAGATAGCTCGACATCGTCTGACTTGGGCTCTCCTGCATCAGCCTCCCCGGGTTGGAAATAACTCGCCCTCGAGTTCGTAATAGGATCAGTCGACTTCACAAAACAAGGGCTCAAATGCTTCACATTTAAGATGTCAGAGGTCTTCAAATAACTGGGAAGGCTCAACCGGTATGCATTGTTATTGATCTTCTGCAGCACTTCACAGGGTCCGATCTTTCGTTCCTTCAGCTTGTTATACTCACCCACAGGGAAGCGATCTCAAGTGAGGAAAGCCCACACTAAGTCGCCCTCATCGAACAGCACCTGACGCCGCCGTTTGTCTGCTATAAAATCCGAAGATTTTAGGGTATTAAAATTTTTAATTTATTTTCCTAAAATCTATGATAAATGAAAGAAAGCCCCAAAGGTTGGATTTAAAGGAAATATATTTATATTTATTATATTGGATGAGGAGCGATCTCAAGTGAGGAAAGCCCACACTAAGTCGCCCTCATCGAACAGCACCTGACGCCGCCGTTTGTCTGCTGTAAAATCCAAAGATTTTAGGGTATTAAAATTTTTAATTTATTTTCCTAAAATCTGTGATAAATGAAAGAAAGCCCCCAAGGTTGGATTTAAAGGAAATATATTTATATTTATTATATTGGATGAGGAGCGATCTCCAGGAAAGCCCACACTAAGTCGCCTCATCGTATCAAAGACTGGCCGTTTGTCGTCAGAAAATCTAAAGATTTTAGGGTATTAAAATTTTTAATTTATTTTCCTAAAATCAGTGATAAATGAAAGAAAGCCCCCAAGGTTGGATTTAAAGGAAATATATTTATATTTATTATATTGGATAAGGAGTTAATATTTATATATATTAAAGTTGAGTTAATTTGATGGATATATATATATGTGTGTGTGTGTGGATAGGATTCAGAATCTATGAATTGGTGATATTGATTTGGTTTTAAAAAAGAAATGAGATAAAATTAAGTGTTAATGAACAAAAGACCCTTCAAACTTTCACATATCCACAAAAAAATCCCCCCAAGTTTGCAATATCCCAATCAGTCCCTCCTTTTTGAGATTTTGACTTTTTAAGCCTTCCATCCACTAACACCATCTATTTTCTTTTTTACATGACCAAAATACCCTTGTGAATCTCATGATCAAGCCCTTCCCCCAATGCATGAAAACAGCAAAGTAAAATGTCTGGAATGCCCTCAATTCAAAAAGCAACTGCAATAGGTGGTTCGAATCCAGAGGAGCGACGCCGACATCATCTTCTCCTTCAAATTTCTCACGAGAGCGGTTCGTCATTATTCTACTTGGCGGCTGAGGCAGAGGTGATCAGATCGTATGGTTTTCCCGACACAGACAACCGTGAAGCCACCATAGGAGTACTCCTCACGGTTGTTCTTTGCTTCGGGAGATCAAAGCGATAAATTTAGGCAACTTAAAGTCTACGCATACTAAGATTACAGTATGCTTGGAAACCACAGGTGTCCATGATTCTTACCTTCTTTCGCTTGTTTTACTAGTTTGTATGCATTTGGGATGGAAGATTAAACATAATGTAAGCGATTTTGTGTTGTTGTTCATGGTAATGGAACATGACAAGAAATTTGGGGTTTAGGGTTTATTCTTTTTCTTTTTTGATTTAGGGTTTAGGGTTTGGGGTTTAGGTAAGTCGATTTGGTTGTACATTCCTTACAGAATGATGTGTCTACAAGTGTTGCCAATGTTTCCATGTAAAATACATTGTTTCAGTTTATTCTCCAAAGTTTCCATTTAAACGCGTCTACAACCTTTCGTAATAAATCTCTCTTGATGCGACTACGGGGAAATATGGGTCTAATCTAGTAAGCGGTAGGTGCTACTTGGTGCCTGGCCCACCAAACACTTGCAATTGAAACCCATATGGCCGAGAGAGGCACCTGGGAACTCATCGGGGAGGACACCCTTTGCCCCATTATTGGACATCGAACATTATGCAGGAGAGAGGACTGATGGACGCCAGTAAAGAGGTTTCGACGAGAGAACCAACAGATTTAGTATTGGAGAGAGCATGTTGGCATTGAGACCCTGTGATATTGCTATCATCTTTGGCCGATGCATGTGGGAAGCGGTGGGTCTTCAAGAAGCGAAAAACAATCAAACTTGGATTGAAATACATGGGTAAAATATAATGGCTGTGCACAAAGATGTCATAAAAAAGAATCTTCTCGATTTTGTTGGAAGAAAAAGGAGGCGAAGAAAACTTTGTCAAACCGCCGGTGGTGTACCTCCTTGGAACGATGCGCCTTCCCAAGCACCTCTATGCGATTCCTAGCTGGATTACGGACTACTGAGACAAGCTAGATGAACTAAACGCTACTACATGCAAGCCACTCACAGAAGCGGCTTATGGATGACGCCCCAGAAGATATCCATAGCGTTAAGTCCAGTGAAATCCGATGACCGTGCATAAACCGGATATCTAAGAGGTGCGTTGTCGCCTCAACATATGGTTCTATACGAGGTCACCGGGACCGGGAAGGTGACTATGGGAGGACACCGAGGATCCTCATCTACGGGAAAATAACGACTTGAGAAAGCAAGCCTCCCTTGGTCCCCTACTAAAAATGCCGATGGAAAGGAGGTACTCCAAACTTTTTCTTTAAATTTGAAAGTTCTCATGTATGATTATATATTATCGTTTAAAATAGTTTATTTTCAATTAACTTGAGTTTATGTTTAATATATCATTTTTTCGTTTAATATAACTAATTCCTATTTAATATATAAGCGCCTGTTTAAAATATAGTGTTGTCGTTTAACATAATGCACATTGTGGTTCTTTTACAGCTTTCCGAGCTTGTCCTGTCACATCGGAGGAGGAAGACAACGTAGGAACCGTGAAAGGGACGCATCAAAGGGCCCAGGAAAAGAATGAAAAAAGTTTCTACCGCCCCCATCTCGTAAGGGGCGCTAAGGGGCGAGGGAGCGAAAAGGGTCCCTCGAACGGCTCCAAGTCGGTAGCCCCCCACGTACTACCGCGTTGTCCTCCTCGAAACTCCGACAAGGAGGCCAAGGGATGATGACATCGCAACACGCGTCGAGAACGCACTTAAGGTTCTCACAAGAGATGCCCAAAGATCAAGTCCCGACTTGACAAAATGGAGGGCGAGGGGGCTCGAAGCCGAGAGGTATCGAGAACAACGCAGCGCCGGTATTCAACACTCTGGCGGCCGCTGCGATGCTCGGGCGGCAGGCAATGGCGCCGGTGATCCGGGACAAAGACGCCATCTCTATCATCCCGATTGCGGTAAAGCGGTTAAAGAAAGGTCACATCGGCCCGGCTGGTAAATTACGGTCCTCGAAGCCGGTAACCGGTCTCAAATGCGATGGTCCTCTTCATGAGGATAAGATCTGCGAAGAGGAAATCGGGAAAAGTAAAAAAGCCGCAAATGTTAAGCAAAGTCCATGCATACGCCAATCTTTGAAGATTTAGCGCACGGCCATTTGTAGTACACTTGGCGTGGTGAATCATGGCGAGATGAAGAACTTGACGCCTAGTGACCCAAACCCCTGACCACCGCAATGACCGTGACCAGCGGCCGCCATGTCGTTGAACCGCCAACATCCAACCGCCAACGCCACTCATCGAACCACCGCACCTGCGATCTTGAACCACCCACCGAACATGCAGATAGTAAGGCCAAATGGCCGACCCGACGGCCGGCGTGGTATAGCCCGAATTTGAATTACAACATCCCAAACTAACCACCACAGCCAATGAACCGCCACCGCATACATCACTTGAACCAGGCGCGAGCCATAGAGCGAACGATGTTATCTTCCCAAGCACCTCATTGCGTCCGCCACACATTCAAGGTGGTGGAGCGCCAAGCTCAAAACGGAAAAAGACAGCAAGAGTATTAAGTTGATTACCGACCCGAAGGGGCCAAATCGTCGAAATATGCCCTAGGCGTTGGGAGAATGAAGATGGTCACCCTCTCTCCCCAACAAATTGAAATATTAAACGGAAAGTTGTAGTATTATCTGAGAAAGTCTTAATATTAAAGCGGAAGCAGTGTAACTAAAACGATATAATTCAAGCAAAAACAAGAAACGCATCTAAATCTGATAAATGTTAGGAGTAATTACATATTAGTCACAATAGGTGCATTAAGATCTCCGGTTGTGTCGACCTCATGGCATCGACTACACCGTAACTTCACGACGCCTGGATTCCCGTGATTCTATTCTCTTCCGTCTTCGACCCACCCTACGTCTCTTTGTGTACGGCGGTCGCGTAGTTCATGGGTTTGAATCAGTAGGCTTGTCATCATCACGGGGACGGGAAAGATAGCTTCGGCATCATGCCTAACCGGTAAAGCTTCAACCGTGAAATAGTTGTCAACATACCGGCTGTACACTTGTGTCCGTTAGCATTATTGCGGCAGCATGCGTGTTTGCGTGGGAGGCCATACACCGCCACCGCCGGCGTGAACATGTCCTTGAGAAGCGGACTAACGGCGTGGTTGTTCTCGCCGATGACCTCAAAATGATCTCCGTCTGAGCGGCCAACAAGTGGTTCGCGGCTTTCTTCAACGATTTCCTTCAACTTATTGTGTACTTGAGGGCATAAGTGGGTTTCCCATTTTCGAGAATTCTCAGAAGCGATTGCGAGCATGACCATGAGCTTGAACCTTTGTTGGGCAAAAGAAAGCATTTAGGAAGCAAGAAGAAAAGATATTAATTACAAACTTGGTATGTTAGCGGAAATGCTTGAAAATACATAGGAAAAAATAATATTAAACGAAAACATGGAATATTAAATGAAAAAAAATTATTTTAACTGGAAAAATGTTATAATAAACGGTAAGTTAATATATTGCGAAAACTAAATAAATTGAACGATAAAGTGGTACACGCTAAACGAATCTTTCTTACCTTATCGAATGAAGCCATGTTAGATTTATGGGAGATGGCGTGCCTTCCTTAATCCAGGGCATTGAATGACTACTTTCACGTTAGAATACATCTCTCCCATCTTTACAGCGTTGAACATATAGTTTGACCAATGAGAAACATGAATTACGGGCTGACCAACGGTAATGCGTGTGTCCCCACCGATATCGTTCGCGCCTCATCATTATTCCTTTGATACATGCGTTAAGCGATCCTCACAAATACGGACTAACACTCTTTTGAGACTTCAAGCCTAACATTTCCCTTCATGAAGTTCATTATGCGGTGTAAGTAAGCAATATGCATGCGGGGCGAAGGAAAACATTTGGCGACTGCGGCGTGATAAGGCCCTTCGACTGTCAGAAGCAGTAATGTAATACTCTTGCCATAATCGTCATCTCGTAAATGCGATCGCCGAAGTTTGGCGGGAATCACGCCCGCTTAAGCGTCGGTTTTATTATCAACGTAGTAAATGACATGAAAAGAACCCCTCGTTTTCCATCTTTGCCTGCCGCTAAGCTCCCAACGCGGCCCCAAGTATTTTCAAACAAATGAAGGTTCCATCAATGAAAAGTAATGGCACGCAACCTCTCTTGAAACCGCCAACACATACGGAATGAGAGAAAACTGCGTCCTAAACCGCCAATCGTCCTCCTCCACAATAGCAATGCTACGGGGTTTGTCTCCATCACCTTGTTTGCATACCATACTAACAAGTCATAGGCTGGCCACCCTACTCACTACTGAAGAATACCCTTGGCACACCTCTTTCCCCAACCAAGCCTTTGCTTATAAGGCAAATTGACACCATGATCTACCGCAACATATCACCGAATGCCAATAGCTCGCTGAAGCAGGGCGGTCCTTCACTTCACCGCACGACCGACCCATTTCTTTGATGCTTTGGATCGCGACGTCATTGACCGATACCGCCTCCACATGTGTATGTGTGGATGCATCGTTTTGATTGTAAATGTTGTATGATTACCTTCGCCGAGCGCTGGACACGCCAATCGGCAATCCATATGCGGCACATTGGATCCTACTCTTCTTATCATTCTTTATGAAGTTGAAGTCAAAATTCGATTGATAGCGAAACCGCGAAGTGCGTCCTTAAGCGTCACCGCCCCTAAACCGGTCACCTACTATCAACGATACAATTACAAGATTTTCATCCGGTTGAGTAGAAATGGCTAATGCTAAAGATGCCTCATTGGAATGGATTTGTGTCTTGGCTAAAAGCGATATGCTATCCGAAGTTTGAATCCCTCTATTTGGTGCATATGTCACAAATGAAATTGGGATATATTATTCGGAAAGTGAAAATGTTAAACGAAAAAACACGATACTAAATGGAAAACCGTAATTTTAAGCAGAAAGAGACAATGTTAAACGAAAACCGACTATATTAAACGTAAACTCATAAGTTTAAGCGAAAACACCTAAATACTGACTACAAGAAGGATTACGCCGACGCCTTAGGCGGGTAGGATGGTTCAACAATAAAAAAACATAGTATTTACGGTGGTAATGCAGGGAGCTTGAGGGCCCATCCACGCATCTTCTTGGTATCGACAATAATAAGGTCGACGGCTGTTGAACATGTGGTATATATATGGCACATCTGTTGAAAGTCCACCTCCGTTCAATTGGGCAAACAGTTAGGTGTGCATCGATAGCGACAAACCGAACGCTTTACGTGAAACTTCAAGACCCTATCGCCACATATCTCATTTAGTATTGGCGCCCATTTAACTCAACACGGTAAAACTGCAAAACTCTTCCCTCGCCTCTTATATCCGGCGATGCACAAAAGGTCTCCATTGCGACTGCGTGAGAGTACCTTTACACACTTGGCATGGGTTTTAAAGCCCGATAGGGAAAACACTTTTGAAAAAATGAGAAAAGGTACTCACGGGCTTAAAGTGAGCGTTTCTTGACTACGCTTGGCGATGACCGCCGAGGAAGAGAAGGTCAGGCTGAAATTTCAGTGGAGGAATGGAAACAAAATGGAACAAAAGAGAACAAAGAAGAACTAACAAGAACAAAGGAAGAAGAAGAAGCTCTGAAAAATTTGGTAGCCTGAAGTACAAAAAGTAAGTGAGAAAAGATGGTAAAAAGTGGTGATTTGATGGCTAAAAGTGATGTTTGAACTCTTCTCTTTTGATTTGGCGGGAAACAGAGCTGCTCAGTTGGGGGGCAAAATGGGTATTAAAGGCTGGATTAACTAACGGAGTTATGCCCAGGGACTAAAAAATAACTAAACCAAAAAGGAGGGACTGTCTGGGAAACTGTTTTGTCAGAGGGACTGTCTGGGAAGTTTGCAAACTTCCGGGGACTAAAAAATAATTTTCCCTAAAATTAAATTAGAGGGGATAGTATATATAAATCTATATATTAAATTTGAATATATATATTCAAATTATGATAAGAACTTGATTTAAAAAGTCAAACTTGAATAAAATAAAACATATGGGCTCTTTACTTTATGTGCGTGAGAAACCATTCATGTGTGTTACCGTTTGGGTTGGACGGCTGGGATTTAGTGGTGGAAATAATCACTCCACGGAACGAATCAATAGGGAAAGCACGTGAAAAGTTTAAAAACAAGGTTCGCCATGCATCGACCGTCCAACCGGGCGAGGAGCTGATCGCAAGGTTTCATGGCGCGTCTTCACACCGCGTCGCCGCCGGCCTTCCGAAGATAACGCCAACCGCCAGCTATGAAGAGGAGGCTTAAACGATGAGATAAACCTCATCTTAAAATCACAACCTTATCCATATCATACCCTGTGTGGTTCTATAAATAGAAAGGGTCCCCAGCGAACCCTAATATCCATCTGAGACCAGCGATGCCGTCGAGAGAACTGAGATAGAGGAGAAAGGGGAGGCCAAGAAGACCACACTTGCCAGAGAACCTCGTTGGAACAGCATCCGATCACCGGAGCCCTCTTCTCTGTAAGCACCCTGATCCTTTAATGGAACTTTAGTGAATAGTTTGGTACCTGCACACATGCACTCATAGTAACTGGTTAGTGTTTAAAGAAAAAGGGGATGGTGGTTATAAAGAAGAATTTGAGTTTAATCATATTTGGGGAATTGTTTAGGAACAGTGAACTCCTATAAAGCTGCCAATAGATGCAAAATATCCATGCTAAACCTTGATATGCTCTGTAGAAGACTATATTCTGATTTCAAGTCTAGATAAACGTGCATGCTTAGATTATTTAGAGATGCTAGATCATGAGATTAAGTCGATCTATGTTAAAACTTAGCTGGGTTGAATCTAAGATGCTTGCATGAAGATCGGGAAGTAATATGTCAAGTCTGGACTTTTGGAAAGAAGGGTTGAAGGTTTTCAGTGGTGATTGTTGGACGTTTAAGTTAGCAAGCATGGGTAATGGGTTCTCTGTGAGCATTAGTGTTGGGTTATTGATCTACTTAATATCAGTGATTCAATTTAGAGTTATGTTCATGTATACATGCATTTGCTTTGTGTGTTGAGTTCTCTTTAAACTTGACATAGTGTGGGAAGGTTGAGTATTTGTTGGTGTTCCTATTGAAAAATATCTGATGTTAGAAGTGTGAAGAGAGATCTCCAGGTTTGTTAGTTGCTATTCTACACGACTAGTGCATAAGAGAGTGGGTGCCATTGTTAAATTGATTGGAAGCTTGTGAGGATGACGAGTTTGAGCCTATTAGGTTGGTAAATCACAAAGAGTGTTATTGTGTTGTAACGTGATGAATTAATTTCATGGTAATCGGGTCGGATCAGTTTTAAAAGCTAAGTTAAAGAGGGTTAACCGGTTGGGTTAAGTAATTGAGTCAAGTGGGTGGACTTGTTAATGTGGCTAGGTTTAATTGGTTCAATGAGTTAGGCTCAATCAGTTAGAAATGAACTCAGATTCAGGAGGGAATGAGCTAGATGGAACCATGTTGATGGGTTTAATGGTTTGGGCTTAGTCAGACTAACAAGCCATGTAAATGGGCTAGTGTGATACAAAAAAAGAAAAAAAAAAGAAAAAAAGAAAGAATCTATGTAGGAGATGGGATTGGAACCAAGACCCCACAATGGTTGTGGAAGTTCTTAACAACTAGGCTACAGTGACCTATTTAGTAGAATAATAGACTATTGTTTAGATAAGGGTGAACTTATAAGTTATAAGTAAGGGCCAAGTCTAGCCAGGTAAAATGAGTAAAGTGGGACCCGTTGGTTGGTTTATGGACTGTTAGTAGGCATACACGTGCATCTAAGCATGTAGAATTTATACAATATTGTCATTTGCTGATATAGGTCTTGTTACCAGATTTCGATGTAGTGACACATCAGAAGGGAGTCCCGTGGGATTCCAGACATTGTTGATTGAGGTAAGTTACCTTCGCCTTGTTTCCACCCATTGCTTTGGGCTTTCTTGTTTTGGTTGAGTGCTATTTGTTAGCATCTTTTCTTCATGATGTCTTCGGTTTATTGGATTGCATACACATGTCTGCTTTTATTGCTCTCTTTCTTTACATGTGTGTGGTTGAGCGTAAGAGGTAGTGTTTACTGATCACGAAGATCCGTTGATCGGCACGTGGCCGTGGAAACACGTGAGCATATGCTCCGTCCGGATCGGAGTGTGAAGTTTTACTAACTGTTTATTGAAATACTCTTTTGGATATGTCCACCCGTGGGCCGACACTTGATCATGGGCACATGGTCTTGTGTGCTGGCCGGGAGGTGTAAGCCAATTGAGTTTGTTCGTTTTCTGGTTCAGTGGAGCGAATGCTCAAGTGAGAGTGGAGCGTTCAGGGCTGAGGACACCCTGGCGTTCTGATAGTTCCGTGCCGGAGGGAGGATACTCTGGCAGTCCAACCTGTCAGTGGGACGATACACTGACCGTGTCGACACGTAAGAGAGAGGTGGCGCTACCGAGGTACGACCGGAGGGTAGATTTCCAGCAGAGGCTGGGGCTGAAGGAAAACTTTGTTGTCTTTGATTCTCGGAATTCCGTTCCGGGCCTGAGGGCCAGTGCTTAAGACTAGGAGTCCTTGCTTTGATTGTTTTTGATAGACTCCTAGGTTCTTGATTGTGCGGGCGTAGCCCCGGTTGCTTGCATTTATGCTTATTGCTTATCTTGCTTATTGACTGGCTTCGTTGAGATCCCTGCGGAGAACTTACAGAGCTTTCCTTTAGAAAGCTCATTCTTCTTGATTTCCTTTTCTTTTCAGGATTAAAGAAATAGTGATTACAGACTTAAGAGCTGCGCGTTGAGGTTCGAAGACCTCAAACCTTTTAGTAAGAGACAATGTATTTTTAGGACCCTTGTAGGGCCCATAGTGTACTTTTAAATTTACCATTTCTGCTGTGTAACTCTTGTTATTAATGGAAATAATGTTATCTGTTCTTTATCATTCAGGCCTTGTATCCGAGTGGGGCTCGTCTCCACTTGGGTACTGCCGGTCTGTACACGTACTCGAGGTCCCGAGATTCGGGTCGGGGCGTGACATCTGCATTCATCTTGTACTTGGTATTACTCTCCTGAATAGTTGACTTGACCTGCTCATGAATAACCCGAAGGTGCTCAGCCATCTCATCAGCTCGGGGGTGAACACGACCAATCCGTGGGATGGGGGTGAGATCAAGTACTCCTGATGGGTTCCGCCCATAGACAACCTCGAATGGACTCAAGCCGGTAGTCCGATTCTTTGATCTATTGTAGGCGAATTAGGCTTGAGGTAGTGCCAGATCCCACTGCTTTGGTTTAGTTCCAGCCAAACTCCTCAATAGGTTGCCCAAACTCTGGTTCACCACTTCAGTCTGGCCATCTGTCTGGGGGTGGTATGCACTGCTAAAGTTCAACTGTGTCCCCAATTTTCCCAACAAGCTTCTCCAGAAGAGGCTAACGAACTTGGTGTCACGATCGGATGTGATGGAGCGAGGGACACCATGCAAGCGAACAACCTCTCGAAAGTAAAGATGTGCGATGCGGGTAGCATCCATAGTCTTCCGACAAGCTACAAAATGGGCCATCTTGGAAAATCTGTCAACCATCACCATGATAGAATCTGAGGCCCGCTGGGTACAAGGAAGGCCCAGAATAAAATCCATACTGACGTCAAGCCAAGGGGCTTCAGGGACTGGCAAGGGAGTGTACAGGCCTGCGTTGGTGGGAACTCCTTTAACCCCCTGACACACAAAGCAGCGCTCCACAAAGTGTGCTACGTCACTAGACAACTTTGCCAATAAAAGTCTGCAGCTATGAGGGCGTAGGTCTTATCACGACCAAAGTACCCCTCATTATGGAGTTCGCTCATGATCAACTGTCGCAATGAACAGTCTGGGATGCACAGCTGCAGGCTACGAAACATGTAACCGTTATGCAAAATAAAATCGTGACAATGTCCGTCGGTTACCTCCTGAAGGATCCGCCCAAAGGAAGGATCATCCGTATACATATCCGTGAAAGCTTCAAACCCTGCAACTTTGGCGCTCATTGTGGTGCGAAGAGAACTGCGGCGGCTCAAAGCATCTGCTACACGGTTGAGGCTTCCTGCTTGATGCTTCAAAGTAAAGGTGAACTCCTGCAAGTACGCTACCCACTTAGCGTGCCGCCTGCTCAGTTTGTGTTGGCCATTGATGTACTTCAGGGCTTCATGATTGGTGAACAGGATGAACTCCTTCTGTATAAGGTAGTGGCGCCAATGCTTCAGCGACTGAACTATGGCATAAAACTCCAGGTCATAAGTAGAGTAGTTCTTCTTTGACCCCGATAGCTTTTCGCTAAAGAAGGCTACCGGTCGTCCTGACTGGCTCAGAACACCTCCAACTCCAACTCCAGATGCATCACAATTGACCTCGAACACTTTGTCTAAGTCGGGAAGTGCGAGAACTGGTGCTTCAGTCATCTTCTGTTTGACCAGGTGGAAGCTAGTTTCGGCCTCATCCGTCCACTTGAAATCACGCCCCTTGAGACACTCTGTGATGGGGGCAATCAGCGTGCTAAAGTCCGGATAAATCTTCTATAGAACGAGGCCAGCCCATGGAAGCTTCGAACATCATGCAAGGTCCTCGGTCTGGGCCACTCCAAGATTGCGTCGATCTTTGATTGATCTGCATGAACACCGTAAGTAGAAACAACAAAACCAAGGAAGGTCACAGAAGTGGTGAAGAAGGAACACTTCTTTCGGCTGACGAACAGGCGCTCTGTTCTCAGCAACTCAAAGACAGCGCGAAGATGGTCAAAGTATGAGGACCAACTCGGACTCTAGATGAGGATGTCATCGAAATAGACCACCACAAACTTGCCCATAAACGGTCGCAAAACCTGGTGCATGAATCGCATGAATGTGTTGGGGGCGTTGGACAACCCAAAAGGCATCACCATCCACTCATACAGTCCAGGCCGTATTCTGATCTGGTGGTATCCGCTCTTCAGATCAATTTTTGAAAAGACCTTTGAGCCGGATAGCTGATCCAATATGTCATCCAAGCGGGGGATGGGGTAGCGGTATTTGATGGTGATTTTGTTGATTGCTCGGCTGTCTATACACATGAGCTACGAGCCATCCTTCTTTGGCACCAACAGGGCTGGAACTGCGCAGGGACTCATGCTCTCTTGGATGTAGCCGTTCCTTAATAACTCCTCCACTTGCCGCTGCAATTCTTCGGCCTCCTTGAGACTGAGGCGGTATGCTGGTCGGTTCGGCAAGCTCGATCCTGGGACAAGATCTATCTAGTGTTGGATGTCCCTCATAGGTGGGAGTCCCGGGGGAAGGTCCTCTGGCATCAAGTCCGCGAACTCCAAGAGCAATTGCAGCACTTCTATTGGCAGATCTGGATCCATGTCTGTGATACTATGCATGCAAGGTAGCAAGGCAGCAAGGCATAGACTACATCGTCCTGCTTGATCCCGCTTAAAAATCTGGACATAGAAAGTATGTTAGTATTGGTTACCGGAGTAGGATGCTTTTCTTCTCGGCGGGGTGCCAACATGATCTTTTTTCCCTTGATGCTGAGAGAATAAGTATTCTTCCTTCCATCGTGGACCACGCTCCGATCATACTGCCATGGTCGCCCCAGTAGTAGGTGACATGCATCCATTGACACGACGTCGCACCACGCATTGTCAAAGTACCTCTGCCCAATGGAGAAAGACACGAGACATCACCGATCTACTTTTACCTCGATGTCTTCCCTCAGCCCTGATAGATTGTAGGGCTTCGGATGTCGCTCTGTCTTCAATTGCAACTTCTGGACAACGTCTTCAGACACCACGTTCTCACAACTACCCCTGTCGTTGATCACCTTTCAAACCTTGTCGGCCACTGTGCAGGTGGTATGGAAGATTTTGTTTCTCAGCCAGTCGTCCCTTGATTCATCCTTGGGTGCTAGCAGACTCTTGCGAACAACGAGGGTCTCATGGCCATCCCTAATCAACACGTCACCAGCCTCATCATCATCGCCATAATCATCATAAACTGGTTCCCCAGCCTCCTCAGCCTCGATCTCTTCAACCATCAGGTTCTTGCCCTTCTGACTAGCAGGTTTCCGACACTGGGGTGATTTATGCCCCTACTCACCACACCTATAACAATGAACTCCAGAGTTAAAACTACCTGACGGTGCTTGCTGGACTGGGCGGGGTGCCTGAGGGCGAGATGTCCGGCTACTCTGATCGCTCCTAATTGGTGGTCTTCTATTCTGCTTCTTTTCAACAGTGAGGACGGGCTGGTATGCCTCCGAAATAATCCATAATGAGTGTAGACTGAGAACATCTTGCAATGGTTGGCGTAGACCTCCCAGATATCGAGCCACCAGTTGCTCCTCCGTCTCGGATAAGTCGTTCCGCGCGATCAATTGGTAGAAGTCATCTGTGTACTCATCTACTGATCTTGCGCCCTGTCTCAACGTATGAAGTCGTTGAAACAAGGTTTGGGTGTAGCCGAAGGGGAGGAAGTGCCCCTTCATCTTCTTCTTCATCTTGTCCCAATCTACGATCTTTGGTTTGCCTTGCCGATCCCGTGAACGCCGCAACTACTCCCACCACGCGGATGCTCTGCCCTTCAACTTGATGGCAACTAGCTTCACCTTTAGACGATCAGGGACCTCCTTGTACTCAAATATCCTCTCGACCTTGTTCAGCCAGTCGATGAAGACTTCAGCATGTAGGGTTCCAGTAAATTCGGGCAACTCCACTCGAAAGCCGAGATCTCCGTGACACTCCTCTCATGCACGGTGCTCTCTGGACTACCCACGCCGGGGTTGACGAAGGTATACTCGGAGTCGTGGTCTGAAACCTCAAGATCCCCTAAATCTCGCGCCGCCAATCGTTGGGTCAACTCCGCTACTTGTCTCTGCAGATCCTCGTTCATCGCTTCCAAGGCGATTGGGTCTCGAGACGGACCTTCCTTTGCCGGAACATATCCACCACGACGACCACCACGGCCACCACGACCTCCAGCCATTGATGCCGAGGCCACAGGAAGAAGATGATCTCTGATACCAACTGACGCCGGGCAGGGTAGTGATTAACCTGTGGGCGGTAGTAAACAGGGGGGATTGATAGAAGAGCAAGAAAAAGGGAGGATAAACAAAGAAGAAAAGTCTCTGAAACTTTAAAAGGAAAATATAACTCAAGAATCAATGAATAAAATTCAACCCACAAGCCGGGTTTAAATAGCTAAAAAAAAAAACTAACCTAGATAACCGAAAAAATCTATCTTCTTATCCAAACTTGCCTAAATCGGCAAATTTTGGTCCAATAGAAAAATTTATCTAATTCTAAATTAACTAAACAAAACAGATAACTACTAAAAATCCAAGTTCAAATTGGATTCATATCCTATCCTAAATTGGCATACGAAGTATTGCCAAAAATGGAAAAAAAACACCGAGAAACGAAGAAACGACAGGGAAAACAGTAGAATTTGAGGATGAATGAAGGGTCCATCAAATGATGCTCGATGGACCCTACGTGCGCGTTGAGACGAGCTTTCCGAATTGGGGTTGAGAGCGCGAATCTAATATTGATAGCCAAAGTTATGGCCAAAATACCGAAACGTGTCCAATAGTGCTCCCCAATTTCGAACTTGGCTCGATCACCTTCCGCCTTTACGTTGGTCCGCCAAGTCGTGATATGCCAAAGCTCTAATAGTGCAATCAGATAGCTCGGCATCGTCTGACTCGGGCTCTCCTGCATCACTATGTCTAAGCTAATGGCAATTACAGCTGTCACTCCGCTTTACCCTATGATTCTAATATGATTCTCACATACATATGTCTATGTATAGAGATTTAGAAGTAGTCGTCACCCGTTGACAAATGATTAGAGATGGTATGAAATCATAGACATATCCATAACAACTCAATCAATGCAAACATAGGATAATTAGAATATCAAGTCATTGAGTTCATACAACCCTTGAATGAATGTTTAAGCTACCATTATAAATAAAATATTCATAACGATGAAAAGAAGAAAGTAAACATCCGTGTCTAAGTACAAAAGAAGGATTAAAACACTAGAAATCAATAGATAAATGTTTCCCCCTCTTGTGTTGAGCCAAATCCAGCTTCAATATATCGACGTTGAATACCTACGGATCGCCTCCTTGGAGCTCCAGCTTCCACCCCTCGCAAGATATCCCAAAAACCTAAAAATCATGTCACTTTTATACCCCCAGGAAGTTGCATCGTGATGCAAGGGTCGTACATCGCTATGTTAGTGAAAATATCTTGTACTTCTCTCTGATGTTGACATCGTGATGTCGCTGAATATCCCAAGAAGTTGCAAAATGTTGACATCGCGATGTCTTCATCAAATCACCGATCGGATGACCATTTCAACTCGGATTGACCTGAAATTTTAACCAAGTGTTCTTGACTTCTTCTTCTTCAATATTAACGGTGGAGATTGGGTTTGGAGTCCTGTAGATATTCCAATAAATTTTTGATCTCAGCTACTCTTTCAGGATGCGCACAACCCTCTCTCCTTTCTCTCATTTTTCTACAAGATCATCCCTAGCTTGGTCATCATCTATCAATATTAAAAACAACTTGCATTAGTGAATAATTTAATAAATTTAATATTGAAATTAACTAAAACTAGTGTGCACGCTAGTTGAGGTAGAATTTGTACAAAATAACCCAAAATAGCTCTTAAATACATCATTAAATGACCCTCTTTGGTCCCAACCTAGCATAATAAGTCCTACAAATAGCTCTTTTTCGAGAGCTAACAGAAATCTAACAGAAGGGCCTAGCAAACTTGAGGGTCATAAACTAAAAAGCCCAAACTTGCATAAATAGCCTGTACCCTTCATCAAATTTGGAAATCAAGGTGAAATCAAATATTCAATGGCTAGGAGTTTAACCCAAAGAGGGTGGAAAGAACAGGCATATTGATGAATTAGGAATATACTTAGTAGCAGATGATAATTGAGCAAATAAGGGATGAAGTAGACTAGAACTAGAGTAGAGCTAATTGCAAACCTTTGTTATTTATAGATGGTTTTTTGAAAAAGGAAGATGGAACAACTAGAATAGATAACTTAATCCTATCTAATATGGTGGTTTTTGTATTGTAGGTATGAAGACATGTTGGCTAAGTCGGCTTTTGAAGCAAAACTGGAGGTTGTAAATGCAAGTGTTAAAAGTTGATGCAAATGGGGTCAACAGAAGCAATCATGCACATAGACAACCAGTATATACCAGGGATCCTCAAACAGAACGGAAATGACTATAATTGGAGGACACCAGACACCACAACAAAATGCCGAATATTGTTGGAAGGACTTAATTTGGACCTGAGAATTCAGAATCTCAAGAGAAGACAGCACTAGTGCAGATAGCTTTGCGAAAGAAGCTAGGAGAACAAGTGAATGGAAAATATACGAAGACATAGCTTAATTGCCAGTTGAAGTCAGAAGTTTTATTCAAAATAAAAATCATAGAGGCTCTGTAGTGAATAGCTAGTCATTTTGACTCCAGTACCAAAAAAAAAAAAAATGTGAACCTAATGGGTTTTTTTTTAATTCCGCAATTGGGAAGTGTCATCTCTCTCCATGTAGCTAATTAGATTTGTAAATAATTAAATCACTGTCTGGATCAACATCCAAATTTGAGGTTTACTCACCTTATTCAAAGTTTAAATTCAATTGGATTCTTTCCTGAAAGCTTAGAAGAAGTTTACTTATTTATTTATTTGTTATCATATTATTATTATTTTTGTAAACTTTTGCGAAGCCTTGGGAAAACTATAAGTTCAATGGACAACTTGTAAGTTTGTAACCGTGGAATTGAAAAGATATGTTGGAGGTTATCCTTTTCTTGTGTTATGCTTTTCTTTTGTAATTCTTTTCCACTTTTTCAGAGAAAAAACAATCTGTAATCCTATTTGTACGAGATAGATTTAGCAAATAGATTTTCAATTTATCTCAATCAGTGATTCCACTAAGAAAAAATTAGTGGTTATCATTGCAAGAATGGCCACTAATTATTTTTTGAACATCACTAATACCACTATCTCAAGAATGGGATAAGTCATGAGAATGGTAACAATAATAGAAGTGAAGAACAGTGAGAATGATAATTAGTGGAAAACATGAGAATATTATAACTTTGAAAAAAAAAATAGTTGATTAGCATGTATCTCCCACAAAGAGAAGATGAGAGTTTGAATCACATTTGACGTGTTTTTCTATTTTTATATTTATTTTCTTAAAAAAAATTAATCTAATACAAAAGTTTATTATTATTTTTTAAATATTTAAATTTATGATTGATTAGAAAACTGAGAAAAGACAAAAAAAAAAGATGGATGACAAGCATCAGTGGAAGTGTTTAACACAAAGAGACAGCAAACCAAGATGATGAGTTACAACGAGATGCGGCTCCTGGGCTGAGCGATTGACGGCGAACGGCGGAGGGTGAGGCGGAGAGACCAAATTGGCGGCACACTGCAACGAAGATGGCCAGAGTGTGGAGACGACAAGCAACACCAGCGAGGGGGAGCCCTAGAAGGGAGGAAGTCACGTTTGCGGACGTGGTCGAAAGGAGAGATAACAACACCACAGAGGATGCCATTGTTCCACCCCAACAGGTGGAGGAGGAGGCTGCAGTGGGAAAGTTGGAAAAGGTGCAAAGCAAGCGGTCAAAGAAGCGGTGCAGAGCAGAGCAACTAAGAAGAACACAGTATGGACCTGAGCCACTGAGAAGATCGCCGCCAACGATCCAGACCGCGGACGGACCGGTTCATGTCTGTGGGCAATGCCTCAAGCCTGGACATCGAGCGGACGGGTGCCGGAGAGCTATAGTTTGCAGGCGCTGTGCAGGCACTGGACACCGAGCGCATCAATGCAAGAACCCACGCGCCACTGAACGACAGTTGCTAGCAGGAGGGCCAACAAGAAGGCACGATGGGGCTGAGCAGGTTGTACAAGAGAAGACGACCCATGAACGAAGTCATGAAGCTCTCCAAAAGAAGATGAAGAATATAGTGGAGAACCCAAAAAACCCTAAAAAGAGATCCAGAGAGATAGAAGAGGAGGACTACAACCAACTGGAGAAGAGAGAGGTGCAGTACAACATACATCATCTCTCGGTGCCGCTGACCAGCGCGATGGTAAGAGGAAAAGAGGCCCTGAAGCATTGCACCGTCGCCACGGTCACGGAGGTGAAGGAGGGGATGGTAAGTGCCAAGACTGTCACTGGAGCACTATCAGCGGCGCTAAAGGGATACACAAACAAGGAGCAATGGAGCTGGCCGGTCAAACCCTTCCTCGACGGCAGATATATGATCACATGCCCGACGACGGTGTTGGCCAGGGAGCTGGAGAGGGGAGGAGTTCTCCACCTCCCAAAATTCAGCCTCAGTTTTTAGCAGTGTACGACCGACTTGTGGGCAACGGAGAGGGCTGATGGGGAGCGGCGGTGGGTCACCATACGCCACTTGCCAATCTTCTGTCGAGATCTGGACTCGGTAGCGCTACTACTGAAGCCTATTGGAGATCTAATATATGTAAAAGAATGGGGAGCGGGGTGGTGGAGCTAGTTAGAGCAGCCGTGAGAATCCGGCGAGGTCAACTACTGCCGGCGATGATAAAGGTGAGCATAGATTCACAAAAGCATACCTTCACTGTTGACCTAGATCGTGGCGAACAACCCCTACCTTGGAGTGAAGACCATGAGCTCCGGCCATCCATTCCATCGCCTCAACGGGTGATACTCCAGGCCCCAGCCAAAGAAAAGTGGCCAAAACCTAAAAAAACAGGATGGGGTGGTGGACCAGGAGAAGAAATAGGGAAGCAAACCTGGACAGCAAGTCCAGAGCTACTGGAGGAACATCTGACCAACATGGCGGCGGGGAAGAAGGCCGGAGGATGCTCGGAAAACAGGGGAAGGATCACACATGCCAGGGACCGGTCCGTGACACTCGACCAGGGGCAGCTACCAGTCTGACAGATGACGATGGCACAACAACCGAGAGAGCCGTTGGCTACCGCCTCAGGGAGCAAAGGGAAAGAGCTCGCGACGGCAACATCGTACGACGCTGCAGGAGATGCAGGCCTGGGAAATAGCACCATTATCAGGGAAATAGGAAGGCAGGCAGGTGAAGTTCAAAAGGAGAAGCCTTTTGGTCCTCACGTGACAGGGGAAGCCTCCTCGTACGACCACGCAGCAGCTGCAGAGCTCGGGAAGCACACCGCAGATAAGGATACGCAACATGGAGAAATTCAAACAAAGGAAAATTCAAAACATTGGGAACTGACTACTTTCAGCACAAAGGCTGGCGGGGAGGACTTGTTGACCAACAAAGAAGCTCCTTACACTCAGGTTGATGGAGCACAAAATCAAGTGCAGATAGGTGGGCGACAAACATTTGCTAGAGGAAAACCTCATGGGAGCACTAATGAAGTCATAGATGACCAAGTAGGTGCAACAAAAGACCCATCCCACAACACCATCAATACTAATGCAATGGACCAGGTCCAGGCACCAAACCCACATGTTGTATTCCCTGGCTTAATGAATGAAATGAATGGCTCACAAGCCCATTTGAACTACATCATAAATGGAACAAACAAACCCCCAACAAAACCCACTAATGATGACTTGAAAGAAGCCCCAGAAAAAATAACAAGCACCAACACTCAGGGAAAAGAGACAACTGAATTCTTGAAAGTTGGAGATGGCATAACTGTTGATCTCACAAAGGTCAAACCGCGATTCTTGAAAGGAACATGGTTCCTAAGTTCGGATGAAGCTTGGGAGGTCCTAGAAAGAAAGGAGACCCCAGGAAACCACCATCACTGACCCCGGCACACCCAAAGTACAACCAAACAAAATCCCAAAACCCAAAGGGAGACCGCAGAAAATACCACTGGCCGAATCAAAACAAGAGGCGCCAAATATAATCATCACAAGAGGTAGAAGGAAAAAAGACCATGATGCCATGTCAGGTACGAACTCTAACTTAATTAATATTCCGCTAACTCTCACTGAGTGGCCGAATAGGGAATGTATTGATTCAGCAATCATTGTGGGGATGGACCCAGACCAACCTGAGAGCGACATGAACACTTAGCTATCTCATATGCGCAATCAGGAGGTTATCTGGGTCCAAGGGGAGACAAGTGGCAGCAAATAAGCTGACCACCAAGGGGCTATAATTATGTCATTTATGAAGCTCATCTCATAGAACGTACGAGGGTTGGGAAAGAGGAAAAAAAGATTCCTCATCAGGGACTACCTTCAGGCTCAGAAGGTGGACATTTTTTGTCTCCAGGAGACAAAACTTTTTTGTCTCCAGGAGACAAAACTATCCATAATCGACAACCAGATCTGGAGATCGATTGGGGGGAACACATATAGTGAAAGGTTGGTACTAGCAGCTGACAACACCCGAGGGGGTTGCTGTATAGGGTGGAGCCACACCAGATTTCGGGAGATCACCCGGTTCACAGATAAGTACTCCATCACCATCATTCTGGAAGAAATCACATCGCAATACAAATGGATGCTCACCACAGTCTACGGACCCTGTGATCGGGCCCACAAGAGTATCTTCTGGGAGGAGCTGAAGCAAATACGGGCCAGGTGGGATGGTCCTTGGATAGTAGGCGGAGACTTCAACGCTACAAGAGCAAGGAACGAACGAAACAGGGGCCATCACTCAGATGCCGAGACACGGGAATTTGACCAACTTATCCAACTCCTCCAACTCTATGACCCACCCCTGCAAGGGAGAGAATTCACTTGGTCAAATGGGAGATCCACACCCACACTTGCAAGATTGGATAGATTCCTATTATCAACAGAATGGCTCACAGACTTCCCCAGGATATGGCAATTTGCTCTACCGCGTATCAGATCCGACCACGCTCCGATCTGCCTACAATGTGGCAACCAGGGCATAAACACTCCCCCATTTAGATTCAACAGAGAATGGGGAAATAGTGAGGGATTCTGGGAAATGATAAAGGACTGGTGGACGAGCACAGACTACCAGGGAAACGGTGCCTTCCTCTTAGCAAAAAAGCTTACACTAGTCAGGAAAAGGCTACGCAGGTGGAGCAAAGAGGAAGCCCAGAATACTAGGATGCAAAAAGGGGAGCTGCTGAGCCGTATGCAGGAGCTAGACATCATTCAAGAGGACAGGGATCTACGGCAAAGCGAAGCCACAGAATACCTGGCAAAGCAAAAAGAATACGAAGACATCATCAAAGCAGAGGAGGTACACTGGAGACAACGCTCGAGGGTCACTTGGCTGAAAGAAGGAGATAATAATACAAAATTCTTCCACGCAATTGCTAACCAACGAAAGTCCCGCAATTGGATCCACGGTATCAATTATCAGGGGCAGCTCTTGGTTGATGAGTCGGAAATTCGTAAAGCATTCACAGAACACTATACTGACCTAATTGGCACTGAGCGGGATCATAGATTCACTACAAACTGGAACAGATTATTTGAGCATAGGCCAATGCAAGAGCTCCACCAGCTTAACAACCCATTTACAATGGAGGAGATCAGGAAAGCTGTCCAGGAGTTGAACCCGGACAAGGCCCCTGGGCCAGACGGATTCCCTATGACAATCTACCAAAAGGGTGGAGGTTTATCGAGGAGGACCTTAACCAAATTTTTCCAGACTTGTATAACGGACAAGCGCAATTAGAAAGGTTGAATTGGGCGCATATAATACTCATACCAAAGAAAGAGGTCTCGACCGAGGTAGGGGATTAGAGACCGATAAGCCTCATTAATTGCTCAATGAAAGTGATTACCAAGGTCCTCGCCAACCGGCTCCAAACGGTCATCGCACCTATGATCGATGAATCCCAAACAACCTTCATCAAAGGAAGATCTATCTAGGATAGTATCATTGTGGCCAACGAAATTATCCACATGATGAGGATTAGGAATGAAGAAGGGCGTTACTTAAGATAGATTTTGAGAAAGCTTTCGACACAGTAGATTGGGAATTCCTAGTGGATGTTTTACGTGCAAGAGGCTTTGGCTGCAGATGGATTTCATGGATTAGGGATATCTTGGTCTTCAAAGTCAAAGATTATGATCAATGGGCATGAAGGGGGATATATCAGACACAAAAGAGGGCTTAGACAGGGGGACCCCCTCTCCCCTCTCCTCTTCGTCATTGCGGCAGACACCCTAACCACTATGATCGCAAGAGCAGCTAGGGGGAATCTTTACAAAGGCATCAGGTATGGGAAACGAGAGGAAGATGAGATTACCACGCTGCATTACGCGGATGATCTACTGGTGTTCAGCTCAAGGGACATCCAACACATGAGAACTCTGAAACTCATCTTCTACCTTTTTGAGGGACTATCCGGCCTCCGAATCAATTATTCCAAGAGTCACATTACCCCCTTTAGAATGGAGACTGCAAAAGCTGACGCGCTGGCAAACACTATTAACTGCACAAGAAAGGAACTACCTATAAACTACCTCGGTGTCTCGATATCAGGCCGGAAGCCGAGACTACCAGAATGGGAACAACTAATTGACAAAATTCGTAGGAGAATTGGAACATGGAAAGGCCGACTATTGTCTTTGGCAGGCAGGAGTACACTTATTAACTCGGTCATCTACGCTATCCCAAACCACTGGCTGGCCATCTACAAGCTGTCGAATTGGGTGAATAAGCGGATCGATAGCTTCAGAAGAGACTTTATATAGCATGGGCCTGAGTTGAAGGGGAAGGCTTATAGACTGGTCCAATGGCAGCGATTATGTCGACCCAAGGAATACGAGGGCTGGGGAATCACGGACCTCAGATGCTTCAACAAGGCTATGATTAGCAAATGGTGGTGGTGACTTCTAAATGGGCATGCTGGTATCTGCAAAAGAATCATACAGAGCAAATACTTTCGCAACTCCTACATAAATCCACATAAGAAGCCCCCCAGAGCATCACACTTCTGGAAAAGTACGTCAGAGCAATTGAGTTTGGTGAAGATGGGAATAACAACAACAGTTGGAAAAGGGGATACGGTGAACTTGTGGCAAGACAAATGGATCCAGGGATAGGCACCGAGTAGCTTATTCCCCACAATAACAGAATCGGCAAGGCACCACCACCTAACGCTAGCGGAGGCAAGGGCCAAGCTAACCCAGGGCTACCCAATCCTCAATCAGGGCCCACTCACCCGAGAGAAACAATATGAGCTAGAAGAACTACTGGAAGCAATATTAATGGCTGATGAGGGAAATGAGGACACCAGGATTTGGAAACATGGAAAGCCATGGATCGTTCTCGGTTAAATCACTATACAAGTTCATCACCGATGGGGGAGTAAGAAACCAGTTTCCTAGTAACCTCTGGAGATTGCTCTGCCCGATGAAGATCAAACTGTTTGCATGGTTGGCAATGGACAACAAAATACTCACTTTAGACAACTTAGCAAAGCGAGGATGGAGGGGGAGCCACACACTCTGCTACCTGTGCAATGAGCAGGATGAATCCGTGCACCACTTGCTATCTGTTGCCCGATCACAAGACAAATTTGGCAACATTATTGCTCAATGTTCAACCAGTGTGTGCCTCCACAATCGACCAGGGATCTATGGGGACACAGTAGCCTCAGGAAAAACCTACACAAAGAGATGCGTATGGGATGAGATCTTGCAGTCATGGCCATATCTTGGAGTACTTGGCATGAAAGAAACTATCGATGCTTCCGTAACAAACTACGCGTTTGCTCTAGGATTATTCGAGGGATTGCTTTCTTATTGCTGGCTTGGTTCGAGGCCGCCACTGACACCAAGCAGCAGAAGCTGAGGCATATGGAATCCATTGCTCGCAGATCCTTAGCCATCAACTCTGGAGAAACGCCACAAGAACCGGGAAGCGGGGACAACTTTGAAGACGGGTCGACAGGGCAAACCCCTCAGGGGTAATCAACGGGAATTGTCAATGGGGGCACTAGGACCGCCTACGGGGGTCCTAGAGCTGACTTTGTACCAATCTACTTTTCTTTGTTTCCTGACTATTTTCAATAAATGAATGTGGTTTATCCACTTTAACCAAAAAAAAAGACAAGCGTCAGTGAGTCAGTAAGAATAAAAATAAATAAATAAATAAAAACAGGACAGGAGGAAAGGTTTGGGCAGGTATCTTAGAGGGCACCTCTTTTCTTGAAAAGATATAGAGAGGTTTTGCAAATACACCCATATATATATATATATATATATATATATATATATATATATATATATATATATATATATATATGGGGCTGATACTATGCGGCCGATTTTATCACTGTGCAAGTGCGGTCGCCTGGTTTTGGCCCACTTACATAGTATTTTGAGGAAATCTAACCATATGGATGGAAAGAACATCGAAAAATAAGCTAGTATGCCAATTTTCATACAATTTGGGAACTTGTAGGGTCTTCATCTTAAATGGTGAAATTTTGAACCGGTAAGATTTTTCTAAATTTTCACCCGTTAAGATGAAGACCCTACAAGTTCCCAAATTGTATAAAAATTAACATGCTAGCTTATTTTTCGATGTTTTTTTTCCATCCATACGGTTGGGAATCCTTAAAATACTGTGCAAGTGGCCAAATAAGAGGCGATCTTACTGCACAGTAATCCGACTGGCCTAATAATATCATCCTCATATATATATATATATATATATATATATATATATATATATGAATAATTTAAATATGTAAATTTAACTTTTAAGTTTATTTTTGAGTATGTATAGTGATATAAACTATTTTTATAGATATAAAAATTTAAAAATATATTTTGATATTATATAAATAATTTATAAATTATAGGAGGTTTATTGTAAAATACTAAATCTATGGCTTTAAAGCATTATTGTGAGGCTATGTGGCACAATCTCATGGGCTACTTAGTAAATTACATGGTCAATCTCACAAACCTATTTTGTTAGAATACTTATTTTTAATTACTAAAACTCATAATCAACCAAGGAAAGTTGGTAATTTATTGGTGCCTATACTTGGCTCTAGTGGTAGATCATAGATGACTGATGTATAGTTCTCAAAAATTATTTATTTATTTTATTTATGAGTATATGTGCAGAAGTGGCAAATGAACTGATCTTTAATATCAACATATTAGGACTTTTAATAGATGGGAGATACACAACATACCCAGAGAAGAGAACATTGTTGCTGATTTTTTGACTAGGAAAGTCAAGCAGGATGGAGGAGTTTTACAATTTTATGGAGAAGAACACACACACCCTCGGTTGGATGAACTGCTTGACCCACTGAGGAAGTATTGTAATTAGAATGTAGCTGATTAGCTCTTTAAAAAAACATATTAGGACTTTCATACAAAATTATACAACTCGGGGATTTATAATTTTGACATATTATCAGGTGGAACACGCAAAAGTTTGAATTTATTCTGAATGAACCGACTGATGTGAATTCTAACATTCTTTGTCTTACACCCAAGGTCGCCTAACTTGGGTTTTTGTGACCAGCATTGGCCCGTCACAAAAAAACCAAGTTCAAAGGTCTGGGTGGGGCCAGCCACATACTGGGTACGGCTCTGTTCAGATTAGGTATGAACTTCTACAGTTCATTACTGTTCATTATTGAAATGGCGTCGCACCTCATACCGTAGTAGGTAGGGTCAGGGTGCGGCCATACAAAAATTGGATGCGAACTTTTACTGTTCATTAGTGAAATAGCGGCGCACCTAATTCGTGAAGAGCCGCACCCAATTTGCACATGCTCACACCATAGTAGGTGGGTCTGGGTGGGACTAGATAGAGATTAGGTGCGGCTCTATTCAGATTGGGTACGAACTTTTACTATTCATTAGTGAAAATGGCGGCGCACCCAATTCGTGAAGGGTCGCACCCAATTTACACATACTCACACCGTAGTAGGTAGGGTCTGGGTGCGGCCAGACAGAGATTAGGTGCGACTCTATTCAGATAGGGTGCGAACTTTTACTATTCATTAGTGAAATGGCGGCGCACCTAATTCGTGAAGGGTTGCACCCAATTTGCACATACTCGCACAGTAGTAGGTAGGGTATGGGTGCGGCCAGACAGAAATTAGGTGCGATCCTATTCAGATTGGGTGCGAACTTTTACTGTTCACTACTGTTAATTAGTGAAGTAGCGGCGCACCCAATTCGTGAAGGGCCGCATCCAATTTGCACATGTTCGCACCAAAATAGGTAGGATCTGGGTGCGACCAGAAAAAAATAAGGTGCGACTCTATTCAGATTGGGTGAGAACTTTTATTGTTCATTAGTGAAATGGCGACGCACCTATTGGATGCGGCCAGATAGAGAAAAAGTGCGGCTCTATTTAGATTGGGTGTGATAAAAATAAAAAAATTGGGGTATTATATGACCGGCCAGTGCCGGTCACAAAACCCAAATTAGGCGACCTTGGGTAGAACCCAAGGAATGTTAGAACGCACCGACTGACTGATCTGGGTGAATTCTATGCTGATCTGTAATTATAGAAATTAGAGGGTGTCTTGTGTAATATTATCTTCCTTAAATAACAAACGAAGCCATAGAACTTGGTTTTGGCAAGGAAGTAGAGATCAGTAGATCACTTCCTTGGTTTTCCCTAGACCTAGAGGAACCAACGGGAAACTCTGCCGCACGAGGTGGCCGGCGTCCCTCGCCGGGAATGATGGCAGCTTCCTCATCCGGCCTGACCTCTCGTTCTGTACCCTCTTCATCCTCTGCTGTCTTCGATCCTTCCCATCTATCCTCAGATCCTCCTCCTTTGATCAAGCTCTCGAGCGATCAGGTCAAAAACTGCTCCGAAGCCCTAAGGTTCTTTAAGAAGGAGCTCCGGTCACCCGCCAGAATAGCCCAGGAGTTCGATCGGCTCCAGGTCCTTTCTCATAGCCTGTTCTCTTCTTGATTCATATCTAGGGTTTTCCATTTGGGATCTAAGTGTGTGTACTCCGAAGTGAGTAGTCCGGTTGATTCGATAGCTCCGTGGGATCAAAACATTGCACTCGGAGTCTTGCATTTGATGGACTAGAGTCTAAACCCGCAATCTACTCTGAATGATCAGTCTGGCTCGTCCGCCGGAGTACGATGAATAGGTTAGGGGGATATATGTTTCGGCTTTCTCATGTTGCATTTCTCCTTCCTATGATGAAACCTAAGCATGTGTGTGTTCAAAATGAAAACATATTCGCAAGATTGAACTTTTCCCATGTGCGTTTCCATATTTTTACTCTTAGACTGAAATCTGTGTGTATGATTTGTCCTTTTGGGGTTGTATTGGACTAACTAGGGGTTCTAGACTCAAATCTAAGTGCGTTTCTGCTTCTAACTGAACTGAGATTAGCTATTTGAAGGATAAAGGATATTAAAAAAGAAGATTTGGCCCTTCCAGATTTGGTCATGTGTAGATCTTTTATTAGCATGATGTTCTTATTTTCAAATCCAAAGGTTTTATTTGTTCTCTTATTGTTAAATTTGATCAAATTGAGTTTCTGATAGTAAGAATTGCCAATCTACTAAGAAATCACATTTGGGCATGATTGTCAAGTAGAATGGTTAACTTCACAATATCAACAGTTTGTTCTTGCTGTTCTCTTTTATTATATGCTTATGGTTTAACTGTTGCCAATGATAATTTCATTATGCTGTTTGTACTTTTCTCACAAATTCATACATACACGCAGATACACACATAAATACATGTTTGTATCTTACATGAAATGAACACTCTTACCTATTTCTCCAGAACATGAGGTTAAGAAAGGATGAGGTCTTGAAGAGGTGCAGCGTTGCTCTTCAAGATGCCAATAAGAACAAAAATCGATATTCAGATATTTTGCCATGTAAGAGACATCAGGTTTTCTTTCTGTATACTTCAATCCTGTCAGATGAAACTGCTTTTACTAATGGTTGTCCCATTTTGTTGTTTCCCTAGTTGACAAATCTAGAGTTGTCCTTAATGCTAGTAAGGACAGCAAAGCTCTGGGGACCGGGTATATCAATGCTAGTCTTATCACGGTAAAACTTTCCTAGACAGGTCTTATTTATTCATCTTTTAAGCATGGTTTAAAAAGGCTTTCAAGGCGTCCGCCTCGAGGCTCGCCTCACCATGAGGCTCCCATTTGGCGATCCGAGGCTTATGTTTTGAGAGTCTAACCTTTGAATACACTTTTTTTATTTGAGGCGTACGCCTCGAGGCGAAATGCCTCGAGGCATTTGAGGCGTTTGCCTCAGATTGAAAGCCTGCTTGGGGCTTTTTTTAATATTTATTATTTAGTGTGGGGCCTGCGGGCTTTTTTTAGCGTGGCCCAACCTAAAACAAAGTGATAAAGAACCCTAATAAGTAATAACATCATACACCACCCACTTGTTGATGGTTTCCTTTAAGAATTAGAGTATTACTATTAGTTTAAGATTTAATACTGAGATTTGTTTTCTTTTTTTTAGTGTGGAGTATTTGCGTTTTAATTGAGGGCTTAGCTAAGCTTTAATCTAGTTTCCTTTAAGAATTAGAGTATTACTATTAGTTTAAGATTTAAGACTGAGATTTGTTTTTTTTTTATTATGTATTTTTGTGATTATGATGATGACCTAACTACGATTTGCTCTTCTTTTTTTTTTTGCTTGTGTTTTTTTGCTTTATGATGAAGAACTAAGTTAAATTGTTGATGGTTCCTCGTATTTTTATCAATTATCTTTGATTTTATAAGTTCTATTTTTACATTGAGGCTTACGCCACACCTCAATCAGGCAAAGTGCCTCGGTTCCCGATTTTGCCTTTTTAAACCTTGCTTTTAAGAAAATGTTAGTTTGTTATATTCAAAATCATTTTCTGTTGACTAATGACCAACACTTGGGCAATGCCTCTTGTATTTAGGTTGGTCCCATGGACAAAGTTTCACAATTTATTGCTACCCAAGGTCCACTTCCAGAGACCTTCGATGATTTCTGGGAAATGGTATTTCAGTACCATTGCCCGGTCATTGTGATGCTTACATTACTTGATAAACCTGAGGTATGTAAATGCTGTGAACATATTTCTTATAGAGCAGTATTTTGTGTCTTCCACAATTAGTTGACCATAGAACTTTTGTGAAACCTTCTGCATAGAATCATGGTTAGAGAGTGGTAGTGTAGGAAGGATTATATGTTCAAACGGCTTGTGTACGCTTGCTTAATGATGGATTATTTGAATGCTTATTGTTATACAAATGAAGGTTTCCTTTTAATCTTAAAAGCAACTAGACAATTCTATTTTTGTTTTCAGATTGTTGCTATTTTTTTTTTTATCTAGTTATTTCTCCTAATATGGAAATTTGATTGGTGATCTTACTAAAATTCATGAATAATAATCAAAGTTTATGGGACTTGTTTGGACAGTTAGGAAATAGTTATTGTAAAAAAGATCATCAAATATCTATTAAAAACATAGGGTAACATTAATATTGCAGATTCCCAATATACTAGTCAATATTTTATAAACTAAAGGGCAGCCCGGTGCTACAAAGCTCCTGCTATGCATGGGTGGGGTCCAGGGAAGGGTCAGACCACATAGGTCTATTGTACGAAGCTTTACTTGCTTTTTTTAAGAGGCAATTTCCACGTTTCGAACCCATGACTTCCGGGTCACATGACAACAACTTTACCGTTGCGCCAAAGCTCCCCTTCAATATTTTGTGAACTTAGAAGTAAAAAATTGCTCTGTATGATCAGGTGTTCAATTGAATTCCAAACATAATATTCAGGAAATAAACCTTGTTTTGCATGTATGAAGCTCTAAACTTTCAGGTGCATTTAAATTTTGTGATTTTCTGAAAATGCTTTGTCAGATTGCGAGAAAATGTGCTGATTATTTTCAAGGAGAGAATGGGGCCAGAGAATTTTGGGAATTTCATGTTCTAACAAAATGGACAAGAACAAGTAACTCTTCATTGGTATTGCGTTGCTTGGAGGTGAAGAAAAAAGAGGTAAACAGATTGAAGAGATAATTTTCACATTTAATGTATTATTACCTTTCCTTTTTCTGTAGAGATGATGGTACTTTTTTCTAATAGTAAGCATGCATTTCTTTGATTTAGGCTCGTAATTTACTTTTTATTCCTTGTAAGTTGAGAGAAATGTGACAAGAAAGCAGACTTGAATCCATCTTATCAATATAGATTTTGTTGTGTTGTGGCTGCTGACAGATGTCTCACTTTCATGTAGTTTGATTGTGGTTCATTTTATGTTACCTTGTTCCACAATGACAAAAAATTCACATTTCTTTACTTTAACTTGAATCTCTGGTTGTAATTTGCTTTTGCTTTCTACTTAAGTTTAGCTCAATCTGAAAGCGGAGTTTTCCTACTATATGTAATGGCTGTATAAAGAGACCTATTATGTTTCAATAAGCTTTTTACATATTACATATCTGACCAATTCAAGACTTCAAGCTAATAAAGATTCACATAATCAACTGTTCTTTTCAGACACCTTTTACTGTATTCATCTTTTATTTCTTTTGTTTTTTTCTCTCCTTATTATTTTCTAAAGTAGCGTAGCATTTGGTTCTTTGTGGTAGTCAGAGGAGCCTGCCCTGACTGTCCTCCATATTCAGTACCCAGAATGGCCTGATCATGGGGTACCTGAGGACACTAATGCTGTTCGAGAAATTTTCAAAAGGATATATCATGTGCCACCTGAGCTTGGCCCTATAGCTGTGCATTGCAGGTTTAAAGCTGATCATAGTAACTTCTATTGTGTTCCTATGTGCTGATCCAGTGCTTGTTGCAATGCTGCTCAACTCACTCCCTATTTATATTTTACTCAGTGCAGGCATTGGGCGAACAGGTGCATATTGCACCATTCATAATACAATTCAAAGAATCCTCAATGGTGACATGTCTTCTTTAGATCTTGTTAAAACAATTGCTGATTTCAGGTCTCAGCGCATGGGAATGGTTCAGACAGCGGTATGCTAATTCTTATACCCATTTGCTTGCTTTGCTTTAAGTAACCAGGTCAAAATGCTTGTTTGTGAGATGGAAGCTATTTGAATACTGTTCCAATCGTCAGTTAAAAGTCCATGTTTGCTTGAAGATCATAAGTTTTGGCACATTTTACTGAACTAATTCTCAGCATTTAACCTTGCTTGCTTACATGCAGGAGCAATTCTTCTTCTGTTATGCTGCCATTGTTGATGAACTGGAAGACCTTATATCTAAGTCCAAATACTAGCAAAGTTCCTCAGAGGTAACTTTACATGCTCATGTATATCAATGTAATCTTTAAAAGCGGCAAGTAGTACATTGCAATTATAATATGCACATTACCCATGAAGAACTAGCTTTACATGCTCTTTTAAATACACATGTGGTACTTACATGGTGATCTCATCTTTGCCTATTTTCCTGATTAAACCTAACAAAGATTTTTGTGCATGCATATATGTCTTCTTGTTTACCTACTGTGCTGACCTATTCCCAAACCCTGATTTTGATGCAGCACAATAAGCTCAGCAGTCAGTTCCTTGATGTGAAGTTATGGAGCTTGCGCTGCATGGTTTCGCCCCGCAGGCTTCAACATCATATAAAACAGATTTTTGAAGGAAACAAAAGAGACTAAATTCTGTCAAAGATGTGATTAAGCCTCATGGAGCTTTTATTCAATTCATAGTTTGCTGTAACAATCATGATGGTGGGCCAATTTATCCCCCATCCCTAAAAGTGGGGTGCTATGCAGTCACAATTCTCTCCTTATTTGCTTTCATGCCATAACTTCACTACATATATCATCACATGCACGACCAAGTCTGGTGCATTGCATTGTTTGACACGGCTGCAGGAGACGCAAGTCTCCTGCTCTTCTCATGTATTGCATTGAAGTCATTTCTTCTTTCCTTCTTTTAAAGCTTGCTTAGATGCACCAACTCCATCTTACGTTGTCTTTTTATCCAAGCCTGTCCTTGTCCCCCTTCTTGCGTGTCTTTGTGTAGTCTTATCCATTTTTTCCTTGTCCTTCACTTCAGTCAAAGCCAAACCCTAATGTTCATATTCCAAATGTCCTTCTCCTTGACCCCCTACTTTTTCCTTATAGAAGTTTGGACATGCATGACTTTGATAATTCGCAGATTTTTGAAAAAGAAAAATGCTATAAATAAATAAAAATATTAACTTTAAAATGGGAAATGGATTGATATGGATTTTGATCTAAATCAATTACTGTGGATCATCATCATATCTTTTATTTATATCAGTTTAAAAATTTTAAAAATAATAATTGTTTTTTTTTTTAACCGTAGACTATATAGACTTTACCGGTCAGTCAGAGTTGTAGCCATGAGCTCCGAGGGGTAAAATTGTCCGCTAGATTATGAGCTTTTTGATAAAATAATAATAATAATAATTGTTGCACAATATTGTTTGGTTTGGGTGGGGAAGAGTAGTCTGACTGTAGCCAGGAGGAGGTTGCAGTTTGCTTGCTAAGTTGGGAGTTGTCATGGAATCCGATGAAACATTTACGCGTCTGAACGCCATTCATTTTCCACACCCCCACGTCCGCTGCTCTGCCACAACACCTCTTGTGATCCCCGTGATCCCGGTAAAAACCAGCAGATCTCCGTATGTTTGATGCTCCAAATTCATGTAAAGGTTGGGTCTTTTTCAGTTACTGAATGATTTTTTTTTTTTATCAGTAGTTCTGGTGACGATTCATCACATGTTTGAGGAAATTCCCCAATGAAATCTAAGCAGTAAAAGGGATTACCTTTTCTCTGGGTGGCACGCCACTTGACTTGGCCGTTGGTTTTGCTTTTTCTGTTTTACATTTGGTTGTGCTGCAATTAAGAAATAGTTGTTTGATAACTCAGTCATTCAACCAATGCGTGGAAGGCTGATGGTAAGAATCCGTGGGCGACTGAAGGTTTAAGTCAGTCGCATAAAGCCATTACTTTTGACTGCATTTTTTTATCTTATTTTCTCATTGAAATTGATCTCCTGTATCAAATCTCCACTTGTTTGAGCACATTTAAAAGCCATTTTAAACAATTTTCTTTCTTTTTTGATGCAAATTCTAGCTTTAATCTTGTTCCTGTGGCGTACCACACCAAGTCACAAGCTGTGATTTGGTGAGGGTGGAAGAAGAGGTGGGGTTGAGTACGACTAGCTCCAGAACACTTCATATTGTGTGTCTCTGTGTTTATCTGTGGAACTTGGGGAGGACTCTCTCTCTCTCTCTCTCTCTCTCTCTCTCTCTCTCTCTCGCTCTTCTTTGCTGCCTCGAAGCAATAGCTAATAACCCTCCACATTTCAATTTTCATCTTTTTCTTTCCTCTATTATCAGCTTGTCTATTGCCTTCTAGTGTCCATGCCATTTTGATGCTGCTTGGGCTTCAAAGTTAGCATCTTGACTGTCAGATAAATATCCAGAGTGATCCTATCTCTCTAACTGTACTCATTTATCTCATGTTGTCTCTTGATTTGTTGTTAGCCTTTATTTATTTATTTTCTTTTGTTGCTTTTTTCTCTTGTCAGGTCCCCTAAAGTTTGGATCTTTTGATCTTTAGTGATGTTCAGATTCCTACTTTGCTATTTCTTTGTTTTTTGAAATTTTGTCCAAAAACTGTTCTCTCCCTCTTATTATTATTATTATTGTTAGGCGTCCTTATTCTTTTGGTTTTGTTTTTATTTGCAGGGGTTGGTGATCGTAATTCTGATTACTCTACCGCTGGTATTCTTGCAAATATTGTACGCTTCTGTGGAAAAGTTTGGTTTTGGGGAAGTTGATTGAAGAATTGAGAGGGCTGTATCAAGGATACTTCGAAAATGGGCGGGTTTTGCTCGAAGAGATCTCTGGTAGATAAGTCTCCAAGTGAGAGTACACTTGATGCCAATGGCCTTAGAGATCATCCCTCTATGCCTTATGAGTCGAAGAAGCAGCTGGAGGAGACCATGGAGGAGAAGAGATTCTCACAGCAACCATTGTCATTTTCCAACAGAATGATGCCTGCCTGTGAGAACCAGCAGTCCAATGCTGCCACGGAGACTAGTGAACCCCAGCTTTTGAGGGCGAACTCACAGAAGTCCAGGTCAACTAAGACAAAGGCATCAGTTGACACAAAGAATGGCACAACTAAGGCAAGCTGAATTTGAATTTTTTTTTTTTTTTTAAATGTTCTAGTATGAATTCTAGATGGTTGCGAATTACATGATTATAGAAGAATTCACCATTTTATGTCAGTGCCAATGAAAAACTAGACCTTGCAAATGCATGCTTAAATTGATATTCGATTGTTTAGCTTTGGAGCTGTGTAAAAAGTTTGGCAGTTGTCCTTCTGCTACATTAGACCTTTGAATTTTGGATTTGGGTTCTGAATTCAATTCACTTTCATCTTAGTTGTTCCCTAATGATGAGCTTATTACCCAGGATGTTTTTATTTTTTGTTGTTTGCAATGCCATTTGTGACCAAACTTCCAATAATGTCTATCTGTTGAATATTGGTGAAACTAAGTATGCTTTTTATCTAGTCATCGATAAATATGAATGAAGGCAAGTCATGTAGAGGGATGTGTAATGAATTCTTCAAATGAGGTATTTACTTATATAGTTGTTAAATACAACCTTGAATGTTTTTCCTTGGTCTTTCACTGTTATTTCTAGGTCATGTTTGATGATTACTTTAGTATATGTTTCCTATTTTCCCTTGTCATTCAAATTGTTTTATTCTATAATTACTTTTTGTATACCTAGTTAACTTGCCTCTATGTTGCTATATTACTTCCTTAGTCATGTTTATATAACTAAAGTCAATAGAATAACTTATCCAACTCCATTTCTGATATCATTATTGTAAAATTATGTAAATAACAGTTTATGACATCACAGGCCTCGGAAGTGGGCTCGCTTTTGGGCAAGGCTGGGTCTGTGGGGCTTGGGAAGGCAGTTGAGGTTCTCGACACCCTTGGAAGTAGCATGACAAGTTTGAGTCTAAGCAGTGGATTTGTGTCAGGAACAACAAAAGGCAATAAGTTATCGATTTTGGCTTTTGAGGTAGCTAACACAATAGTAAAAGGTGCCAATCTCATGCAATCACTTTCAAAAGAAAATATTAAACATTTAAAAGAGATTGTGCTTCCGTCAGAAGGTGTGCAAAATTTAGTATCCAAAGACATGGATGAATTACTGAGGATTGCTGCTGCTGACAAAAGGTACTAAATGTAATTCTTTCGAGATCGCTGCATCAAAAAACAGTTTAACATTGACTAAAATTTCTATTTCTCTAATTGCAACTACAGTTCATAACCACAATTAGTGTAATCATTTGCTTGTATTCCTTGACATGAAATTGGCTTGGTTTTTTTTAACTCAATTTACCAGAGAGGAATTGAAAGTTTTTTCGGGAGAGGTTGTACGCTTTGGAAATCGGTGTAAAGATCCTCAGTGGCACAACTTGGAACGCTATTTTGACAAGTAAACACTTTCTCTCATATCAGCTGAACAATTTTTGGATTCATTTGACTGCATTTCACATGCATACTGTTCATTAATGTTAGACTAGGGTCAGAACTCTCGCCGCAAAAGAAATTGAAAGAAGAGGCGCCAAAAGTGTTGCAGCAATTAATGACCCTAGTTCAATATACTGCTGTAAGCTTTCTTGGTTTTAATAGATAGATGTTAATTCTTTTATCCACCAGTACTTTGTTCTCAAATGTTGTTATGGCTAAGGCTTCCAGAGCTTATCTATCCCACCTTTTGTCATTATTTGATGCTGGAATTGCTGCTGCTAGTTTTTGGTTGTATGATCCACTCTTCAGTATGTCCCCATCCTTTGACCAAAATTGTCATCTCCATTGTTGAGTGTTAGGCATAACTGTTGAAGTTCTTTTCACAAAGGATGAGTTGATATAAGTTTCGGAAAGTTCTTTCAAATTTTATATTTTTGTATCCCTGACTCTTGTATTTGTTTCTGTCTACAGTATCCTCTTTTTCTTTTTCTTCTTTTTTTTTGACCCTCTAGTACCCAATGACATTCTTCAGGAGCTATACCATGAGTTGCATGCCTTAGATAGATTTGAGCAAGATATCCGGAGGAAACATCAAGAAGAGGAGAATTCTAATGTAGTTCAAAGAGGTAATTTCTTATACCCAACCCTTAACATAAAGTTTTCCATTTCTGATGGTTATCAACCCTCTTTTTCTATCAGCATATTCTGCAATATGGACATCTTGATACACTAGATGTTGGACTAGTAAGTACTCCTAGTCCTATGCAATATCTGTACCCACTTTCTTTGAACTGTCTAATGCTGCTAGGAAGCAACACAATTCAATGGGTTAGCTGATAAGTTGGTGGCCAAAAGTGGCACCAGAAATTTAACTGGAGTAGGAATAAGAATAAGTGGTCTGGAATGTAGAGATTCCATTGTTTGTGTCTGCTATGCGATACTTGCATTATTAGCTGTTTAGATAGCTACAAATTCCTTGATTCTGTGCCGTGCCCATAAAAGGATAAGAAATGGGTAGCATAAATGATGGATGCACACGATAAATCCTCCTTCCCCTTTATAAATGTTTAGTTGGTAACTCGTTAATAATTCCCACCTTAATGGCTCTTTCTGTGAAACTATAATAATCTACTGACCCTGTTGAATCATGACCTATTGCTGATGGGCCTGATAATGGTGATAAAATAACTACCCGGTTTGAAGATAGTGAGTTTGTTTTAGAAAATAAAGCATTCTTAATTTATGATTAAATGACCTTGATCGGCATAAATCTTATGTTATTTTCATTAATGCATAGGTGATAATCTTCAACTTTTAAGGCAAGAGTTGAAGAACCAAAAGAAGCATGTAAAAAGCTTGAAGAAAAGGTCTCTTTGGTCCAAGATTTTGGAAGAGGTCAGTTGGTAGTACTGCTAAGCAGTTTATTTTTTTGATGCCATTTTGCCTGCACTTTCTTTATTATCACATACTTCGGTGGTTTGGGTGCCTCCGTTGTTTTCCATATCCACAGAACTACATTCTTTGTCATGCTTCAGTCAGAGGCCCATGTGTATATAATGTTTATTTTATTTTATTTTTTTATATAGCAAGTTTATGTACTATTTCAGTTTCTGAACTTGGCTTTTGAGTAATGAAAACAAATAGATCAAGCTAACACTTCTTTCTTGCAGGTTATGGAGAAGCTGGTAGACATTGTTCACTTCTTACATCTGGAGATTCGTGATGCGTTTGGAAGTGCTGGTATTGAGTTTATCTTGTGTGAGACCATTGTCTTGCACCTGTTTAATTACTTCATTGTATAATTATTCTAAATGCTGTCTTTATGCGTAAGTAGATGAATTTAGGTGTCAATGGCCTATATCATCCCTGAATAGCAGAATGGCTGGATCATATCCATATCTGGGGGGATGTGTAGGAAATCTTGCATGGCTTTGGATGCATTATAACTGGACATTTGGACTGATCAGTCTGGTTTGGCCTACTGGTTGCCCTAGGATGATGTCCATTTAGAACTAATGTGGAGAACATGATCTGAGAAAAATAGTTGCATTAAGACCTTTTGCTCTATGCCTATTTGATTGGATAGAATAATTATATTATTGTTGAACTGTAGATGGAGACAAATCAGTGAAGGGATCTTTTAACAACCATCAAAGATTGGGCTCAGCAGGACTTGCTCTGCACTATGCAAATATCATCACTCAAATCGACACTCTTGTAAGTACCTTCATGTCAGAGAGGTTGCAATTGTTAACTCATCCTTGATTAACATTTCTAAAACTCACATTTTGGGTATGTCCTAATACAAGTCAAACTGTGAGGAACAATGTTATGCTCAGTGTTTTTGATCATGCTTGGAGCTTTGGAGTTCTGTATTTGTGTGCTGTTAGATTGCTTGCTTATTCTTCCTTTGTCAAAATTGGTAGAAACATCATGCATATACTTCAACTTAGTATTTTTTATTATATAGTCTTCCACTTTATTCATCATTAAAAAGAAAAAGAAAAGTGTGCAAAATTCCAGTTGACGATCAATGGTGGAGACAATGATAACTACTGAATGTTTTGTCCTTGGTGTCTTCTGACAAATGTTTAGGTTGTGTCCAGGTATCCCGATCGAGTTCTTTTCCTTCAAATTCAAGGGATGCATTATACCAGGCATTGCCACCTAGTGTAAAAGGTGCTCTGCGTGCAAGGTTGCAATCTTTTCAGTTCAAAGAAGAGGTGTGATATACTTGCTAAGCTTATACCAACTGAAACTCATCAAGTTATAAACACAAATAGCTATTGCAATGAAGTTGGCTTCTCTTTAAATGCCTTGCTTTAGTTAACTATTTTGATCTGTCTCCATGGATATCTGCATTCTTGCAGCTGAGCGTCCCTCTAATCAAGGCTGAGATGGAGAAAACATTGAGATGGCTTGTTCCCATCGCCAATAACACAACCAAGTATTACATCTATCCATAAAACTAGATACGTATTTTAGCATCTGGATTTGATTCTCTTAACATTTTGAATCTTCTTGTGTGTGTCTGCATTTTTATAGAGCGCATCATGGATTCGGTTGGGTCGGAGAGTGGGCAAACACAGGGTCAGTAGCTTATAAATCTCAATCTTTACTCTGCAAAACTCCTGCATCTCATGTCTTAAGAGCAAACTGCTTGTATGTGCCTGCCTCAGGACTGAGATGAATCGAAAACCAGCCGGGCAAACTGATTTGGTTCGTGTAGAGACACTCCACCATGCAGACAAGGATAAAACCGAAGCTCACATGCTTGACCTTGTGATATGGCTTCACCACCTTATCAACCTCTCCAGACCCTCCAATGGCAGCATTAGGTCTCCCATCAAGTCACCTGTTCGATCTCCCTCTCAAAATAGCTCAACAGTCTCATTGACAACAAATAATCCCGACACAAAGTCACCGATACTCACTGATGAAGATCACAAGATGCTACGAGATGTCAGGTTCCGGAAATTAACCCCCGGGATAAGTAAGAGCCAGGAGTTTGACATCTCAAAGATCAGACAATGCAAGGGCAGACTGACAAAGAGTAACAGTCACTCTCCTAGCAATGAAAGCAACAAAGATTTCATTCCAATGAGAAGGTCTTCGATGGCCCCTGCTATCGACTTCGATATTGACAGGATTAAGGCTTTGGATGTGATCGATAGAGTGGACACTCTTCGAAAACTATAAAATGTACATAAAAGAAGTGATCAGGTGAGAAAGAAATTACTGTCAGACATGATCAACATAAAAAACATCAACATGATGGAGCTTTTTTTTTAAAAAAAAATCCTATATGATAATTTTCTTTTGTAATATGCAATATTATTGGATTGAGGAACAGATCAGTGATCCTTACTGCATGTACAGGAAGTCCAATAATGTGTTTGTGTTGCCCTAACCCCCAACATTCTTCATGCATGGTTTGAAGTCATGAGTTGATCCAAACCAGTTTGATGTATTATGATGCTAAGTTTTGGAAATGACCTAATATTCTAATTTTACTTGTCTCTTTTATTATTAATGTACTTGATTTTTGTTTTCCTTTAAGTAAACCCTAAAAGACCATGAATTTAATGATTTGAAATTATTTTCTTATTCATTGAAAACTCGCCAGATATTTCAGAAATATATTCTAATTATGGTGAAATATATCTGGTATATCATTCAAATTATAAAATCATACATTTGATGTTAATCTACACATCTTAAAACATGTACAGATTATAGTTCAAACTTTTTCTTCCAAAACTATATATTTTTTCATAAAAATTACCATGAACAGTCCATTTTGAGACCTTCATGTTGATTATATATATATATATATATATATATATATATATATATATATATATATATATTACTCTTAGAAGCACTTACAAAACAAACACTTAAAAAAGCTTTTAAAAAACACTATAAAAATGCCCTTAGTTTTTTCAACTGAAGTACTCCTCCCATAAGTGTGGCTAAGGATATTCCATACTTTTTATTTTCTCTATATACAACATTTTGGATATATAATATCAAAGATAATTTTCATTAGGAAAAATTATTTGGAAGTTCATGAAAGCTTGTGATATGATTTAGAAGTCCTTAGGAGTTATTTATATATCGTTGAGTCCCTATTGTTTAAATTGTTTATTTCTTCTTCTCGGTCAACCATTAATAGGTCAAAACTTACTAATGGAGCTTTCCTCCACGACCATCCTTAACCTTCTTTCTCTGAAAATTCTTTCCACAACGTGAATTTTGCAAGAGCTACGTGAAGATACATAGGTAAACCCAACAGGGAAAGGTTATATTTGTTGAAAAATAAACTTAGTTATCGTGATCTTTTGTTTATGAGTATGGTACTAGAGTTATCAGTAGTAGTAATGTATTGGTCTTTTTCCAAGTTTAAGTTGTTAGTTTTGGAATTGAGGCGTGTAAATGCTTCTCAAAAGTCTCTCCAAGTTTTAATGTATTCAAAGGTATCTTATAACGAAGAAGCTAAGAAGGTATATATGATATAATGGAAAAGTGAAGAAGAAAGGATTAGAGAGGGATTCTTCATCTTCATCATCTTTTTCTTCCTCTCTACATTTTTTTTCGGGGGTGTGAAAAAAGAAATGCAATCCACCACAAATCTATTTCCCTTATTGTCTTTCAATAGAGCCTTGTTATCCAGATGATGACTACATTGATGCAATTTCCGGTGCCCCGACTCAACAAAAACAACTACAACAATTGGTGTATATAAATGAGAGCATTGCTTGGTTCTCAAGATATTTGGGAGATGGTGGAGAAAGGTTATGAAGAGCCTCAAGATGATGCTATTCTCACAGCAAAGTAAAGGCAAATCCTACAAGATGCTACGAAGAAGGATAGCAAAGCTCGTTATCTCATCTACCAAGGATTGGAGGAATCCGATTTCGAGAAGATTGCCCAAGCCACCACATCAAAGCATATATGGGAGACATTAAAGAACTCATACAAAGGCGTTGAAAAGGTAAGAAGATTCGTCTCCAAGCACTTCGAGGTTTTGAAGCATTGAATTTGAAGGAGTCCGAATGTATTTCAGATTACTTTGTTAGAGTCATGGTGGTTGTCAATCAACTAAAGAGAAATGGTGAGGAGATTGTTGACACTCGAGTTGTAGAGAAAATTCTACGCTCGTTGGATGCTAAATTTGATTACATAGTGGTTGCTATTGAAGAATCCAAAGATGTGGAGTCCATGTCCATTGATGAACTCATGGATTTGTTAATTACAAGCTCATGAACAAAGGTTCACCAAGAAGAAAGAAGAATCTTTGGAGCAAGTGCTACAATCCAAGCTATATTTGAAGGAAGAGAGGAAGGATTTCAAAGGAGGTCAAAGCCAAAGTCGAGGTGGACAAGGTCGTGGTCGAGTCATGGTCATGCTCGTGGTTTTGGACATGGACAAGGATGAGAAGCTCTCACACACCATGATGAAGATGAAAGCCAAAGCTCAAGAGGGCGAGGAAGAGGAGCTTGCACAAGAGGAAGAGGAAGACATAGTAAGCAAAATGTTCAATGTTATACTTGCAAGAAGTTTGGCAATTACTCTTCAAATTGTTGGTTATTCGGATAGTGATTGGGGGGGAGATTTGGATGATAGAAAAAACACCACAAGTTTTGTTTTATTTATGGGGAATACTACTTTTACTGGTTTTCAAAGAAACAACCCATTGTTACATTATCTACTTGTGAGGCGGAGTATATGGCGGCATCTTCATGTGTTTGTCATGCTATTTGGCTTAGAGAGTCACTCAATAAGATTCATTTTCATCATGATGAAGTTATCAAAATTTGTGTTGACAACAAATCAGTAATTGTATTAGCAAAGAATCTGGTGCATCATGAAAGGAGTAAGCATATTGATACTTGTTCCATTTTATTAGGGATCATGTGAAGAAAAAAAGAGATTGATCTAACTTATGTGAAGTCAAATGATCAAGCTGCGGATATCTTCACCAAACCACTAAAAGTTGATCTCTTCAACAAGTTCAAGATCTTACTTCGAATGATTGATGGGACTAAATTAAGTTTAAGGGGGATGTTGAAAAATAAACTTAGTTATCATGATCTTTTGTTTATGAGTATGGTACTAGAGTTATCATGAGTAGTAGTAATATATTGGTCTTTTCCAAGTTTAAGTTGTTAGTGAAAGGATTGAACGAAAGACCTGAGCAATAGAAAGACAAAGAAGAAGAAGCACACACACACAGAACAATCAGGATTTACGTGGTTCGGTCAATGTTGACCTACGTCCACGGCCGCAGTAGAGTTTCTTATTTCTTGCTTCACAAAATTAGGGTTTTACAAAATACAGGGATTTTTATAGAGTCAGGAAAACCAGACATAAAATCCCACATGGGTCTGGGCCTAAAAATAAAAATTTGCTTCAAAGGGCGCTACCCTTGGAAAACCCCGCAAGGGGCGTTCACGCCCTCGGACTCCCACAAGCAACGTAGTCAAGGTCGTCAAGGCATCCATCAGACTCCACATACTCAACAGTTAGTTTTGGAACTGAGGAATGTAAATGCTTTTCAAAAGTCTCTCAAAACTTATTATCTTTTCAAAAGTCTTTACAAGACTTTGATATAAGGAAATGGATATGTCAACATACGCATACAAGACCTTGTAGCTAGGTACCAAAGGACCATTGGTTTAGCTAGGGGTGAAATCGGTTCGGTTTGGATCGATTTGTACAAATTTCCAAACCAAACGAGTATTTTGTCGGTTTGAAAAAAATAAACCAAACCGGACCGAACAGTTTGAAAATTAAACCAAACAAAACTAGTTCGGTTCGGTTTGAACCGCAGTTTGAAAAATAAATCATAATTGCATATCTATTCTCTTATTATATCTCTCCTTATATAGATGAGAGTGTGAGATAAATCATAAACTTTTTATAATTATCACTATGAGATGAATCTTGATCCAATTCAAATTCAAATACCAAATCATAATCAAATTATGATTATCTTCTTTCATCTCATACCAATCCCTACAAGGTTAACACTAGTCGGATGATATATGTTGGTTTAATCACATTAAAACTAGGAATATGCCGTCCGGTTCGATTCAAACCGCATTTCTAAAATTTCAAACCGAACCGAACCGAATATTAATCGATTTCAAACCAAACCGAACCAAACCAAACCAATTTTTTTTGGTTTTAACGGTTTGAAAAACCAATGGTTTCGGCGGATTGGTTTGGAGCGGTTTGGGCGGTTTGGAGTTTCAGCCCTAGGTCTAGCGGTATCTCGGATTTCGTGCGTTGGGTAATTCGCTTGATTGAACATGCTCTTAGGTTTGAGTCCCACTTCCATAAATGGGGGGAACAGTTTGGGTAATTCACTTGGTGAGCACAAACCCAGGTTCAAATCCCCACATCTGTACGCGTACAATAAGGGGTCAAGAGTACTCATCATCAAAGGCCACACCCCATCACCAAAGTCTCGTATATATATATAGTTAGGTGTTAGCTCTGTAACTAGAGAAAAAAAAACAAACAAAATTAAAACAAAAAACAAAAAACACATACAAGACTTTTATATAAGGAAAAGGGATATGTCAACATACGTATACACGAGAGAATATCATAATATATTTGACCATAGGAAAAGGAAAACTTTAAAACCTTATATGAAAGAATAACGGGAGATTTTTTATTTTATTTTTATAAAATTTGATTATTTTTTAGCTCATGCCCAAAATATGTGTCAATATGACAGAAGGATTAGAATAAAAATTATATCAAATAAGTCTAGCACTTGAGGCCCAATCCTCGGCCATTTTACTCCAAAGATCGGGCTTTGCTCCTTTAGAGCAAAACGACATTTGAAAAGTTGTTTTAGTTCAAGGGATGCAACATTGAACCAAAATGGTCTTTCAAAGGTTGTTTTGCTCAACAAAAGCCCAACACTAAAGCAAAATAGTATGTGAGCTTTGCCAATATAACACTAAACCAAAATGGTCTTTTAAAGGTCGTTTTGCTCCACAGGGGTCCAACCCTAAAGTAAAATGGTTTATGAGCTTTAGCTCTTTAGAGCAAAATGACATTTTCACAAGTGCCCCAACTCAAAAGGTCATTTTACTCCAAAAACCAAAGTTTTGACTCTCTGGAGTAAAATGATTTTTCAAAACCCGTTTTGTTCCACAAGGACCAAACCCTAGAGTAAAATGATATGTGAAAACCCATTTTATTCCAAACATCAAGGATTCGGCTCTTTGGATCAAAACTATCTTTAAAAGGATGTTTTACTCTCATGAATAATAGTAGATACTCACAAGGCAGACCAAAAGCTATTTTGACAAATGTTGATGCTCTGAACCTGAAGGTCCTCGAGATCAGGACTTTGAGAGATCAACTGAGAGAATCTTTTGGAGATGATGGGTCTTGGGTTATGGAATCACGAAAATGGCTTGAGCCGGACGGGGACTCCAGGCTAACCACTATCTCGAGAGAATGAATTTCCGGCTAACTACTTCATCTCCCTGTAAGGGAAGTCCAAGGGCTTTTCCCTGGACCCTCCGATGATCAAGTTAGTAGTATAATCAAAGGAAAAAAAGAGAGGGAGAAGAAAGAAACAGTTCTCATAGAGATTGAAAGAGGAAAGAGTAAGAGAGTGAAAGTTTGGGGTCTCGAGGTTGAAGATGAGCTTCCTCTTTTCTCTCTCCCCTCCTCCCTTTTATACCTCCGGGGTCGCTATCAGTCTGTTAGTCGTGGTGTGGGTCTCGGTTGACACCAGCGCAGGTGCTTGCGCGTCCCTACCACACCCTCTACTTGAGGGAATCTCCACCTTGACCAATAGAAAGCGACTGGATGGTTATGGGCATTCCCTATCATGGGGTTCTAGGATCGCACCAGGTGTAGAGCTTGATTCCCCCCAACACTTGCCCCTCGACTTGTTAGGTTGACAAGTCCTTGGTTTGAGTTGACCTAGGAAATCAGATCACCAGTGCACGTGTGTGATTCGGCCAGATGGTGTGTTCTCGAAACTTCCAGGTGTCTGCTAGCAGTCCCAACCTGTCAACTCTGCTCGGATCGTTACCCAGTCGTGCAGTTTGCTATGACCTACCCTGAGAGGTAAGTTGAAACTTTCGAGCCATCGTTCGCCTACCTGGTTGTACTCATGATCCACTAGGCTGGGATCTAAGTTATCGAGCTGTGCTTGTCCGGCTGATTGGACTGACGACTCATTAAAACAAACATATTGTGTTGGCTTCAGCTATCGAGCCCATATCTTCCTGACGACTTGTCTTCATTAAATGAATGTGGCGGACTGCATGATTAACATTGCTCCCCAGATGGTCCTTTCAAAGTGTTAGGTGAATCGTGGCTCATGTATCATCCATCGGAAGGACATCCCTCGACTGAGTGATTCATATCGTTGATTGAAACCACCGAAGTATGGCAAAAAGATGCATCCCATGCTTACCTTATTAAGCAAGCTTTTCAAACATCTCCGTCTTCACGCCTTACTTCGTTTGTACCAAAGCTTTCAGAGAACCTTCGTCTTCCTCTAGTATGTTTTGCCACATGAAAAAAATAGTAAAGTTTTAAAAAAATATATAGTAAAAAAAATGACCCAAGAATAAATGAACTACCCGGCTTTATTCTATATCATTGTATATGATTTTTTTACCTATCAAATCAGTCATCATTTCCAATTTTTCAAGTCAATTGAAGGTAGAGGACAAATATATTCTTTTATTTCTCATGATCTTGTTATATTCGATATTTTTTTTAGGAAGAATTTTCTTGGAATTTTTTAATTATCATGCTGATTATGAGTGTAGAAGAAAAAGAACAGCTTTGGCCATTAGATATAGCTTGGTTTGCTAGCTGGAGATCTTTAGATTATCGACTGGCAGGATGATTGCATAGTAGTGCTCAGAGGTATTCTTGCATCTTTATATATTAATCAAACACAAGAGATTGGAAAAGGAAAGGGATATGCCAACATATATACATACAAGACTTTGATATGAGACAAATAAACAAGAGAATATCATAATATATTTGACCATGGGAAAGGAACAAACTTTAAAAACTTTTAGGAAAGAATACTGGCCAATTTTTTACTTTATTTTTTAAAAAATTTGATTTTTTTTAGCCCATGCAAAAAAAATATTTGTCAAAATGATCCGAGAATCACAATAGAAATTAAGTCAAATAAGTCTAGCACTTAGGTATAATTCTCAACCATTTTACTCTAAAGATTAGGCTTTGATCCTTTAGAGCAAAATTACATTTGAAAAGTTTTTTTAGTTCACAGGGGAGCAGCACTAAACCAAAATGGTTTTTTTAAAGGTTGTTTTGCAAAACAGAAACCCAACACTAAAGTAAAATAGTATGTGAACTTTGGCAATGTAACAATAACTAAAATGGTCTTTCAAATATTGTTTTGCTCCACGGGGCTTAACCCTAAAACAAAATGGTTTGTGAGTTTTGGCTCTATAGAGCAAAATAACATTATCACAAGTGCTCTAATTCAAAAGATCATTTTACTCCAAAAACCCGAGTGTAGTGTTACAGCTACGAAACCTACTAATACCTTCAGAGAGAGAGTGAGCTAGAATAGAAACAACTCTCGAATATCCATGACATGCTCATTAAACCAAAATATCACCAGAATAACAAGTTCACAAAAGCTAAGAAGTTCACAAAAGCTAAGAAGTTCATACTGGGTAATATCCAGTACTCAAAGACAAAAATAGAAATCTAAATAACATAAGCAAAGTCCGCAGAGGACCCTCTGATCATCGGACAAGAGGGAGACGCCGTGAACTTCTCATGTTTCTCCACTGAGTAGCAGGCCCAAGGTTCCTCACTTTTTCGATGCCTCTCCTCCTTCTCCTTTCTTTTCTTTTTAAGTCTCTTGACCAGTCTCCCAACATGTAACCCTAGAGGCATTGCTTCAATTTTCCTTCGCGTGTGCTATGACGATGCGTGTCGTGCTCCCTACGCTCCTTGATGATTCCGTGCTCCCCACTACTGCTCTGCCACACGCTTCTTTCAGTTACGCCTCTGCCTTCTTTTGACTGGTCATCATGTGTTGTGGACGTAGACCTCTTATGCTCCTGCATTGTAACATAAAAGGGAAACGTTTCCTTGCCGAGGAACGTTACATTGTCCCCCACATCAAGATAGACCTTGTCCTTGAGGTCCAATAAAGGAAATTGAGCTTGTAATGGGTGAAGGTCCTCCCACGTGCTTTCAGACATGGCCAAACCCTCCCACTACACTAACACCTAAATGAAGGTGCGACCTTGATGCAAAATCTGACGTGCCTGGAGAATGAAAGTAGGTTGAAGTACTGGACCCGCCTTAGTAGTCAAGCGAGGTAAGGGAGTTGGAGCTGCTAACGGGTCACCATGGCATGGTTTAAGCAGTGAGACGTGGAAGATAGGGTGGATATGAGCTTCTAAGGGTAACTGTAGCTTATAAGCAACTTGACCAATCTGTTGACTGATCTAGAAGGGCCCAAAATAGTGGTTCGCGAGCTTTTGGTTACGGTGCGGCTGAACGGATTGTTGCCTATATGGTTGGAGCTTTACAAATACCCAATCCTCAACTGTGAAGATGAGCTCGCGACCCTTCTTGTCAGCCCTTTCTTCATATGAGCTTGGGCTTTGCGAAGATTATGTTTCAACTGCGCAAGCACTCTAGTTCGTTGGTGCAACAATGCAGCGACCTCCAGAGGGTCTGTAACATTCGGGGAGTAAGTAATTAACGTCGATGTTGATTGGCCGTAGACAGCTTCAAAAGGTGTAATGGTGATGCTGCTATGGAATCGTGTATTATACTATAACTCCGCCCACGGCAAGAGATCAACCCAACCCTTGTGATTGTCTAAGACAAAGTAGCGCAAATTCATTTCCACACACTTGTTCAGGGCTTTGGATTGACCGTCCATCTTGGGATGATAGTCTGAGGACATGGCCAGAGTCATCCCCATTCTGTAGAAGAGATGCTGCCAGAAGTTATTGGTGAATACGTGGTCACGATCAGAGACGATTGACTTGGATACTCCATGCAGTTTAACCATCTGAGTAACGAATACATCAGCAATTGAACTGCTCATGAAATTAGTTTTGAGGGGAATAAAGTACCCATACTTTGAGAACTGGTCGATGACGACCAATATTACTGAGAAGGAGGTAACCCAGTGATGAATCAATCAGATATCTTCCCATATGTGCAGCGGTATGGGTAGGAGTTGAAGAAGACCCCCGGGCTTAGAGTGCATGTCCTTGGCTTAGAGTGCCACATCTCTGCACATACCCTTCCAAGAAAACTCCTTTGCTTATCGAGCAAATGTGCGTAAGGAACCTGCGTGCCCCCTATTGTTGTCGCATGATACTCTTGAAGTAATTTATTTTTAAAGGTCGGGTTATCCGGCACCACCAGTCTTCCACGATACCATAAGAGATTTTGTTTCCAAGTATAAGGCCTTGGAGTTATGGAGCCATTATGCAGCGCCTGAATAAGAAAGAGATAGAATGGGTCCTTAGTCGGAAGGTTGTGAAGTTTAGTAGATAGCACTGCTTTGGGGTTGTGAGCAAGAGAAGATGAAGCATTGTATAAAGCGTACGCCATCCTGTTGTCTTTGCCTGGTTTATATTCTATAGTGAAGTCATACCCCAACAATTTCGGTATCCACCATTGTTGCTCCGGTATTGATTTACTGATTGCGCAAGTGTTGAAGTGCCTTCTGGTCGGTTCTGATAATGAAGTGGTAACCCATAAGATAATGCCAAAATTTTGCCACAGCCTTCGTAATGGTGAAGAACTCGCGCGTGTATGCAGACTGATAGCTTACTAAGTTCCAACCAAGTTCTTCTTTGGCCCACTAGATGTTGGCTATTGTATATATATCACAAAGTTAATCCAACTTCTGATATTTTCAAAGGTGATTATTAAATGTAGGACATACCTCGACTAGACTACTAGCGTTACTTCACTTATTCCTCTTTTCCATAGAACTAGGGTTCTACCCGAGCACCATGTTGCTTGTGTTGCTGCCCAATGCCATCCCACTTTGAATGTTCTGTATATTCTCCTTACCCTCTCTTCATTCGCACTGGTTTCAACTGGACAAACTATAGACACTCTTGACATTTTAATCGAGTAATGTACTCTACTTATTGTGTCTCTCCCTACCAGGCCCCTACAATTCCATGTTAGTATACTTAGCATAGTTGTTGATTTACTTTTTCCTTCTCTTTCTCCACTCTACCTTTCTTTAGTGATTTCCCTAGGCTATCTAATCTCCTCTTTCCCTTCGGGCATATATCCTCTTCTAGTTCCATGCCCTGCTCTTGGTCTGGGGCTCCTCTACTTTGTATATCTCCTCTTCATGCATATCTCCTCCTTCATTCCGATTAAGGGCTCCTACAACTATATTAACTATAGAAGCATGTGTTCTATTTTCGTTATTTATAGACCTTGGAGCATTATCAGAGAAGGGTTGACTAACGGTGTTGTTTATCACTAGATCATCCACTCCCAAGGATGTAATTAGCTTCGGGATATGGTTTCCCTCCCTGTGGATCCTTGCTCTTCCATGTGTCCCATTCCTTGATCCTCCTTAAGCTTCACGATCCTCCCTCTGGCTGACGTGCCCACTCAGGGTCTCACTGGATAGATCTAGGCGACTTGAAGTCTCCTTACCCTCCACGTGTCCATGAAGCCCTTCAGTGCTTTGGCCCCTCGAGCCACATCCAACCATAAGGTCTTGTCAGCGCCTTTCCACCCCTCCTCGAAGATATACGCCCCGACTATCTCTCCTACTCACTCTACAATGACCCTGAGTTGCCACATGTTCACCATCTGGTAGGTCATCAGAACAGTCATCTCCCACGCATCTTTCCTCCTAATTGTGATGACTGGCAACTTTTCGTAAAGAACTGCAACGAAAGCCTTTGACATAGAAGATCTTATCCAAACTCTGCATTTGAGTGGCTTATTCAAGTCCAGCTCCACACAACGAAAGCCTTTTCATAAAGCTCACCTTGTTCATTATTATAGTAGTTTCGTCAATTCTTACAAGTACTCGAAAAAAGACGCCATCGTTTCCAAAGCTTCCAAGCTCTAGTACTTAATAGGGAGATGGAGTAGCTGTATCCAGAGCATCGCTGTTGACACAGCCTCTCGAAAACCAGCTAGAAGCCCTCCGAGAGAAGCGATTCCACCATGGCATCCAACGAACAACGGATAAGATAGAAGCCAAGAACTCCTCAAGGCCATCCCAAAGCCTGATGACACTCTCACGAGCGAGATCTAGCGGAGACAGCCTCCCAAATAACTCATACTCTCGTAAGCTCTTTCAAGCACGTCGTCGTCAAGACACCACATCCTCTACAATCGCTTTACGTTTGTCCATCATCGAACCTGGCGTGAGAACCATCATCTGAGGGTTCCTCTCTACCTGACTCTCGACCACGGTCGTTCATGACCTTCAAGGCTTCAACCTCCGTCTCGGATGAGCACACCTCCTTTCTAGCTTACCTGCAGTGAACTCAACCCATAGGATACACGGACTGAGTAGAGGTTTGAAATCCCTTGGCTTGTATTGGTTTTTGCTTGGGCGGCGAGCACATTGACTCGCGCAAGGCCCTGGTCCCTCCCTCACCCACCATCACGAGTAGGGAGAGATCATAGAAAGTGCGCAACAACACGCGTCTCGGGAGCTTAAGCAATTCATATGGTTGGTTTAACATTTTTTTTTTTTTACTTGTATAGGGTTATAATACATCAATTATAAAACGATCATGAAGTATTAAATACTTCAATTTTCATACTTTATTTTTTCTTTTTTTTTATGAAACCATCATGAAGAGCTAGTGAGTTTCCTTCTCTTCACTTTGAAGACGAGACTCCATCATGAACATCATGAGGGAGGGAGAGAGAGAGAGAGAGAGAGAGAGATCCCATTTTAAGCTCCACTCCACCCATGCATGCGCCGTTTGGCTTCATTTTAATTTTGCCATGTCTTTCAATTACTAGCATGGGCAACAGAAACATTCTTTTCCTTTCCTTTTACCCAACAGAGGTTGTTGGCTTGCAACATCTCTTTGATCTCCACTGACCAGTGGACCAGTACTGTGTGGAACTTTAATTAGAGACTTCATTATTAATAACCAACTGTTGTTTTTTTATTGGCATTATTAAAGTATAAGAAATATTAATAAACTAAAAAACACGTTAATTAACTGGTCCTCTTAGTTTTGTTCCTTCATTCTAAAGTTCTATATTCTAATTGAGTTCCCATATGACAAACTACACAAGTTCAAATTCATTGCAAAAATACCAAACCAAACCAAACCAAAGTCATTACTCAAGTTTTCCACTAAAGAGCTGTTCGGTTTTCTCTCAAGCGGGTGTAATGTAATGTTGAAAAATCTGAGGTTTGGTTTGATATAAAACTAGTCTTATTTACATGTAAAAAATTTTATATAAATCTTTTATTTTACTGTATTTCAACTTATATCAAATTAGTTATAAAATTATAATAAAATAAAAATTTTAAGTAATAATTAACTTGTCCAAATTGTCTCCGGGGGGGTAGGGGTGTAGTGTAAAGGCAAAAAGGGGTTAATTAATTACCAGTTGATTATATTTAATTTTATTTATTTATAGATAATATTAAATTTTTATTAGTATTATATAAAAATATTTTTAACAACAACAACTAATCCTTAATCACATACTAGAAGAGGTCCGCTATATGGATTTTTTGTCTCAATGTCGCTTTGTCAAAGATAAGATCCGGCTCAATATCTAATTTACGTAGATCCTTAAACATTACCTCTCTCCACATAATCATTAGAGCACCTGAGGGTTTACGACGCACGTGTCCAAACCATCTTAAACGTCATTCTCTTATTTTATCTCAAATTGGTGCGACATACACCTTCTATCAGATATGTTCATTTCTAATCTTGTCCAATCTTATTAACCACTCATCTACCTTAACATCTTCATTTTTGTCACATTCATCTATTATATATGTTGAACTTTAGTTGCCCAACACTAGCTCACTCCCATCTAGCATGATTGATCTAATTGTCGTTATATTCGAACTTTCTCTTTTAAATTAATATAATTTTTACTAAATAAATTTTTTATTTATAAAAAACTTAAAATATATATAAAAAAAAGGGACAATGATAACACCATTCACTTTTCATTGATCAAACTAAAAAAATGGAACCCCCACCGCCTCACCACATGAAATGATGTCCACACACCTTGGTCTTCACTCACCAACTCAAATGTACAAAAAATTCCAAATAAAAGATCAACACCTCTTCATCTTCCCACCAACCCCACCACTTCCCTTCAAAAACCCTCTTCTCATTTGAATCACTCTCTCATCACCACCATTCAAACCCCTTACACCTCTCCATACTCCATCCACCATACCAATGGCCAAACCTCTCCTCCTCCTCCTCACCATCACCATCACCATCACCCTCACCACCACCGCCATTGATAAAACCTCTGCAGCTAAAACTAGTCCATCTCCAAAGAAGCTGATGATGAACTCCATGCACAAGAAGCTCTCCCACTTCCGTGTCTACTGGCACGACGTCGTCAGCGGCCCCCATCCCTCCAGCTCCGTCGTCGCCCAGAGCGCCGCCACCAACACCTCAAGATCTGCCTTCGGCCTCGTCCGGGTCATCGACAACGCGCTCACCAGAGGCCCGGCCATCACGTCCGAGCTCGTCGGCCGGGCGCAGGGCTTCTACGCTTCCGCGTCGCTGGACTACGTCGGTCTCCTCATGGCCATGAACTTTGCCTTCACCGGAGGGAAGTATAACGGAAGCACTCTCACCATTCTCGGCCGGAACGAGGTCTTCACGGAGGTCAGAGAGATGCCTATCATCGGCGGCAGCGGCCTTTTCCGGTGGGCTCAGGGCTATGCTCAGGCGAGGACCAACATGGTCAACCTCACCACTGGAGATGCTATAGTCCAGTATGACCTACATGTCATGCATTATTGATAATATATATATATATATAGATCATGCTTTTTCTTTCTTTATTTTATTTGAATTATTTTAGTCTTTTCTTTTTAAGTTATAATATTTTTATGTGGTTCTTGAGGAGTTCTTCATCATTCACTAGCTAGAGTGATGGTGAATTTGTTCTGTCATGCATGGGTCCCTCCCTCCATTATATACATCTCTTTAGCTTTAATTTATGTGCTTTTTAAAGACTCATGAGCTTTATATATATATCTATATGATGCTTTTCTTTTTCATTTTCTTTTGTTATTATTATTATTAGCGTCTCTTAAAAGTCAGAGATACAGACAATGTGGTACCCGTGCACATATGTTCTCACCTTGTAATTATAAGGGTTCAAATATGGGATAATTATCCAATCAACGAAATCCTATACAAGGAATCCAATATTAATAGGTCAAGAGGTCTTTGTTTTCTTTTATTATTATTAGTTTGTTGTTTTCCACTAATTTATGTGTTTTTTTACTATTATATGACCTCGAGGTCATATAATCGAGTTGTGAAAACAATCTTTATAAAAAAAAATTAAATATAATAAATCTAAATGGCCTGAATCTTCTTCAACTCATAATAACAAGAGTTTTATAGCTAGTATCGGGCTGCCCTTCTGTTTAAAATGTTATAACTTTAAAAATGTGTTTAGGTTGTTCTAGCTTGGTTATCTTGCTTGTCTATTTCTTCTTTTAATTAAGTTCATTAATTAAAATTAAGTTCATCAATTAATTGAGTTTTTCCACAACCAAATCACAAAGAACAGTCCAAGTTTCAAAGTAACTCGTTTCTATATGGGGCAAATGATATAGAATATAATGCCATACCTCTACCTGCCTGCCTGCCCTAGTTGAAGCAATGGTGGTCCACAGTCTTGTTTCTTCTATATTTGTGTACATAAGATTAATTATTTAGTCGGTGGTCACAGGAATAACGACTAATGGATGGCAACATCTTTGTCTTTGATGAAGAAACTTAATTAATTGTAAACTTTGAGGAAATTAATTAAGTTGGTCATTTTATGCGGATGGTAATGGGTCATTGACTTGATTTGACTTGACTTGTCAAAGTCTGTCGATGAAAAACTTTGGTCCATTCACACGCGAAGCTATCTCTTGGATCTTCTAGATTATGAAAAATTCCTTTCTATCATTATAGATTTAATAAAAATATCCAACTTAAGAAACACGTTTGGGTTGGTTGCTTAGGAGACCTCTAAGATCATATTTCCATGGTTTTCATCCTTCTTTGACTACACACCTCTAAAGATCATATTTCTAAGGTCTTCATCCTTCTTTGACCACTCACACACAATATAATTTATATCTTTTTTATTATAGTTATAAATAAACTGAATCATGAAATTTAATCAATTTAATCTAATTTTGAGCTAAATATGGTCTAAAATTAAAATTGAGCCGATTTTAAGGTTGAACTAACCAATTTCGATTGAGTTCGAGCTCGATCAACTTGGGCCTGACTTAGTCGAGCTTGACCGTTTCAGTGAACTAGCTGAAATGCAAACAACATTTGGAATATAAAATTCTATCATAGTCCATCAAAAATACAAAGGTTATGGAAAATAATAATTAAAAATATTTAATTACATGTCTAACCCTATTTAAGATGATATATGTATGATGATGAAACCCTGCACAACTTTTAAAAACGTTATTCAAATAGCTTTTTTATTATTACAAAAATAAAAAAACAATAAAAATTTTGAACTAATTTGAGAAGGGCATTATTTTATTTTATTTTTAGGAAAATAGATAAATCATATTTATTTATGATAATGTATTCAAGATAAGTGTTACAATCAGGCTTTTGCTATTAAATATTTATAAGAGAAATAGTAGCAAGCCTGAGCTCATTGTATTTTCTACTATCCACTCTCACTTCTACCTCTAGCCTCCCTCCTAGGCCCATCATCATTGGATCCCTGAGGGGTGTTTAGCAAAAAGTGCAGGCTCCTTTTCACCAAGCTCTGTGCCTCTTAGAGCATCAGCTTCTTTGACATGAAGATTACATCAAACCAAGATAATATGAGAACGAATAAGTTACCAAAAAACACATTGTTTGTCTTGGAAATATCATAGATTTCTTTCTCCCCATAATATCTAGATGATGGCCATCGTCAGTAGCTTCCATCCCCTTTTTAGGGTCGTGGGGACCAGGGATGAAGAGGACAAGAGATCATCCATTCTTTCAGCGTGGGTGGGAGGCATATGAATATGGAAGAGCCTCACATAGTACTCTCGATTATATGCTTCTTGTTAAAGGACATTGGCAAAAGAGGTGTGTAATTGTCTTATTTTCCGTATAACATATGTAGCATGAGACCCGTGTACCCCTCTACTATCTTCTATGAAGGTTGTCCAGAGTGAGAGTACGGTCTTCTCGAGCTATCCATGTGATGCAGAGGAAACTAGGCAGCAGAGAGAGAGAGGCAAACCTTATTAGTGGATGACGCTGATTTGGGGATGTAGTTGCAGGGAGGTAAATCGTCCACCACCATTCGGCGACTCCCGAAAGGATATAGGACCTGATTTGGCTCCTCAACCTCCAGATCCTCCAAGGGACGAGATTGAAGTGGTTCACCACTCAAAGATAGGGAGAAGCACTCCAAGAGATACAAAACCAAACAAATTGAAGAGAAAGAGGGCAAGCACTCTATTCAGAAAAGATGACCTAAAAAGTCCCCTTACAGTCAGACAAGTAGATATTTATAACCCCACAAACATTGGGAACCCCAAAACAAGAGTTAAGACAAACAACTAATACATATTACAAGCTAATTAGAGACTTAATAAAGCTTAGCACTAACCTGAGTGAAATGACTGCAAAATTTCAGCAATTCTGTCAGCTTGACTACCCTTCATTTAGATACTGATGACTTTTGCTAGAAAACTCCGATTAAGGTGAGATTTGCGGCATTGGAAACTAGACATCCAGAGCTTTCCAACTATCTATGGTACAACCTCTTTAATTTGGTAGCCCAATCAGTACAGATTTTGGTTTCAATTCCCCCTAAAGTTAAAAGGTCGCTATAGTCCTGCTCTTTCACATCCAAGTGCATAATTTCTGGAGTTAAATGCCTTGCTCCTGCATCAACATGTGAACAATTTTGTCTTGAGAGGGCAAGGACACTTCCAGAAGTTTATCCTTAGGTCAATTTGAGTACCACCATCAATTCAAAAAAGGTATAATGATTCGAAAAAGTTGTCGTTGTGGTTAGCCTTCATGTCCTCAGGTCTTCACCTATACCCTAGATATTATTGAGGTGTTGGAGTAGTGAGAGATACTCTTCGGCTTCTTTCTGTGATAGTGGACCGACAAAAGTAGTGAATGACCCTGTTGTACCCTTTCCCGTGCTTTACTAATTGTTATAGGTTTTCGCATTATTAGCAATTGTAAGGATATGAATCGATCCTGGGGCGAGTGGCCCTCAATCCACTTGTCCATCCACATCTTTGTGGAGCTCCCGTCCCCTGATTGAGTGGTAATATTGTGCATGGCTACTGGTCATTCACAACAAACTCCTTTCTAGAAGAAGGATGCATATGTCAAGGCCTTCCTGTGTGCATCAAAAGAGCTTCTTTTGAAATAGGCTTGTGTAATGATCTTTCGACATAGCTAATAGGCTTGTGTAATGATCTTTTGATATAGCTTCGCTTCACCTATGAGGATTCTCCACCACCACTTCCCCAAAAGTGCCCTATTAAACTCACACATATTCAAGATGCCCCATCCCCCCTGCTCCTTTGGTTAACATAGTCGTCTCCAACTAATAAGAGGATAAGTGTGTAAATGAGCTGATTCCGCTCCCTTCCAAAGGAAGTCCCTTTTCACAGCCTTGATTTAATCCACTACCCATTTTGGCAGTCTATATATAGATATCCAGTATATAAGGATATTTGTTAGAACTGCGTTAATCATTGTGAGTCGGCTGCCCATTGATAAGAAGCACCCTTCCAAGAGCTCAGCCTATTCCTAATCTTTGAGATCAGCTCAGACTAATCCTCCTTCTTTGGTTGCCCTCCAGTGATCTTGACCCCTAGATACTTGATAGACAGGGTGGTAATTGGGCAATCAATAACTTGCGTAATATGTTAGGCCATGAACCCCTAGGTTTTTAGTGTGATGATCGCGCTTTTGTGGAAGTTGATTCTCAACCCCAAAAGCCCTTTGAAAAGGTAGAAAATAAACTTCATTGATCTAAAGTGAGAGAGATCGCTCGTGTAGAAGACTAGCAGGTCATATGCATATTGGAGTATGGTGACGTTGTCCTCTTGGTTGCTTCCTACTTGAACCCCATTGCATATTTTTGATATGGTTGCTTCCTTAAACATTGTGGCTAGAACATCTGTAACTAGCCCAAAGAGTAGAGGGAAGAGGGGGTCTCCTTGACGCAACCCCCTCGTGTCTTACGTACCCGGTGGGAGATTCGTTTAAGAGGAACTTAGCCTTTGACATCGAGAGTAATGCTTGGAGCCATGTGACCCATTTTGGACCAAACCCCACGCCCTAAGGATGTCCCAAACAAAGTCTCAGTTTACTGTATCAAAGGCTTTTTGAAATCAATTTTGACTATGGTCTCATTCTTGTTGTTGTGTTTCATCAAGTGTATGGGCTTTCCTGCTACTACAATGTTATCATGAAACATCCTGCCCTTAATGAAGATTGTTTGTGCTTCATCCACCAAGCTATCAATTACCTTACATAACAGGTTTATCAGTACCTTTGATATAATCTTGATAGAGCAGTTCAGAAGACTAATGGGCATGTAGTCTTTAATGGACATTAGCATGTCATTTTCAGGAATTAGCGTAATGTGTGCCCAGTTCAATCTTTTCAGGTTTGTTCTTCTTTGGTGAATGTCGTCAAACAGTTTCATTATATCTCCTCTGATGGTCTCCCAGTTCTATTAACAAAATTAAAAGTCATGGGGAAGTCATCTGGTCCTGGTGCTTTCTCAGCGCCCAACCCATTTATTGTCAGTCTGATTTCCTCTTCAGAGATTGAGTTCTCCAAGTGAGATAGGTCCAGTTGCTCTTTGTGTCTGAAGAGTCATTCCCAGGAGGTTTTGTACCTCAGTTCCCGTTCTTTTCCAAAGAGCATGTGAAAGTGTGTCGTGATTGCCTCTTGGATGTCTGATGGACCTGTGAATTTGATCTCCCCCACCTTCAATATTTGAATCTAATTCCTATTTCTTCTTTGATTTGCAATTGCATGAAAAAAATCTGGTATTCTTATTCCCTAACTGCAGCCAATTGATTCTTGACTTATGCCTTTAGGTTGACTCCTCATCCAAAATGAGTTTTTCATATTCCAACCTTTCCTCCACCTTATCCTTGCACTCTTTTGTACTGAGTTCCCTTTCCTCATTGATGATGTCCAGTCTATTGATAGGTGCTAAGAGATCTTTTTTGTTATTGACTTAGGTGGCCTTTTGCAATTGCTTCAGCTTATTCCTTAAGCATGTGATTTTCTTTGTCAGGATAAAGGCACCCTCTCCTATCTAGCTTTGTTTTTGCCACCATTAAAAGAGGGTGGAATGGGGAGAGGGTGGTTATGACAGCCTCATTCCAAGCTGATTGGGGTGTGATCCAATCAAACCCTTGGCAGTGTTGATTGGTAGTAGCTGGGGAACAATGTGAGCCATTCATTGGTTAATAGGAATCTTTCAAGGTGTGTATATGTGGGTATCTCCCTTCCATTAGTCAATCTGTATTTACTCCAGAATTGTGGCGGGTCGATTAGGCACAGGTCCTGTATAAGTTGTTCCAAACCTTCCCTGGCTCTTGCATCCAAAGTGTGTTGGTTGGTTGTATTCTTATCCTTCGGTTCCCTGGTGGCATTAAAGTCCCTACAGATTAGGGTATCATCGTTGTAGCTTTGATGTTGCACAATTCTATCTAGTAATATTCCCTTAGTGCTTGATCCATAGGTCACAGACAGTTGTGATCATGAAAGGTCGGTTGTTTGTCGCCCTTTCTTTTAATATTACTGTAGTTGAGTATTGGTCAATGTAGTGCCCTCCTAGCTCATAGTAAGAGTTGCTCCACAGCAACCACGTCATTTGTCAATGGTTTAGAAAGTTATCCATTTGTCGTAGAGCTCACCCCTATTGATCTCCATACCATGTTGTTGATGGTTGATAGTTTGGTTGCATGTAAAGCAGAAAACATTGGCTTTATGGAGTTTGAGGAAGTCTCGGACCAAAAATCGTTTCTTTCGCTTCCCCAACTCCCTTATATTCCAGGAGATGATTTTCATAATGTATTATTTTGATTCCCCCATCTTCCCCTGTGGCTGTTTAGTCACGCGCATCCCCTTTCTGTTGTTGCTCCTACTCGAGGAAGCTCATTTGTGCTAAGTATATGGCTTTGTTTATTTCATTGTTTCCCAAATCTATTCCCACTAATAGCACGGTCGAGAGTAAATCCATATGTTGAACCAATTAGATAAAGTGAGGGGAATATCAGGAGAGTTAGCATCCATACCTTGTGGTGATGGTCTTGGAATTGATGGGCACATCATAGTTGTGGTGGAGGAACGATGAATCCTTCCTTTTCTATTCTTGAAGCGTAAGACTTGACACGCCCGCTTCTTCTCACCAGATCCTTGGTCCCTTACTAGTATGTGCTGGAGTATGGCTCCCTCTTTCCCCTTGTCCCTGCTTGTTAGGTTTTCCTATGTAGTTAGGTTGGCCTCTTCCTCGGGGTTGTCTTTCAGAGCTGCTTCCTTTCTCATGTTATCTTAAGCCATGTCCAAAATTAAGTTTCGGGGTCCATGCATATATCTTAGGGACATCTTAGTGAGGCCCAAGCTGATCCCATTTCCTATGTTCAGGGTTTGGCCATCTGGGCTCGGGGTGGGTTGGATCTATCGAATCCCCTTGTTCGGAACATCTTCGTTGGGCTTCTCTTGGTTTTTGGCTTCCCCTTTCTCTACATGAGGCCTATCCCCTCCCATGGATCCCATTTCAGCAACCATGTGTCCTCCTGTCTCCTGGGCTGCCTAAGCCTCACCTACGTTGCATACCACCTCATCACCTGCAAGGAATGTCATCTCAATACCCCCCTTGGGTTCCACATCATCCTCCGAGTTTGTCTGATGTGCCACATCCTCTTGTCTGTCTGTGTACCCCGCTATACCGTTGGACATGTGGTCTCCTGCCACCTCAACGTCCTCTATGTCATCCTCCCAGTCAATTTCCTCATGTCACATGACGTTAATATCACCCTCCACATCATCCAACTAATAGGAGGTGTCGATATCATCCTCCAGATTATCATTGGTGCAAGAAAGAGCTCCTATGTTAACCGTCTTTTGGTGTGCCACATGGCAGTGTCCTATTGGCTTTGTAGGGAAAAACAGCGTGGTCAAAACCTTAGCTTCTCTGAAAGTGCGTGTTGAGGTCAATGTTGCTTCTTCCGGTGTTGACACAAGTCCCAGTTGCACGAATTTCTCACGCTCACTATCGTGTGCGGGTCCCTGTGATATGACCGACGTAGAAAAGTAGGTGTCTCCTTGGATCGACACGTGCTTGACAACACGAACCCCTGGGTATGAGGTTGCTTGCTCTTTGGACCGATCCAAGGTTGTCCCCCTTATGTTTGCCCCTCGGAAGTAGGTATGAGGCATAAGGTTTCTCCTTGGATGCTCAACGGCCTCTAATTCCCTCTAAGCTCAACACGTATCCCGTCAAAATTCTCTTTTTTGCCCCTCCAGTGCACTGTGGCCCCTACTCCAGCTGTATGACCACCGCGCGCCAAGCCGCAGGCTTTGACATCGCTTATGGTAGCCTTACTGCCAGTGCACCCCTAGGTTGTGACTGCTGGTCCATTGACTACCGGTTCGTCTTGGGTTTCGCTAGGGAAACACTCCTTTTGCTTTGGGTCGCCCCTCCTCCACCTTGCTCACCAGTGATCATCCCCAGGAGGTCATCCCACTCCTTTGCCCACGGCAGCCTCCTCTCGCCTTCCCAGAGTGTAGCCCTAATCATGTACGTATAGGTCCCAATGGTGCATTTGATCCAGTAGGGGTAGACCAGGCCCCAATGGATCCTCTTCACCGCTACAATAACGTCGGCGTAGTAACCCTCCTCCGGCTTCAGATAATTCAGCTCACCGGCTAGTTTAAGTAGCCTAGTGATGGTGTCCCTTTCGCAATAGAACAAAGGGAGCCTGCGAGCAGTAATCCACCTCATTGCTCCATCTTCTCTCTCTAACGACCCTACATCTGACATCCAAGCCCTGAAGTTCAGGGTGAACCTCGGGAGGCGGACTTCCTCCTCCTATTCCAACCTCCTGGCTAGTTATTCCAACATGACGCCCATCACTATGCTTCCATCCTCTATGGGCTACACTATCCATGTTGCAGACTGCGAGAACCGCACCGCTAGGGCCGTCGGAACTAAGTGATGATCGGCTATCCCTTCCTTCGTTGCCACCACCGTTGCTTTCAAGTGGGAGCATAGGTGCTTCTTTCCCTCCAACATGCTCGAATCAACGACAAGGGTGAGGTGATGCATACGTCTCTGGCTTCAGCGATATCCTTCTACGCATCCCTAGCGTTATCGTCTCCCTTTTCCAGCCCCTATCAGTATCAGTAGATGTCCCCTCAGTGTCCATCAGGTGTGCAAAGCTGGTTCCTACCCTTAGTTGGGTCATCCCCTGTCTAGACTCGCCCAGCTTCATCCCCTCCTGTGAGCATCTTCGATGGGTTTCTTTCGCACAATCCCCCTCCCCTTTGCTAGATCCGGTGGGTTTTCTTGGTTGCAGTGCAACTTTCTCTGAGCACAGTTGATGTATGGGCATATTCCTTGCGCTTTCTCTCCCCCGCTTCGGTGAGCGACATCGACAGTCTCGCTGGCGATAGCCCCTTCCCCTCCATAGTACCGGCAAACCTCGTGGTTCCAACACTTTCTCGCCTAATAGCCGGACTAGAGGCAGTTGCCACACATCTCCTCTCTCTCTCTCGCTAGGTTTTCTTCGTTGGAGGGGACCTTCTTGTCTGGGGTCTCTCCTCTCTCCCCGTTACCATTCTCGTACTAGTGTTCGGGGAATGACATCATCTTCTCTTAAAGTGGACATATATAAGTCCACCCAAACCATCATTTGAGCTTCCCTCCCTAAGATCCTCTCTGGGTGGGGTATGTAGGGAACCGCCTCCTTGTAGCATGGTCTCCATAAGCGAGCGAGCTTCCTCGTTTGCAATTCCATGGGCTATCACCGCCATGTAGGATACCCCTTCTCATCGGGGACTTCTTTTTCCCGGTGGCTTGGCCATGCTCGCTGCTCCTCGCTCCTTGTGTTCATTATCAGCTTGCTTGTCTGGTGCCTCCCTTGCTGCCGTTTTGGTTGCCTTCCTCCACTAGACTCGTGCCATCAGTTAGCTTCCAACTCCCTTGTTCCGCCATTTGCCGGAATTCGCACCGCCATCCGCCAAAAATCGCAGCTCCTTACACGATGGTCTTAAAGTTGCTTATATATATATATATATATATATATATATATATATATATATATATATATATATATATATATATATATATGTATGTATTTTTTTTAAAAAAAAATATTTTATTAAAAAAGTATTTTCATTCTTTCAAAAACATTTAGAATATTTTGCTAAATTAAAATATTGCAAAGAATTTTTAGAAACTAATAAAAAAATGCAATCAATTGATAAAATATTAATATTTGATTCTAATCGAAAAAAAAATTGTGAATTTAATTTGTTTAACTAATCAAATTGTCACTTGATAAACTAGTTTTTTTTTTATTAAGAAAGCAATGTAGTATTAAATGCTTTATAATAGAGGGGGGCACGGGCCATTTTTTGGTCGGACAAATCGGGTCAGTCAAGCTGACGGGTCAGGCCAGCAACCCATAACCGGCCCGCACTGTAGCGGGTCTGGTTATGAGTTGGGCTTTTCCCAACTCGTGGCTTGCTGGGTTGACCCGACAGGTTGCCATGTCAACCCGTGACCCGACAACCGGCCAGGTCAACCCGACGGGCCCTTGGCAAGTTGGGTCAGTTCCAAGTCGGTGAGGAAAGTGGAGTTGGCGAGGATGCTGCCAACCTTGGTGGAGGTGGGGAAGACAAAGTGTGGGCGGTGGAGGAAGAAGAAGGCTTCAACATCAGCCTGGCGGGTGAGGTCGAGAGCAAAGCGTGGGGCAAGGAAGAGGTTGGTGAAGTCGAAGGCAAGAAGGTAACGGACGATGACGTTGCCGATAAGGCCTAGGTGCCCAGCGACGAAGATCGGAGCGGACTTATCAACGAGGAAAGAGGCACCTGAGATGAGAGATTTGGGTTAGGGCTTGGAGAAGAAGATGCTATTAGGGTTAGGGTTTTTTATTTTTATTAATTTTTTTATTAAAAAAACCAGTGGGCCAACCTGTGAACTAGCGGGCTACGGCCCGACCCGCCGGTTCTAGGGGGTGGCCCAGGCCGGTGATGGGTCACCCAAAGGTGACCCATGACCTGCCAGGCCCGCCGGGTCAACCCGGCCCAGCAGGTCATCACTGTAGTCCCGGCAGGTTTTGGGTCGGCCTTAGGCCGACTCGGAACTAGAAGGTCTTACCCGTTGGGCCCTGTTAACTGGCTCGTGTCCCCCTTTACTTTAGAATACAAGCATAATGGAATGTTTTGGAAAAGATATATTCCTATACTAATTATTTAAATCATTATGAAATGATAAAAATTTTATTCTATATTTATCACCATTAATTACTATTAATGTTGAGATCTGCTCTTCTTTGTAGTCAAAGCAAATCCAAATCAATTGATGAGAGAGATTGATGATTTGGAGGGAAAGATCGGTTGTGTGTAACTCTTCGAGAGGACTTCTCGTTTGCAAGATTGTTTGCTACTCTAGAGATCCGACCTTCGGGATCATGTCTCAACGGAAAGATGATTTGTAGAGAGAGATGGGTCAGACACTCTTTTCTCGTGGTAGCCTCTAACCCTTAAGGAAGAGAGGCACCAAAGAAGGGGAGAGCTAGGAGGAGAGTGGAAAGAGTTGAGAGAGTCTCAAGTGAGAGAGAAACATTTGACAGTCTCAGTGGAACAATTGTATCATACCAGGAGTTGAAGATCAATTGTAATGTCCTCATTGTTAGTGAAGGTCTTTAGGCTGAGACTGTTAGATGGTTAGGATCCAGTTGAATGTCAGTAGGATGCCAGCTTGGATTCAGCAGGGTTCCAATAAGGCTATAGCTCGGATACAGCTGGCCACTAGAATGGAGGTAGTTAGGTGTTAGTAGACCTGTCCAAGGGTCTGGCTACCCACCCAATCCTAAAAACCCGCCTATAAATTGGGAGGGCTTGGACAAATTTTTAAGGCCCGATGATTGGGCCTATGTAAAAAAAAAAAAGGCCAGTTTTAAAAACGGGTCGGGTTTTGGTTTTAGTTGTTAAGCCCAGGTCCGACCCAGCCTGGTCAGGATTGAAATAAAATATATTTATTAATATATATAGCTTTGACCAACCACTACCATTAAATCTGAAAGAAGATGCCACATCATTGTAAAAACAATTCACAAGAGTTCAAAGTAATTAATATATATTAAATTTTAGATATATTAGATATTTATTTTATTAAATTATACATTCATTAATATATTAAATATTACCAATTATTAAAATCAATGCTTATGTGACCCATACCCATTTTTTTTCTTGATTTTTTCATTGTTGAATGTATGTCTACATAATATTTGTTTATGTGAAGATCATGTATCTCTATTTTCTGTTTTGGATGGATTTTTTTAATTTTTTTTGGGATGGATCTCTATTTATAATTATATAATGAATTGATCTCTATTTTTTGTGAAGGTCATGGCTAGAGTGGACTTTGGTCTCAAGGTGATAAATCTGGGCGGGTTTTGCCAAAATTTAAGGCCCATATTGTTGGGTCGGGCCTAGGTAAATTATAATCGTGTTACTTTTTGGTCTTGGCCCAGCCTAGACTCGGACCAACCCAACCCATGGATAGGTCTAGGTATAGTTAGAAGTTAGAACAACTTTTTAGAGGACTGATCTCCACCGTCAAATAATTAGATGGTTGAAAGACAATTGGGTACGGTCTTCATCCAAGCATCGTGTTATGTATTAGGGTTTCAAGTATTTATCTCCTTATATTTTGTATTTATCTCTATATTTGTTTAGTTCCTATTTTACCCATGTAGTGGTATTATATATACCCCAACTTATTATCAATAATATTATGCCTTTTCCTATCATGGTACTCTGACAATGGTGGAGAATACATTGCTCTGAAAAACCTGGTTGAAAAGCAATTCCATCTTCCCATTCGCACATTGTACTCTGACAATGGTGGAGAATACATCGCTCTTCGCTCATTTCTCACTGCCAATGGTATTTCTCATCTCACTACTCCTCCACACACTCCAGAATACAATGGGTACTCAACGAGCCGACATCGCGCACATTGTCGTGACCGCTTGTCCTTGCTTCATCATGCTTCTCTTCCCACTGCCTCGACCTTCTCCCTTTGCCAGCCGCGTTTTTTCTTATTAATCGTGATGCCTAAAGCAAATTTACAGTTCCTGCTTCTTCCTTTGAGTTTCTCTTCCACAAACAACAAAATCCCACATCTCTTCATGTCTTCGGGTGTCTTTGTTTTCCTTGGCTTCGCCCCTATACTACTCACAAACTTGACCTCGGTCCAAATTCCCCTCGTGTCTTTTTAGGATATTCCTTGTCTCGGTGTGCCTTTATTTGCTATGATCTCTTCACCCATAAGCTTGTCATCTCCCCGGCCATGTTCGCTTTGTTGAAAATGATTTTCCTTTCTCTCTGGCCCTCGCCACCTCCGCCCCCGCCACTCTTTTGATCCACCTTCACAAAGATCATCATCCCGCTACCGCGACCATCGCTGTTGCCCCACGGCCTTCCGGGCACCTTCCCCGCTCCACACCCCGCGCCGCCCTTCGGCGACCTATTCCGCCTCGACATGAGCATCCAGCTGGCCGATCACATCACCCCACCTCTGGGTCCGCCTCTCCGCCTGTGATGGTCCGGGTTCCATGCTTCCGGCCTCCACCGACGACTCCACCCTAGCTATGCTTCCACGCCCCGCCAGTGCGAGCTCTTCCCCCGCTGCGGTTCCCAGCCGACCTTCTTCATCGGTTCCGACATCTTCCTCCCAAGTGCTCAGCTTACGCTACTAATGTTCACCCGATGACTACTCGGTTCAAGAACTCTATTTTCAAGCCCAATCCAAAATACACTCTCTCTCAAGCATGCTTTCTTTTGATAGTGAACTCGCATGATGCCTGTGCTCTTCGCCATCCGCATCGGTTTCAAGCCATGCGTAAGCCAATATGATGCTCTCCAACACAAATGTAAACCGGTACTTGTTCCTCCCGCTCCCATCAACCTTGCTGGGAGCAAATGGGTGTCGTATCAAACCAAGACGGATGGTACTATTGATCGGTATAAAGCTCTACTTGTTGCCAAAGGATTTCATACCCAGGTATTGACTTTCATGAGACTTTCAAACTCGCTGTTAATCCGGCCACCGCTTAAGACCGCTCTTGAGTGTAGCCTTGCATCATAGGTGGTCCGTCTCGACTTGATGTCAACAATGCTTTTCTTAATGGCCATCTTATCGAGGAAGTCTACATGGCCCAACCCCCGTATGCGCGTGATCCTCGGTTTCCTAACTATGTCCTGCTGCCCCGTAAGGCTCTCTATGGTTTGAAGCAAGCCCCGCTGGCATGGTACCGTGAGTTGAAGCTCTTTCTTGATCTCTTGGTTTTGTTCACACCAATGATACATACATCACTCTTCATTCCACGACGGGGATCCACTCTTATCTACTTTCTCGGTTTATGTTGACGATCTTCCGACATCGGCAAGTTGATCCTCATCTAGTTGATCATTATTCGATTAACTTGACTCCAAATTTTCCAATGGCGATCTTGGGTTGCTCTCTTTACTGTGGTGTTGAGGTTATCTGACCTCGATGGTGTGCATCTTTCTCAAAGACAAGTATATTGTGATCTTTTCGCGTAAAACACCACATGCTTGACTCAAAACCGGTTTCTACGCCCCTTGCTGTTGGTGCATCCCTTCTTCTTCATGATGGATCCTCTCTGGTTGATGCTACCAAATACAGACAAGTTGTTGGTAGTCTTCAACATTTACGCATGACTCGCCCTGACATTTCTTTGCCGCCAATGTGCTTTCGCCATGATCACCAACCGAGAATCATTGGGGGAAGGTTAGCGCTTGCTCCGTATTTGAATGGCACCAAATCTCTTGGCATCTCGAAATTTAATTCTCCTCTTGACTCAGCTTTTCCGATGCCGATTGGGGGTAATCCGGATGATCGTATTCTCCACGGGTGCATATGTCATGTTCTTAGGTGCCAATCCCATCTCTTGAGGTTCAAAACAGCAACGACCGCTGTTCTGGTCATCTACCGAGGTCGAGTATCGTATATTGCTTCACACGGTGAAATTCAATGGATCAAGACACTTCTTCATGAACTGCATGTCCCCTGTTCCTTCAAAGACACCGCTATCTACTCGGACAATCTCGGTGCCACATATCTATATGCTTAATCCGTTTTCATTCCCGGATGAAACATCTTGCTATTGACTATCACTTTGTCCGGATCTTGTTAGGTCCTTCCCTTCTCCGGGTTGTTCATGTCTTGCTAATCAACTTGCCGATGCACTAACGAAACCTTTGGCCTCTGCCCTCGGCCATTGATATTTATGGCATAAGATTGGTGTTGCTTCTCGTACACCATCTTGAGGGGGCCTATTAGGGTTTCAAGTATTTATCTCCTTATATTTTGTATTTATCTCTATATTTGTTTAGTTCCTATTTTACCCATGTAGTGGTATTATATATACCCCAACTTATTATCAATAATATTATGCCTTTTCCTATCATTATGTGTGCTTTAAAATTATTTATCCCATAACAATTATCTTTTAAATTAGTTAAAAATTCTTTAATTTTTCATTTTTAAAAAAATTGAATTGTTCGCTTGAGGAGCTTCAAATTAAATATTTTTAAGGTTATTTTATAAATTTTCATAATTTTATGTTTTCTTTTCAAAAAATCGTCTTTAAAAAAAGTGATAATTTTCAACTAATTAGATAAGGATATTATTAGAAAAAAATATAAAATAAAGTTGTTTAAAATTTAGAAAGATTTAACTGATTAATTAAAAATCATTGCCTCAGTCTCACTGTTCAAAGCACAACCTCCAACAATTTCCAACAATCTTAAGAACAATTTTCATGGATGCTGCAATGAACACTACCAAGTCATTTCCTGATGTCTTCAAGATCGATCGATTCACCGAGACATTCTTTAAACAATGGCAGCAAAAGGTTCACTCCTCTCTTGACATGTACAATTTTGCGCATATACTCACTGAGCCAAAACCAGAAACTAGAACTGAGAGGTATGCCGAAACCTTACCAATTTGGGAGAGAGGTAACAATATCTATCGTCATACAATTCTCAGTACATTATCAAATGAATTATATGACATCTACTGCAACTATCTAACTGCTAAAGAAATATGAGAATTATTGCATAAAAAATATATAGTAGAAGATGCTGGAAATGAGAAATATGCAAAAGGAAATTTTGTTGATTTTCAAATGACTGAGGAAAAAGATGTTTCATCACAAATTCATGAATATCATGTTTTTGTTAATGATCTCAAAAATGAAGATATCATTTTACCTAAAACCTTCATTGTTGGCTTCCTCATCGAGTGCTTACGTGAATCTTGGAAACATTACAAGAACAATGTCAAGCATAAAAGGAAACATATGAGTCTTGAAGATGTTATAGTTTACATCCGGATTGAAGAGAAGAACCGTCAAAGGGACAATAAAGATAAAGTGAAAGAATTTTTATCCAAGGCAAATCTCATTGAAGGAGGATCAAGCAAGGGGCATCTCCAAAGTTTCAAAGGTACCGGAAAGAAATTCAAAGGTTCTACACAAATTAAAATTCAAGGGACATAAGAAAGTTGGCTTCAATAATAATAATAATAAATCTAACCATAACTTCCAAGCTACTTTAAAAAAGAAAGGCAATTGTTATGTTTGTGGCAAGCCAAAAGTCACTATGTATCTCAATGCCATTTCAAGAAAGTACCAATTTCAAAAGCCAACTTAGTTGAAGGAGACACCGAAGAAGTAATTGTTGTTGTCGTCTCTCAAGCACTCATGGTGGCACATGCAAAGGACTGGATTGTAGATTTTGGAGCCCCGAGGCACATTTCTGCAGATAGGAATGCCTTTCACTCTTACATTCCTCTGGCCAAAGGTGAGGAGCAGGTGTACATAGGAGATTCATCTCCTTCTCTAGTTCTTGGGAAAGGCAAAGTACTGCTCAAGCTTACATCAGGGAAGACATTAGCACTCAGTGATGTGTTGCATGCCCCTGACCTTCATGCTAACTTAGGATCTGTCTCACTACTTGGTAAGACTGGAATTAAAGTTGTCTTTGAGTCAGACAAATTAGTAATGACTAAAAATGGAACCTTCATAAGTAAGGGATATTGTAGCCAAGGTTTATTTATCTTGAATGTACTCAATGTTAGTAATGGAAATACATCATCCTCTTCTACTTACATAGTGAACTCAATTGACTTATGGCATGCTAGATTAGGACACTTGAACTTTTCATATATTAAGACAATGAGAGAATTAGGTTTAATTCATGACATGACTGATTCTAGTAATATTGACAAGTGTGAAATTTGTATAGAGTCTAAATCAAGCAAAAAAGGTTGCAAGTCAATTGAAAGAGAATCTGAATTATTAGGATTAATACATTTGGATTTAGGTGATCTAAAAAATACTATGACTAGAGGAGGTAAAAAGTATTATATTACTTTTGTGGATGACTTTTCTAGATATATTGTTTTATATTTGCTTAGATCAAAAGATGAGGCATGTGAAATGTTTATTAAGTATAAAACTAAAGTAGAGAATCAATTGAATAAAAAGATCAAAAGAATTAGATCAGATAGAGGAGGAGAATATGAAGATAGCATTCTTAATGATTTTTGTGAAAAGCATGGCATAATACATGAGACTACCCCTCCATATTCACCTGCTTCTAATGGAATAGCTGAAAGGAAAAATAGGACTCTTAAGGATATGATGAATGCTATGTTAATTAGCTCAGGTGCCCCTAATAATTTATGGGTGGAAGCTATTTTATCGGCTTGTCATATACAAAATAGAGTTCCTTTTAAGAAGACAGGAAAAACTCCTTTTGAATTATGGAAAGGGTATGCACCTAATTTGAAATATCTTAAAGTTTGGGGATGCTTAGCTAAGGTATTATTACCTGATCCTAAAAAGAGGAAAATAGGACCCAAAACTTTTGATGGCATGTTTATTGGTTATGCTATAAATAGTGCTACATATAGATTTATGGTTGTTAAGAGTGACATTATGGAACCTAATACTATTATAGTTTAAAAATGCAGACTGTTTTGAGCATATCTTTCCTTTGAAGACTTGTGTTGATAAAATTTCTCATACACCTCATATTACTCCTATTAATGATTTTGCAAAGATTGATAATTCTATAAAGATTGATAATTATGAAATTGAACTAAGAAGAAGCAAAAGGTCTAGAAAAGAAAATAATTTTGGAGATGATTTTTATACTTATCTTGTGATGATCCTCAAACTTATTCTCAAGCTAGCTATCACTTCACATGATGCTATATTTTGGAAGGAAGCTATTAATAGTGAATTAGAATCAATTTTATCTAATCATACTTGGGAATTAGCAGACTTGCCACATGGTTCAAAAGCTATAGGCTGTAAATGGATATTTAAGAAAAAGCTTAAACCAGATGTGTCTATTGACAAATATAAGGCAAGATTAGTAGCTAAAGGATACTCACAAAAGAAAGAAATAGATTATTTTGATACTAGCTTATTCCCATGTTACTAGAATTTCTTCTATTCGTATTCTAATTGCGATAGCTGCCATTAACAAATTAATTATCCATCAAATGGATGTTAAGACAGCTTTTCTAAATGGAGACCTTGAAGAGGAAATTTATATGGAACAACCCGAAGGGTATGTTGTTTCTAGTAACAAGCATAAAGTATATAAACATATAAAATCATTATATGGACTTAAACAAGCTCCAAAACAATGGCATGAAAAATTTAATCAAGTTTTAGTTTATAATGGATACTTAATTAATGAAGCAGATAAATGTGTGTATAGTAAATTTGATAATAATGTGGGTGCAATAATTTGTTTATATGTAGATGATACGATTATTATGGGCACTTCTTTAGAAGTAGTAGTTGAGACTAAGAATTTCCTTTCATCTAAATTTGATATAAAAGATATGGGTGAAGCTCATTTTATTCTTGGAATTAAAATTTCCAACTCAAATGATGGAATAATGATTTCACAAGAAAATTATGTAGAGAAAGTATTAAAGAAATTTAATCAATTTAATTGCAACCCTGTCTCAACCTCATACGATAGTGCCTTTTCATTTAAGGAAGAATAAATGAGTTAGTATTTCTCAAAATGAATATGCTCAAGTGATTGGTAGTTTAATGTATTTGATGAATTGTACCCATCTTGACATCGCTTATGTACTTAGTAGATTGAGCAGATATACACATAGTCCAAACAACGATCATTGGACCGCTTTGATTAGGGTATTAAAATATTTAAAAGGAACTAGTAATTTTGGATTATGGTATTCTGGCTTTCCTGCAGTACTTGAAGGGTATAGTGACGCTAACTGGATCTCAGATTCGGATGAAACAAAATAAACTAGTGGATTCATTTTCACTTTGGGTGGGGGTGCAGTGTCTTGGAAGTCCTCCAAGCAAACCTGCATAGCTAAATCAACAATGGAATCTGAATTTATTGCACCTGAGAAAACTAGCACAGAAGCAGAATGGATTAGGAACTTTCTTGCAGATGTTCCTCTTTGGATTAAACCGGCTCCTTCGATTTTAATTCATTGTGATAGCATGGCGGTAATAGGCCGAGCTAAGAGTAAAACCTATAATGGTAAGAGTAGGCATATACGCCTAAGACATAATATTGTGAGACAATTGCTTGATGATTGAGTGATATCATTAAACTTTGTAAAGTCAGAAGTGAATTTAGCTGATCCTTTAACTAAAGTACTAGGTAGAAAACCAGTGTATGAGACATCGAGGGGAATGAGATTGTTGCCTATAACAAAAATCAACAATGATGGTAACCCAACCTATGTAATTGGTGAACCCAAGAAATAGGTTCATATAGGTAAAAACAAGTCATTGGTTTATTGGAGATACATTATTTATTTATTTATCCCTTCCTATAGTGTATAGTGTAATTGCAATGTATAAGGATGAGTTTTGACTCTTAATGAATTCCATAGTCCAACTTTTGGATGGTGTGTATAATTGCAATTCACACATGATGGAATCACCTATATAAGTGTGAAAGTGAGGTCGCTTTCTATGGAAAACTTGGGGAAGTTTTTCTAGAGCATTTATGAATTCCAGGTATTTGGCACATGGCCTAGAGGTGCAAGTGCAAACCCGATTAGAGTTGCTCAGATTTCTAGAATATAATGTGGATTATGAGACTACTGATTTATAATAAGGAATTCTGGTTCATAGAAATTTTATTTCACCAAGTTCTTGTAAGTCACTTCTTATATATCCTAAGGATTAGTTCATAGCCCACAAGGCACTAATTCTGATGCATTATATTCTCATGCTCCGTTTCTTCACTACTGTTCGAATATTTTGAAATGGTGGGATTGTTAGAAGCCCATGTAGATTTTGGGCCTTCCTATGTGTTTCAAAACACTCATGTACACTAGAATAATTTTAGTACCACATTGGCCATTCACAAAGCATTCATCCTCTTTTTATATGTTCCACTCTAGTAGCATGTTAGACTTATTTAGTGGATATGCCCTCTTACGCCCGTGTGTAGGGGGTGCAAATCCAGGTTCATTTGCATTGAAAATTCCAAACTCGTGCAAGCACATGATGTGAGAATGTAGTTTTTCTTCATCAACGCAAAATTCCCACGTTCTCTCTTCTTCTCCAAAAACCTAGCATTATATATGAAAGTAATAAAACCTGATTTTGAGTTGTATAAAACCCAATTTTACTAACTAGAGTAATCAAGGGTAAAATTGAGAATAAACATTCTTTTGCATAGAAAGGCTATTGATACCAAACGGAGGAATTAACTTTGCATGGATTTCAAATACAATTTTCATTGGAAATAATAAACATTATATTGTTACTTTACAGGGAAAGACTTTGCAGAGAGTCTTTCACTGCATAGCACCAAATGGCCTCTAAGGTCCATAACCATTTACCAACATTATATTTGAAAATATTTTTTAAAAATGAAAAATTATTTGAAAAATACTTATCATTCTTTTACATATTCATATAAAAGTTAAAAAAAAATCAAAATAAAATTATTTTAAAAAGTCCCAACTAAAAATAATGTTAAAGAAATTAACTAAAAGTGTGTTGTCTTTGTTGTTTTATAATATTTTTCATTTTTTACATTTTTAAACTGACAATGAAAACCTTATTCTCATAAATAAAAAGAGGTCTTTTACTTGTGTGCCCTTATAAAAGTTCAGAATTAATTAAATACATCTATAAAAATAATATTTACTTGCATATCCTAACAAATCGACTTTTTTTGTTTATATTCCCATGTGGTTAAGTTAACTCTTGGTGGTGTCAAACTAAAGGGATGGGATGAGAGAAAATTACTAAATAAGTTTGTTAATATACCCTTCTAAATGAGTTTTTTTTAATATACCTTTTGTAAATGTTGAAGATTGTTTAAATGCCCCTGAAAAAATTAACGGTTGTTTAGATATTTTTTTTAAAAACTATTTTAGATTTTAATTATGATTAAAACTTAAAATTCTAACATAAACTAAATAACTAACTATGACTTGTAAACAATAAAACATATTTTATAAAGTTATACAAATAAAAATTATTTTTACAAAGATATTTAAGTAAATACATATTCATGCAAGCAATTTTTTCATAAAGAAAAACTCCAACCATTGATCAAGTGCTTTTTTAAAAAAAAATTAAATTAAATTAAAATTTATTAAGGAACTAACCAAGTTTCTTGGTCTCTCTTGTGCAATATCCATCTGTCCATCTCTCCTCCAACCAAGTTTAGGAATTCATAACTTATAAGGCACTAAGATACATAGCTAGGATAGAACCCTAGTGCTCCACCAATCACGCCAACCTTAAAAAAACAAGGAAAGAACTAGCTAACTAGAAAACCTATAGATTACTTCCATGAAGAATCCAATCTCTCTTCCATGCCTTTCAACCACCTTCAACACATTACTCATCAAACACTAGTACACTAATAATAACAAGTTCAAGTTTTGCTATACAATACATTATACATTGTGTGTGTATATTATATATATATATGTATTATTCTCTCCTAGGTCTGTCTAGGTAATTGATCACTCCCATGATCATCAAAGATAAGGAGACAGAAATTAGGCATGTCACCTCACAAAGACATGATAAAGAAGATTAACACTGCAAGGTGTTGAAACCCCAAGGGACAAGTTTGTATAGTTGTGGCCTTTCAGCCTTTGAGCTCTGAAACAAAAGTGTCCTAATTAAAGAGAAGAAGGGAGGGGAGAGATGGCAGGTAGAGGACGAAGGGGTTGGATCCAACTCAACTAAGTCCGTCCCCATTGACAAGATGGATTTGATCTCTAACATCCACTTATAATTCATGTAAACCACGCAACATGCCTTAAAAGAGACACATATGTGTTCATATAATATGTTCAACTAATTCTTTCAAAAGCTACAACCATGCCACTTGGGATTCAAGCTTTTCTTTGATAACAAATGATGCATCCTCTTTACTGTTCTTCTCTTTTAGAGAAGCACGTCATGATCACTTTGTTCATTTGTTTATTTGTTTCAATTATCCACTACCACAAAGTGTTTGAGTGGAACCACATTGAAAGAAGTGAGAAAGAGAGGGGAAAATAATGCATGCAATATCATGATCACACCTCTCAAAAGTGAGAAAAATCAAGGTCTCCACTCTCCACTCAAAGATGAACAACGCATGCATGCACAAACATATATAGGTGAGTTGAATTAAGTATGACTTCTTTTAGCTTGACCTAGGATCCAAGAATTATCATGCATGCATTTGTGTGCTTCCTTTTTCATGGCATGGGCACATACTAGCAACACACGTACTCTCTCTTTCTCTTTCTCTCTTTGTTTTTTTCCTCATCTTTAATTAAGATGAAAAGTTAAAAAGAGTATAGCTCCATCTTGACCGAATTGAGCCACAAGTGGAATGAGCTTATTTGACCCCAATTCCAATACAAGTCAAACACAATGAAGTGCTATATATGATCTAGATTAATACATGTTTATATATATATAATTAATATGGTTCATGGGTCCCATAACCAATTCTTGACTTCCGAAAAATGGAGGTAGTGGTGATGCCATTCAGGTGATCAGTGTAAGTCACTCTCATAGACGTTGAAATTATAACATGAAACTGTTGATTGATAGATGGCAATATATAGAGTCTTAGATTCTATAAAAGACTTGAAACCATGGATTCATGGAGTTTGAAGCTTTACACCAATCACAGAACAAGATGACAGCCACATATATCTGCCAGGAAGAAATTATATAAATCCTTTGATATTTCTAAAGACGTACAGAATAAATAAAAATCATTAGATGCTCTCAAACCATTTTGTTTGGTATGCTTTCCTGTTCTGCTTTCTTGCATGTAAAACCCTAACCTAAGTTGCCTAACCCTAGTATTTCATATAAGTCATAACCATTTCCATATATAATTAAAAAGTAGTAATATATAGTGAAAAAGAAGTCCATAACAAGATGATAATGAGCTCTTTGATTCCATATATATGCATGTTAAACCCTAAACCTATTATTTTCATGTATAATTTGAAGGTACGTATATAGAAAGAGTGAAGAAGAAGAAGAAGAAGAAGAAGAAGAAGTCTATAACTAGATGATAACAAGCTTTAACTATGATTCCACCATAGTTTGGTGTCCTTTACTGTTCATGCATGCATGTTAAACCCTAAACCCTAAACCTAATTAATACTTGAAGAATCCACAGCTAGGCAAGAGCTTCACTTTTTTAAAGTGCAGATATATGATCTCTTCATCGGAAAAGCACCAAAACTTTGATAAAGTCTGCATAAAGATAATATGCATGCCAGGCAGTCCTAGGATGGAGAACAGGATATATATTGATGATATATATATATATATATATATTCATGGACTCTTCTTATTGGGAATCAACACCCATCTTAATTCTCCCTGGATCTGCAACCCAGGTCAGGTGCTACCGTGCTAGCTAGATCTTTTAACTTATTACTATTTTTAGAAAAAAAAATAAATTATTATATGATTTTCTAAATTCTACATTCCCAATGATATCTATCTAACTTTATTTATTTATTTTATTTTATCAGTGCATTGCATGTTCTTGCGCTTACGACATCAGGGACACGTGTTTAACCAGTGGTATTAGTGGGATGTGGGACCCAGCTTAACAAAAGATCCACGTGCGGTGCATAACGTGGCAGTGGAACAGAGCAGCATGGAACGGTCCTCACGTGCGTTCTGTTTTAGTTCCCTTGATCGGTGTTCCTTTTTCTGCTGTTTCTCATCGTCTCTTTTACTTATCTTAATCCTTTGAAAATTCTGAAACCATATATGTATATATATATTTGAAACTTGAAAGATATCATTTTTAGGTAGAGGGATGTGATGCTGTTTTTTGGAATCATTCTTTCACTGTATGAGCATCTAAGATTGTTATATAGATAAATATATATGGGTTGAAGATCGAATTCCATATCAATGAATGTTTCTATGTAGACCCTTGTTCAATGATCAGAAAGAAGGAAAACTAAAGATGCTCTCATACTTAATTGGTCCTAATTATGCATAAAAAGATTCTTTATTGGGTGCATGTACCTTGAGTACGTAGTACTAGATCATGCATGTTCTAAAGAGAAGAGTTTAACACATTCCATTTCTTAATCTAATCATGTTAGTTGAGTTTTAGTTTGTTGGCAACTACTCTCACATGCAATTAGGGCTGTCAAACAATTCGTGAGCAGCTCGAGCTCGAGCTCGGCTCAGTAAAAGTTTGAGCTCCACTTGGAATTTTAAGTTTTCGAGCTGAGCTCGAGCTTCAATTTCGAGCTCAACTCGAAAACTTGAAATTTAATATTAATACATTAATATATAATATAATTATTAATAAATAATAATATATAATATAAAAAATAATTTATAAATAGATTTTAAATTTCGAGCTAAATATTTCAAAATTATAATTGAGTTTTTAATTTCGAGCTAGATTGAACCGAGCTCGAGTTTTCGAAATTAAAATCGAGCCAAACTTGAGCAAGCTTATTCGAACTCATTTCGAACTCGAGCTCAAGCTAGATTATTTTGAGTCGAATTCAAATTAGGGTCAGCAGTCAGCGGCCAACCCGATCAATCTCGGCCCGTTTACAGTCCTGCATGCAATTAAAGAGATATATACGTATGTACGTATATATGTGGTATATAGAAGTTAGCGCGCGCGCACACACACTGATGCAGAGACTAATAAGTTTTGACTTGAAAAGTCAATCTAGGAAATGAAAGAATATTGGAGGAATATGATGCTTAAAATTAAGATAGAGGCATGCATGGTGAGTGACTTCAAGGCAAGCGCATTTATACCATTTTTATTGCACTAGTTGACCGGTTGATTTCATATATATGTATACATATATAGTTGTTTTCCTGTTGATAGTGAACTACTTTTGCAGAAAGCTCGTGAAATCCAAAGGGTAGTACAGTGAGAGAGAGAGAGAGAGGAAGGAAAGGAACAAGTTAAGCTTCATCTCCTCTCCTGCATGGTTTCAACTCCAACGCCGTCCTTTCCTTTTAGGTCAGGAAAGCAAAGCATGAACTGGGCCCCCTCCTTGATACCCCCCCTCTAATGCTGCCACGTACCCCTTACCCTGTGGCCATTCATCTTTGACGTGGCATGCACCATGCACCCCTACCCTCCTCTCTCTCTTAAATACCCACCGCCCTCTCTCCCCATCTTCTCCTCCCAAACATTCACAACTACAAACTCTAAATCCACTCTCTTCCTTCCTCTCTCTGAATACATATAAACCTAAAGCTTGAGCTTGGGATCAGACAATGCCATCACTAGGTGATCAAGGAGAAGGTTGCTGCAATGGAGATTCAACAACTAGTGCTACAATTCCATGCCTTCCTATCACTCTCAAGGTAATTAGCTAAATTCTTGAGTTTGTAGACTGGTTATAAATTGGTTTTCATTAATTGTGTCCTTAATTATACGTGCGTGCATGGCGTGGATTTTTTCATTGCATGCAGTTCAAAGACATAAGTTATCGTGTGAAACTAAGTGCCGGCGGCGGAGGCGGCGGTGTCCGGCGTTTGCTGCAGGGCCAGACTCCGGCGTGGAAAGCGGAGCAAGAGGAGAGGACGATACTGAATGGTATCACTGGCATGGTGTCACCCGGAGAGTTTATGGCGATACTGGGACCATCGGGGAGTGGAAAGTCAACCTTGTTGAGTGTTCTGGCGGGAAGGCTTCATGGTCGGCACGGCGGCGTGGTGCTGGCCAACGGGAAGGAGATGACGAAGTCGGTGGTGCGGCGGACGGGGTTTGTGACCCAAGATGACGTGCTTTACCCGCACCTGACGGTGCGGGAGACGCTGGTGTTCTGCGCGATGTTGCGGCTGCCGCGGGCGATGGCGCGCGCCGAGAAGGTGCGTGCGGCTGAGGCGGTGATGGCCGAGCTGGGGCTGGACAAGTGCGCTGATACGGTGATTGGGAACGCGTTCGTGAGGGGAGTGTCCGGCGGGGAGAGGAAGAGGGTGAGCATCGGCCATGAGATGCTGACACGGCCGAGCTTGTTGCTGCTCGACGAGCCAACGTCGGGACTGGACGCCACGGCGGCGTACCGGCTGGTGGCGACGCTGGGAGGGCTGGCGCGCCGGGGGAGGACGGTGGCGGCGGCGGTGCACCAGCCGTCTAGTAGAGTCTTCCAGGTGTTCGACACTGTGCTCTTGCTCGGCGAGGGCTCGTGCTTGTACTTCGGCCGGGCAAAGGACGCCGTCGGCTACTTTGAGTCCATCGGCTTCGCTCCCAAGTTCCTCGTCAACCCGGCTGACTTCATGCTTGATCTTGCAAATGGTGAGTTACTGCACATCTCCTCGTGTTCATGATTTCAGAAATTATTTAGCAGAGATATACATGGCCATTGCAGGTGTTGCTCAAGTAGATTACCAGGGAGAAGCGGAGAAGTTCAATGTGAAGCAAGCTCTGGTGTCCTCCTATAACAGGATCATAGCTCCAAATGTCAAAGGATTGATTGAAGATGAAGAACATGGAGATGCTGTTCAGAGAGGTAATCAATTAATGCTCATGTTCATGTTCAGGAAATTAATTCTATCATACTGAATCTCTATATCTCTGCGCAGGAAACCAGAAAGGGATGGAGAAGGAACAGAGAAACTATGTGAGCATTGGTTGGTTCAGTCAGTTCATCATCCTTCTTCACCGAAGCCTTAAAGAACGACGACATGAGTCTTTTAACTCGCTAAGGGTCTTCCAAGTTCTTGCGGCAGCATTGCTAGCAGGATCAATGTGGTGGCGATCGAGTATCAGTAACGTGCATGATCGTCTAGGACTTCTCTTCTTCATCTCCATCTTTTGGGGCGTGTTTCCGTCCTTCAATGCTGTCTTCACCTTCCCCCAAGACCGTGCTGTCTTTGTAAAGGAGCGGCGCTCTGGCATGTACACATTGTCCTCCTACTTCATGGCTCGCATGGCCGGTGATCTGCCGATGGAACTGCTCCTTCCGACCATCTTTACCATAGTAGCATACTGGATGGCAGGGCTCAGGCCAGACCTGGAAGCATTTGTGCTTACTCTGATTGTGATACTCAGCTATGTACTTGTGGCACAAGGTCTCGGTCTTGCTCTTGGGGCAGTTGTCATGGATGCTAAGCAGGCATCGACGATGATAACTGTTATAATGCTTGCATTCCTTCTCACTGGAGGCTTTTATGTGCTGAATGTGCCGGCCTGCATGGCGTGGATGAAGTACACTTCCTTCACCTTCTACTGTTACAGGCTGCTCATCGGAGTTCAGTACAATGGCATGAAAACCGCTTACTTAGACCAAAGTCACCACGGCAGTGCATCAGTTGAACAGGAATTGGAGGGACCAGTGAGTGTGTCTGTTTGCATCCTTGTTCTGATCTCCATGTTCATTGGGTACCGATTGATGGCTTATGCTGCTCTCCGGCGAATCAAGGTCTGAAGTATGAGAGTTTGAGCTGTAAAGAGTAATGAATTCAGGCCACAGTGCTACATAGATTGAAAATCAAATAAATTCTCACTTTGTACAATGGCAAAGGCCTTCATCAAAGGATGATAACGAGAGGCTTGATTGTAGCAATCCACTCAAGCATATCAATCAAGCATAATTGCAATCATGTAAGAAGAAAACAAAACAGAGAAAAGCATCATCCTTGTGTTTCAAATTTAAATCATATTTTCTCAATCTTCCCATTTATTTGGCAACAAGAAATTTAAATCATATTCTCTCCAAATTACTACTTTGTACTCAGTTCTTTGTATTCTGCATGGAAAGGTTTCAGAGATATTATTAAGTCACAGAAGTTGGCCAATTGTGCCTTACCAACTCATTGAAAGAGCTGTAACAATGGAAGTTGATAAGATAAGATCAAATCAAATACACAGAAACAAACCAACCAACGTACATTAACTTTATGAAAAGAAAATGGAATATGAAGAAACAGTACCTGAAAACAGTTGACTTTATCCTTTTCAACAATGTACAGTGTTGTTTCAAAGCAGAGGTCCTAATCTCCAACTGAGGATAAGTTCAAAGATGGGGGGCATCACAAACTAAGTATAAATTCAAAGACGATAAACCGCTGCACAATCAAGCATTCAGCTTAGATTTGAAGCCAAGATGTGATGAGTTTATAGAATTGCAGAATAATGGCATGCTATGCGTAAGATATAACAGCTATGAAAAAACTAGGCTCTGCAGTAATATTAGCATTACAATGACTCAAGAGGAGCCTGTGAATATTGATTAGTAAACATGACCATCAAATTCCAAGTTTGTGATTGAATGGTTTGGAAATGAAGATATGACAATTAATTGCATAAAGAGACATTTATCTAAGTGAAGATGACTACAAACAATGGAAGAAACTTCCCACCACCCGCTCGCAATCAATCAGAATTCTAGAAATTGAGATTTCAAATTGTGGAAACAAAGGTATGACAAGGCACAATAGAGATTAAGATTTCACCCACTCGCAATCAATCAGAATTCTAGAGATTGAGATTTCAAATTGTGGAAACAAAGGTATGACAACACACAATAGAGATTAAGATTTCACCCACTAGCAATCAATCAGAATTCTAGAGATTGAAAGTTCAAATTGTGGAAACAAAGGTATGACAACACACAATAGAGATTAAGATTGCACCCACTCGCAATCAATCAGAATTCTAGAGATTGAAAGTTCAAATTGTGGAAACAAAGGTATGACAACACACAATAGAGATTAAGATTTCAGTGCAGAAACAAAGGTATGCCAATTAATCGTTTACAGGAAGATAGGCTCAACACAAGATGACTCTGAAGAAGAGAAAATTTCCTGCCATCTAGCCATGAGTACTTAGTCAGTATAGAGAACAGAGTATTTATACCATAGTAAGTGTTTCAAACCCTAAAGCAAAACAGGAAATAGTACACTTGAACAACCGAAACCACAAATGACATCTGAAAGTAATATCTTCATGCTCATCATCATCATTCCAGTTCATGCGTTTTTGGCAAGTGCAGCAACCTATGCAGCTACTCAAGGTATGCTCTGTTTGTCCAATCAACACAATTGTTTTCAATCATGCTCCTTCCTGTCCAAAATCAACTGAAAATTAAGCAATAAGCGAATTTTGTCTTGAAAAATTAAACTTTGCAAAGAAAAGCCTGAAAATAAGAATTGGTTACTTGCTACTTGTAGGTGGATCACAGAATTGTACATACAGGCATTCTTTGTATGCATGTAAACCTTGCCGCCCTCCACTGCCTACACCTGCAGGAGGGCCAGGCATCAACCCCTAAGCCGTTTATATTCATGTCATAAGCTTCTTTTATGGCTGTAAACAGGAACACAAACCTATAACTCTCTCCAATTAGATTTTACTGGACTTAAACTATGTATCCATTAATGACTAGCATTGGAAAGATGTGCAAAAATCAGAGGGAACTAATTTGCATCATAAATGAAGCAACTCCTTTCACTTCAACATAGATATCTTCTCTTCTTCACTCTTTTCCTCTGATCCGTATTTAAGAGGATACATGGCATCCACAGTTGCAGCATGTTCCTCATATCAGGGAGAAATCTAGAAAGATATAGAACCCAAATGGCCTGTCTATTGAGAAAAGAAAAAACCAATTTTCTCACTCCTTAATGTCTTCCAAAACCAGACAAAATACAGTACAATATTTATTTTCTTTTCATCAATATAAACTAAAGCTTTATCATAAAGTTTTGATTTGAGATACTAGCAGAAAACAGGGGTATATACTTCACAGCAATAACAAAGAAGCTTCGGTTATTAATCACATATAAAAGGTGTAATATCTAAATTAGTCTCTCTATTATACCGAATCGGCTCTTTTGGTCCTTTTATTATAATTTGAGCCTTGGGAATCCCTCTACTTTCACGATTGAGAAATGTCAGTCCTGTTTAGCCTCTAAAATTGATGAAAGGAGAGACTGATATTTCTTAATCGTGAAAGTATGGACCCTCAAGGCTTAAATTATAATAGACGGACCAAAAAGGCTGATTTGGTATAATAGAGGAACTAATTTAGGTATTAGACCCATATAAAACTAAGAACATGAATACATCAGAAGGTTCCTCTCAAATGGCATCAAAGAAGAAAAAAATGCTCCATTATAGACTTTTGCATATAAAACTCCTCGAAGAATCAGAATGTGTTGGAAATTCAATAACTAAAACTAGATTCAACCTCAAGAAATGATAAATTATAGAGTCAACAGACCACCAAATTCAAAGATTGTGATAATGAAAAAAAGGACATGAGGATACATTAATTGATCAGGCGAAGTATGTATATGGACTCATTCCAAGATGACAAAGTAGATTCAAATCAACAAATTTGACCATCAATCTTAACAGCTGAGATGGCAAAGAGAGGAAATGTAGGTATACCTGCGAACAGAGTAAAATATGGAGTCTTTTTCCAAGACGATTTGAAACAAGGAAGAAATTTCCCACCAACTAATCATGCTTAACCAGTCAAGAGAGTATAATAATAGCCACACAAGTGTTCCAATCTTGAAACAAGACAGAAAAACATACCTTTCTATATAATACAGGCAAGATATACTCCCATTGGCAATGACACAAATGACTGGAGTTCATTATGTCTTCCTGCTCATCACCGTTGTGGTAATTCATGTACTTCTATCTGCAGTAGCTAGCAAAGGTATGCTTCTGCTTCTTTTTTCTACAGTTCAATACTCATCAAGCTCCTTCCTGTCTCAGAAACTTTTAAAAGAAAAAAAAAAAATCCCATCAATGTCTCAAAGGTACTAGCGTCTGCCTGTAGGTGAACTGCAGATTCAGACAAATCGGCGTACTTTGATTGCAGCCGCTCAATACAGCCCTCCACCGCCAGGGCCTGTACCAGGACCAATAGGACACCCCTAGGCAGTTTATCGCTTTATTGTAATTCTAAGTATTTTGTACTAAGTCACAAGGACTTTAAGTGACTAAACTGATAAGATTCTCCTGTTACATTGCACTGGACATGAAAAGCTTGCTATCCATTATGGTATGATAGAAGTATGTTCCCCAACTTAAGTTACCAAATTGATACCATCTCTTTTGTTTTTCTTCAACCAAACACATCAAATTCCACACACACACACACACAAAGTCGACAATGAAGTCATCCAATAACATCACCATTCTCACAAATTCTCACAAAGCATGGACACAAGAACAACTCCTATACAAATCACAAATGTTGCCTCAAGAAACAATCATAGAGCACAGAGAACAACATGAGTTTTTATATACTGAACCTCTTGCTGTCACTGAAGTAGTGAGATTCAGTAAGGGGACAACATAACAAATATGAATCCTCTGAACCAGCACTATAAGTCATGCTCGTAAACCACTAAATTTCTTCAATAGGATCAGTTGAACAAGAGCAGCAAGAACAAATGACAATATTAAACACCATAATCAACAATTCAAGAGCGCAATTATTAAATGAAACGAAACCAGCACACTAAACCCATTGAATTCTCATAAAAATCCCAACTTTAAGCAGATAACGAAAATACACCACAAATCAGAAAGAGAACAAGATAAGTAATTTTCTCCGTTACTCCTGCTGTGATTGGAGTGGAATCCCTAACAACTCCTCAGGGATAGATTCAGGGGCCTTAGGAGCATTCCTAGCAGTGACAGGCACCGCAAGGAAGGACTTAGTCTTGCTGATGGGGCGGGACATCTCGAGCTGAACGAAATCGCCCACGCGGAAGCGGTTGTCAGGGTCGTGCGCCTGGTATGTCTTCTTCTTGCGGACACGGCGCTTGTACTTGGGGTGTGGCGCGAGGCGGACGACCTCGACGGCGACGGTCTTGTCGTTGGTGGCGCAGACGACGCGACCCTGCATCGTCTTCATGGCTTTGATAGCAATGGAGGGAGGCGGCGGAGGGGGAGAAGGAGAGAAAGGTGAGAGCTTTGGGAGGCGGAGGGAGGGAAGGGCGCCATGGATGAAAGGCGAGGTGAGCAACATGGTGAGAGATGAGGGTGAGCGGCTCGTAGTGGTGGCCAAAGTTATCTTTTTATTTATATAATTAAAAAATAAAAAATAAATTTGTTTTGATAAATAAACATCCAAAATTCTCTTCTTTTTTTTTTCTTATTTTCTAATCAAAATATTCTGTCTGTTTGCCACACTGCCTAGAATAATTAAAATTTAAAAAAAAATGATAAATAGAATTGATAGACTGGTAGAAATTTTGACAGAATTTCTATGCAATAATAAGTTAATAACTTAATGAAATGTGCCACAATTTACACCTAAGTACTGATATCACTCATAAAAAAAAAGGTCCCTTACTGTACAATACATTCCTCTTAACAAGAACAATACTAAAACTCTGAGGAGACTTTTCAACAAAAAACGGGGAAAAACAACTCTGATGAGATCCTGCAGAAGAACGCAAGAAGTAGAGTACGGCAGGAATGCAGCAAAGGAACGAGATGCCTGCAAATGCAACTCCCTGAAAATGCTACAAAATTTTAGAACCAAACAAGCCAGCTCATGCTGGGAAAGGCTCACAATAACCAATTCGATGCCAATTTAGAGGGCACTCTGCTTCTGAAGAAAAGCAGCGATGAAATCAACCTTGGCCATTTCATGTGAAATAGTCTTGTTGCACGACTGTGATGAACTCAGGAGATAGCAAGTCATCCTTGTATTTACCTAGTTCACCGTTCCCTCGGATATGCCAATAAATTTTGGGAGAATGTGGTGTGTATGTATCTGCATGTTTACCAATCAGTCAGAAATTTCCAATGCTGCATTTCAGTGTGTCAAAGTAAGAGGTAGCATTAAAATGAAACAATAAGAAACCTATTTGTGATATTCACCAGAAAATATGTTGTAGACAAAGTGAGATTCATGACTACAAGAACAACAATTTAAGGACATGTCTACACCCATGGGGGAAGGTAGGACAACACCTATTATGGAAAAATCTGTTTGTTGAAATTCTTGCTTTCCACCAATTAGTGCTTAATTGGATGTCAACTTTCCAATGTAACTTCATACCTAAAGCAGTTTCTAATCACCATTAAAATTATGTGTCGGATCATGAAAAATGTATCAATAAAATCAAAATGAAAACTAGAGAATTATGTCGATTACTACAGAAAAATGAAATAATTTATATCGTCTCCTGGTAGCCAAATGAAACTTAATGCTTACGTCAAACTTTTTGGATGATTTAATGTTTCAGCATCAATTGCACTGAAGGGCAAAACAAGAGAAAATAGGCTCATAAACAAGAATAAATGTGGATACCTAAATAGGTTGGTGGATCTGGATCTCTTGTAGAATGCAACACTGTTGTCCCTGAAAGTACTGTGATAAGTCCACAAATCTCCGACACAATATTACTAGCATCCTGTCCAGACCAATCCTGCAGAAATGTAGAAGTATATGGTTCATATTAGCAGAATATAGAATAGAATGGGCTTACTGTATGAGTGTTCTTTGTACCTTGAACATTATTGCGCTTGCAAAAATTGTGAGAGTTGTGAACATAGCATAATAGATGGGAGAAACCACTGCAGTATTGAAAGTATCCAATGCCTGGAAATGAAAGTAACACATACACATTGAGACTCATATTTTAGGCATGAAGAAATCATTTTTATATCCAACAGAAGAATTTGAACAACTCTGGAGTATCATGGATTTGATAAATAGCAAATAAAAGAAAATCATTTGAGGATTGCTAAAACTCAACTTCCAATTCAGAGGGGTTGGAAATTGGAGATACATTATGGAAACAAATAAAAATGGAAATATCTAGTACTACTAAGTTAAATCAAGATACAGGATAAAAATCTTGAGAGATCACCAAACTATACCCATATTTCACTTTGGGTACCAAACTTCAATTTGTATCTTTTTGATCACCCTACTTTTATTTGATTTCAGTGGGAGGGTACCCGAGGGAATCCGACAATAATTATCTGGCGTGGCCACAAGATTAGCCACGTGGAGGGTATTGAAATCCTAATTTACAAATATCCTAACTAATTGAACAACATTTAAACCTTGATTTCGAATGTTATTCATTTTGACCCTATTGAAATCAAGGTTCAAATGTTGTTTTTTTTTTCCAAATGTTGTTTAATTAGCTAGGATTTCTATAAATTAGGATTTCAATACCCCTCACGTGGCTAATTAAGCCGTCACATCACATAATTATAGCCGGTTTCCCTCGAGTACCCTCCCGCTGAAATCAAATAGAAGTAGGGTGACAAAAAAGATACAAATTGAAGTTTGGTACCCAATATGAAATATGGGCATAGTTTGGTGACCTCTCAAGATTTTTACCCTAAGATACAAGAAGAGTTCCTGAGCCCGATCTAATGACCAACAATCCACATCATGATATACCACCAAGCATATGCTCAATGCAAAATTGTTAATTATAGTATGCACAAAAATAGAATACAACACTCATGATAAGACTATAAATAGCTTCCTTATTTTAATGAAAATCATCCACTTCTCCCAAAAAAATTGTAGGCATATCAATCTCTTTAAATCAATTGCAACTTGTCAAGACTAGTTCAAGTGTTTACCTTGTTCAAGTAATTCAACTGAATGATAATACAAGAAACCGCAACCATGACAAATACCCAAGTTTGGAAATAACCAGCCTGGCTGGTGCCCTCCACTGTAAGTTTGATTGCAATGCCTACCGCCTTTATACTCATCACCTGAAACTTACAAAAAATTACAAATATTGTGTTAGCTAAATGATGAAGAGCACTTCTAAATCAGAACCAAGAAGCAACCATTACCGTTAAAGATCCAATGATAGAACATATGCTTAAGTAAATCATTATGTTTGCTTGCCCATAACGCGGTGCAGTATGCAACATCAAAACCAGTGACACTGCAACTGCTGAAGCAGAATAGAAAAGGAAGGCTGGACAAAATCCACCAGGCAATCTAAACACCAGTCAGACAGACGAGGCAAAAACACAAGAAAAACTTAACTAAGAAAGAAAGGGTCATCTTACTAACCCGGTTGGGTAGCCAAAGACCAAATCTCATCCACTGAGCTGGGAGTCCTCTCTTCTGGGGCATGTAGAACAATCACTGTTGAGCCAACAATGCACAAGACACATCCCAACATACCCATCTTTTGAAGCTTTTCCCTCAAAATGAAGTGTGCCAAAACCGCACTGCCAAACCATTCAATCCCCCAAATTCAAGAAGAACAAGCATCACTAAGACTTCAACTTCACACAATTTATGGAGGAACTCAACTCTATTATCTAAGAACTATAAATAAGCCAGCCAACAAAATTGCCAGATCCAATAGTATACCAGTGTTAATACCCAATAACCCAAGAAAAACATACAGATAAACCATAACCATAGAAAAACCCTTCCAAAAAAACATCCAGGAACTGGGCACATAAAACTGACAACAAAAGCCTACAAAATTTGCTAAAGAAAAGGAGTCAATTAATAGACTCAAGAAAGCAATGATCACAAAACACCAATCAAACACATCTAAGCAATAAATAGCAAGGCAATTAACATAACAAGATGCCAAATTGAGCTATTTATCCAATTGATCACACACCAGCAACAAAAAAGTCCCCATTAAAAAAGCGAAAGAGAGTCTTCAAATTGGCACCCAAAACTCAAACAAAAAAATTAATAAAAACCCTAAACTTTCAATCTCTTCCTCTATTGACCCCAACCTTACCTGACTATGATGCTCAAAGCTCCCAACGGCGTCACCAGCACGGCCGGCGCGAACATATAAGCAACGAAATTCGCAATCTCCCCAAAAATCACTGCCAAAAACTCAATCAAGATCGAATCTTTCATCCAAAAACCACAAAATTATCCAATTAAATCGCCAAAGAAACATAAAAAATGAATCAAACTCACTGGTCACCATCCCAACCCACCACAACGGCTCCACCAGGTACCCATAACCACCAAATCCTACAAAATAAACCACAGAGCGCATGAAATCAGGAGCTGAACATATAAAATACATAAAATTAATAGAACAATGATGGTTTGTGGAAAACCCGCAGGGGCGCCACGGGAAGCCGCACGGCGAAGGCCAAACTTCTTGAGAATGAAGCTAGCGCCGATGAAGGCGCTCGAGGAGAGAGCAAGGGCGAAGCCCTTGACGTTATCAGAGACGGTCATCGCTGGCGGCGTTGATCGGCCGGCGATCGTCGGATCATCGGTGAAGCGATCGCCGCGTAAATCTCGTCCACCCGCGCGATCCGCCCCAAGCAAAAAAGGAATAAAAGTGAGAGGCAGAGAAAAGTAGTTGTATTTTATCAATTATTTTATTTAATTAATTCTACTTATTATTAATTAATAATTTTACGAATTAAAAAATTCCAATAAAGATTCACACTGTGCATGAAGCCATACAAATAAATATAATTAACAAATAAAATTGTTGACATTTGTCAACGAACAATTTGATCTATTTTAATTTATTATTTTCAAATGAGTTTTCTGAATTTCCAATTTATTTTCAGAATTTGAAATTTTTTACCGCCAAGTTTTCAGGGGGACCCACGTAACCTTGTGCAACTCGTGATTCTTTGTCGGTGGGCCCAGATAACTTTTCATTTATTTTGATTATTATTTATTTTGGTTAATTTGGCATCTATGGTAAGAAATAATATCAATAATAAAAATTTTCAAATATTTTAATATTTACCATAATGTCATAAATGGGTTGAACCCAACCAAGTGAGTTGGGTCAGGTCTGGCTTTATTTGGGTCAAGCGCTTGACCACCAAACCCAATCCCCATCTCTGTCTCTCTTTCTCTCCGAAAGATGTCTCTCAGTTCATGGCCGCCGGCTCTCGGGCTGGCCTCTAGCCACCGAACAACCAACTCTAGTCTTGCCCTCTCTTTCCCAGCACTCACTAGAAGGAGCCTGGATGTGCTCCGGCGATCTCCGGGGAGTCTCCAGCTATCTCTGTATGGAAGGCCATGCCCTCTTTGTGAGATTTTTTTTTTTTTCACTCTTGTCTCTCTTCTTACAAAGTTGGGATATTTTTACAACTTGTTTATATGTTTGTGGTTTTGTTTAGTTTTCTGGTGGAATTGAAGCTTTATTTGTTTGCTATTGTGAAGTTCTATGTGTAGGTATGCATTTAGTTGTGCATAGTGGGAGAAAGTTTTCATCTTTTGTATGGAGACTATTGGATTAGTGATCTAATGTTGCTTTTTCTGAGGCGAAGGATGGCTGTTTGCGGATTATTTATTTATTTATTTTTTGGTGAATTAAGACTTAAATTTGGTTATATTCTTGATTGTATGAGAAGTCAAAAAATTAATAATAATAATAAAAAAAAAGACTGGATCTTTGGAAAAACCAGTCAGTATTATGATGTCTCATCAGGTGGGTTTTGGATTCTGAAATGTTTTTATTTTTTCAATGGAGGTCTAACATGAGTTGAGATAAACTTAGATCTTCTAAACTTGCCATAATTTCTTATGTTTTTATTTTCCCTTCTTTCTGTGTTGATGCTTGCTAATCCAACTGGTTTTCCCGTTAGTTTTATGAGTTCTCATTTTTCCTGGAATTTTTAGCTGCTTTTGTTTGTTATCCAATCTATGAATCTTATTTTTTATGTGATTTTGTTTGAATTTCATTGTTTCATATCCAACTGTTGCATCTTTATTTCGAAGTTCTTATGTATATGTTTATAAACGCAAGTTTCATTCTCACCCTAAGTTGGCCTCTTGGTTGATTCATAACCAAGCATGTTCATGTTGTTTGAGTGCATCGGATCAAGCTTTTCACACTATTTGAATTTGTGATGAAAATTTACTGTCTTTTTGACAATAGTAATTACTTTCACTCTGAGAGTTGAGAGGCCCTCTACCATGTTCATGAGCAATAAACACAGCACTGGCTTTGTTTGGTTGGGGGATAACCCCAAATGGTATAGGACTAGCACGATTCCCAATAAAAATTTAATTGATATTTGAGATGTAATAATGGAATCACCAACCAATGCATGGAAGACACATAGCTATATTATCATTAAAGCCTCTGGTTTAAAGTTTCCCTCCAAAAAAATTTAAAACATTTCAAAAGTAGCATTTTGCCATCAAAGGATTGTGAATATTCTCACTACCATTTTTTAGGAGTGTTAAGGTTCAGTTTTTGTGGTTTAGTTTTCAACCATCTGTGAGTGTGTTTTAGCTGATGGATTAAGCTAGATAAAATTAAAAATTGCAGTGCTTGACATATTAATGATATGTACAGTGATCAACACATGACAATCCGAAGTTGCAGTGGTTACTAGTGTCGATATGTACTACTTTTAGATTGGCTAGTGTAAGAATGTAGCTTTTGTTACCATGCCAATTCCAAGTCATCTATCTTTGCATACATAACACGAAGATGATTGTTTCTCACTTGCTTCTTTGTTCTTCTTTATGATCCTAATTTTCCAATCTTCAGCGCAGCATGTGGAGCCCAAAATTCCCGTCTTCTTTCCTTAAGATTGGCACAAGTGAAAAGTGGAGAGGCTGAGGGTATTCCAAGTAACGAGAGTGTAATCATTGATGAGGAGACCTTGCAACGGGATCTAGAGAAAGCCATCAAGGAAGAAGACTACGTCCGGGCTGCAAAAATCAGGGATGACCTTCGTCTTCTCCAAGAGGACAGCAAGGCTGCTGTCCTGTCAGCAAACACCCGATTCTACAATGCATTCAGAAAGGGAGATCTGGTGGCCATGAACTCCATCTGGGCCAAAGAAGATCATGTCTACTGCATACATCCTGGTGCAGGAAGGATTTCCGGTTACGACCTTGTCATTGGGAGCTGGGAGATCATGTGCGGCGCCGAGCATGAGTTCCCTCTTCAGATTGATCTGCAGAATATCGAGGTTCATGTGATAGGAGATGTCGGCTATGTGACTTGTTTGGAGGTGGTGAAAACCAGAGGGAGCAGTTGGGGGAAACAAATGGCTACCAATGTGTTTGAGCGAATCAATGGGCAGTGGTTTATATGCATTCACCATGCTTCTCATATCAATATGTGATACTATAGGCAGAGGATTTTGCTGTCAGATTTCTGAATTTTGCTGCTGTTTCTGATGAAATAACTGTCGAATAGCTGCATTTACCTTAAATTGCTGAAAATGTAACAGAGAATTGTATCGGTATCCGAATGTGTATTTCTTTTCCAAGAACACTTTGTATCAACTGCACAATTATGTGTTGATCAAATAAAATTCTACAAAAGACAGTTTTTCGGTTGTATGAGCTTTGTGCATGAAGAGATCTTAGAGAATTCATGATACATGAAAATTAAACATTGAAAGAAATAAAGCTTCATACCATATGAGTTTATATAACGAATCAACTCCAAAGAAGAGATTACCAAAAGCTGAGAACTCATTGAGCAAACTGCATTTTTTCTGCAGATGAAAGGTGAAGTGATATTGGCTCGGCTCGCCTGAACGAAATAAAGAAAAATAAGAAAAATTAAATTATGAAAAACAAAATCATAATCTGTCCAGCTGAGCCGAGCCAGTATCATTCCATCTCTCCACCTGCATTCTAAATCCAAATCCTCCATTTTTTAGCTCACAAGCTCCTCCTTATCCTCTTCAACACCAACTGCTGCTTTTATTCTAAGATCTAATACTTTCTCTCACTATCTCTCTCTCTCTAACTGTTCTACATTTTATAAGTGAAGAATTTGTGGTGGTCCACCTGTAGATTGTACAAAATATTATAAAAAATATCCATTTGGGACAAAATGGGGGGGTGTTGAAGAGGGGGAATTTTGAGAGGAAGGCATCCTTTGGCCATGTCCATCTTAAATTACTTCATCTAATCCAGAACTCATAAAGTTTCAAGGATTCCATTTATCCAGCTATCAAAACTTAGCTTTTGGAGTATTAATAATCAAACAGTCACATTCTGTCAAATTAATCAAAATATTAAATCAAAGAAAAGATCAAACCTGTTATAAAAAAAAATTCTGATAATTAAGCACAGCTTGAGAATGTGTTAGTTCAATCTATAAGAGCATGTTTGGATGGACAAATTAGCGATATGTTTTAAAACCTTAAACTTTACAAAATATTAAAATCCTAGTTTACCAAATTATTAGAAATCTTTGTAGATTCTTGATTTTTTTTTTAAAAAAAAAAAAACACATAGATGATCAATCATTAAGAGGCGGCTTAGAAGATAATCCTTTTTTATGTTTGCTCTAATTGTTTTTGAAAATCGAGATCTAGGCGTTGATGACTTATATAATTCACCTAATTCGAACATGTGGGTGTTTAACAATGTGATTAATAAGATTATTATTGACTTAGCAGCACCGTCCATCAGTGCACGAATTAGTTTAAGGGTATTTTTATTAGTCCTAAGATCTTCGTTAATCTTTGATAAGGTGTAGATGGTGACCAATTCCAAATAAAGATACAGACCATCAAACGACGAACAAAATTAAATTTCAGTAGAGTTACCTGTTGATTCGGCAGCCGAATCACATCAAAGCAAAACCCTAACCTTGTCATTAGCTTCTTGGTTGCTTCTACCAACTATCATTTTGCCAAATGTAAATTCAAATATAACTCAACAGAATAGTTGATCCTTTGACACATTCTTTAGTTTGTCTTTGGCAGACCAGTCCAATATCACAAATATAATTGGGGAATTGGCTGCAAATGCATCTATAAGTTCATCCTGTAGATTTGATGTTAAAAAAAATGTAGAATTTTTAGGATGGATGGATGAGGAGAAACAGTCTAACAAGTCTATTGTATTAAGACAACCAAACAGCTAATACTTGAGGACAAGATGATTGTTATCCTAAAGAAACAAACAAAATTACAGATTAAGTCATACAACATTAATAAATTAAGATACTGGGAAGCGTAATCTTGATTAAGTTGTGATAATGGCATTAGAGGAAATGACAACCGGGAGGCCAGATACTCTGCAAATGATTGCTTCCTGTGGTTCATATCAAAGAATTCTCATAAATTATGATGTTCGATATTTACAGTATAGACATGAGAAAATTCTATAAAAGTTACAGAAAAAAAAACATCTCTGATAATCAGAAACACATCAAAGAACTCAGTTTTAGCACACGCGGAAGAAACGAACATGAATTTAATCAAGCCTCCAAATGATGCTGATCACAGTGAGCCGGAAACCAGTGTCTTAAAAAGATCTCTTGCTGAACATATTTTTTGTATTTGAATCTACAGCCACTAACACCCTGGTAGAGATGGTGCGGAAGTGAATTCAAGCGGCTTTGCATTTGATTCATTACAATGCAGAAATAAAGAGGATTGCTAATTAGATGAGCCTAACTCGGGGATGCATTAGGGAATGTTGGAAAGCCAATAGAATGAGGAGGAACAAGATGAGAGTTGTGAGATATCCGAGATGATGCTTGTCTCGGCCTGTAGAGCTTCCACCAAGAAAGTGGGCTGTTGAAGGACTGATGTGAATTTGTTTGGTGACTGCCGGAAAGAGATGGTGGTGTAGGATGTGGAACTCTGTGTATAGGAGGAGATCCTATTATCGATGAGTGGAGAGATGATAATGTAGAAGAAGACAATGGAGGTGAAATAGGAGAAGAAAGTAGTGGGGTGGTTTCAGAGGCTGGAGGACTGGTTCCTCTTGTCCTCGCATCTAGCTTGCATACCGGACAAAATGATCTCCAAGCAGTGAGCCATGAATCAACACAACCTGCATGGAACTCTGCAAAAAATTTCAATGCATGAGAGAGTTAAAACTTAGCCTGAAAAAATAAAAGTAAAAGATGAACAGAACTAGCAGAGGAGACATACTGTGATGACAGGGAAGAACTCTGAGCCTTTCCCCAACCTTATAATCCTCTAAGCATATGGCACATGTGCTTGATGTGCAACTATCTTCTGAAGCTGAAGTGAATATCAAAATCGGCATTGCTTGCACTCTTTGTTGGCTCATTCCCCGGATCTGTGTAACACAAACACTAGATTGATCTCGGCGGCCCATCCAGTGTCTGCGAAAAATAAGGCATGTAGCAAGAACAACAAAGATAACAACCAGCATCATGATGGAGATGACCATTGACCATTCTGAATCATCAGTTGGTAAAATCCAACATTCAATGTCTGCATCATCAGCATATTTCTGCAATTCCTCACCAGAAGCTTTGAAGACGAAAACAGCAGGTATATCAATGCCTTCTGGAGTTCCTGCCACTTCAGTGTTTCAGGAAAGTCAGATACTGACAGATTATAAATATGAGTTATGATTTGAAAGATCTATGCAATAGTTGTTCTCAAAGAGTTGACATTTAAATGGGAGACAGTATCATCACACAATGTTCTGCAAAACTAAAACATCACAGCCTCTCGCCATTGTCAATGTAATATAATCGACCGAATATACAGTGATGAACAAATACACCACAATGTAACATGAAAGTCAGTCCTATTCTGAGAGTTACAACATGGGTAGCCAGTTTTATTTTTTCAGAAGTTCATCAAATGAAAAGAATAAAGTCCAGGGATGTACAAGGAGGGGTAGATATGCAAAAATCAAGGGCTGCTTCTTAACAAAACATTAGGTAGAAGTATCATTGGCAATAGACCGGAATCCTATACCAAAACCATGCCCAAAACCGACAAGACGGGATCCCTGTCCCTTACCATTAATTCTTTAATTAATTTAATAAAAATATATTAAAAAAATTAATTAAGAAAATTACAAATAAATTTCTTAACTAAACAAACTACTTCAAAATCAAATCTTAAAAATAATTAAAATCATCGAATATAATAAATTTACAATTCACTAGTAATTAGAATCTAAAACTTTAGGAATGATAATCATATTATCTTTACTTTGTATAATTTTATATGTATATTTTAATTTTTATAATTAATTAATATTTAAGATTTTTTTGTATAATTATATATATATATATATATATATATATATATATATATATATATATATATATATATAAACGGGACCGAACTAGGTTTGAGGCAGGGACCCTTCATAATCCCCGTCCATCCTTAGGATTTAAAAAAAAAGGAGAAATAAAAAAAGAAGAGACGGGTGGGTATCCACAAAAATGTGGGTCCAAATTGCCATCCCCTCCTTGATTAAAAGCTTTCAAAGTTGATCCAAAAAATTCAGTTTCTAAATTCTCCCAAACTAATTGGATGTATCTAAATTCTAACGGAAGTTAATAATGAAATCAGATGTGGAAAAACAGTGCATCCTGAATCTCACAATCATTGACAATCAGTGAATGAGATAATGAGCAGAATACTGAATCTCACAATCAATAAGAGACAATAAACCCAAATGTAAGCATAATATCTCATCTATTAGAGCTGGCATGTCAAGAATTTATCAGCCAAATTATCGGAAAGACATGTTTGGAAATGGCTTGGCTTAAGATAACTGAAAGTAAAACAGACCATGGTGATGACCAGATTCAATATCTGAAGAGTGAAGAGACTACAAACAATATAAGTAGTTTCAAAGTATGAGCTAAATGCTACTTTGCAGTCTGAGTAAGAGTGGCGAAGAAGTATTACTTGAAACCAGATCATCGTCATCTTCCTTATCATAAATAATAGCAGCTTTAAATCCAGCAGTTTGTGCATTTCGCACTTTTTCATCAAATGCACATCCGCCTCGTATAATAAGTGCAAATGGACTACTTGAATAATTGGTCACTTTATTCATCAATGGAGTACATGCATCAAGAGGTTCGGCTACATATAAGACCCCACACTCACCGGATCCTCCTATCGGCGGAGCTGAAAAAGAGTCACAATGAATGGTAAGAAGTAGTGCACATAAACAAAATCGTATGACGTCCGACAGTCGAAACAACAAAACCAAAGCCAACAAACAACACAAAATGATTTTGGATAGAACCTGAACATATATCATATGTGGCATTACATGTAAGACATTTATTTGTTTTGTTTCGGCTATGAATCAGAAAACATGTTATATCAACAAACAAACAAACAAACCAACCAAGAAACAGAGAAAGCAACCTCGTTTGCTAATCTTTCAATGTAAATTAAGTAACTGGCATAAAAAAAAAGCATCCTTTGCCTCCAATAAATTTAGTGATATGCGGCAATATTCAAAGGTCATGAGAAAATTAAGGCATCAATTTATCAAAGAATATGTTTGAGAACAGACCGAAAAAACACAATTCCTTCCAAGAAATAAGATGGATAAATGAACAAATGAAAAGAACTATATTCAGGAAAACTTCTTCTCATCAATTTTCCCCAATGCAAACACATACCGAAGAAGAAGTCCGAAGTTTAAAATAAAAAAACCTAAAACATTGAAACAAGAACTAAACTTTGACGAACACAAGGAGCTCCAAACACTCACCGAAGTCCGCCTCAACATCAGCAAATGACAAAGAGAAGTTCGTGCCGATCAAGACCACATCCCCAGCCGAAAATCCAAAAAGAAAGCAAACCAAGTAAAACACAAACAGCACCAAGCTAATCCCTTTCATCTCCAAACTCCACGAACTCAACAACCCTAGAACACCCCCAAAGATCGCAACTTTAGCTCTAAAACACCCTAAAAAAATCACTCCAAACCAATACAACGAAGCAGAAGAAGATTCATGAACAAAATCCCAACTCTCGTGAGAAAGAAAAAGAAGGCAGCTTTCCAGAAAAGGAGGGATTTTTATGGAAGAACGAGGAGAAAGAAGGATGATTTCAGGCTACGATGGAAACATCGGCCTCCATTAGATAGATCCTCGAAGGATTTCTGGAAGGATTGCGCATATCCGCAACAAACTTCAAATTAGAAAGGATTAAGTAAATAATTTTAAAAAATATTATTATAATTATCCAATCCATTGATTAATAATAATATTTATTAATTTTATTTAATGGACTTAATTCATAAACTCTTTATACCTCTCTTTTATATCACCAAAATCCACGAACGAACTGGCATGATAAATCTCATTTTTAAATTTTATTGAAGATTATTTAGGCCTTGTTTTGTTTGTTTCATGGTTTCTATGGTCTCATGATATTTAATATGTTTTTTTTCCATTTCCATTCATCTTCCATGGCTGTAGATGGATTTTTCAAACCACATTAGATGGTTTTTTATGATTTTAAATTTTATCCTGTCAAAAATATCTCTAATAATTTTTATAAATATTAAATTTGTCACTTTTAAGATAATATTTCAATAATAATTCAATACTTTGTTTTCTCATGTAATTAGAGAACGCAGCCCTCAAATTTTTTTTGTCCTGCTCAATTTCTCTCTCCTCTTTGTATACTAGCATAATCTTTTCTCTGTATACATTTTTTTTTCTTTGATTTATACTTAGTTAATATTTAATATTTAGCAAAACTCCTCAATGGTAGAACTTTTGGACTTAAAAAGTTCAAAAGTTTTTTTTTAATGGCTTGATTTCCTTTTCAATTTTGATTGAAAATATGTGACATTGTTGTCATTTATACTGTTCAAATAAAAGTCAATGATTATTTTTTTAACACATAATTTGTTCTTGATAATTTGTTTATGTATATATTAACAATATTATTGTGCATCATGTTTTTGTTGTTGTATTTGTTCAATTGATTTTTTTTTTATAAATAAATGATTTATATTGTATAGATGACTTTTTAATTTTCAAATTTTTATATTCTGATGGGGAGAAAGATCGCAAGACACGTGGAACACATCAGAGGTGTCCACGTGTCAATATCATAAGAACCCGTTACTAAGAATGGGCTGGCCCATATCAGGACAGCCCACGATGTGATAGCCATCTTTTATCATATCGGGTCAGTTGAAAAGAAGTATGGATCGAATCAAACCGATGAACCTCAGGACAGACCGGATCGGGAAACTACTCTCAGTTCATCAAACCGGAAATGTTCCTCATCGCTCTCGTTCCAAATACACGCTCAACTCATCGGCACAATTTCGGGACACTTCTAGAAGACTGACAACTGGGCGCTCAGGCGGACTCTAACTAAAAATTTACTCAACGGTTGGGCACGTGGCCTAATTCAATAAAGCACGTGTCGAAAATGCAAGCTTCTTCTCCAAGCTATCGGAGCCTATAAAAGGCCAAGACCCCTGCTCATTTGGGGACAAGACATAAGAGACAGCGAAGCTCTGCTTCACTGAGAACTGATCCACTTTTTCCATTTTTCCCACTTGTAAATGGCTTTCATAGCCCAAATCAATGAGAATTTCTCTTCTTCCTCAGTGGTTTTTCCCGAATAAGGGTTTTCCACGTTACATCTTCATCTCTACTTCTTGAGTGATTGATCTGTCATTTGCTTTCTCTCTGCTCAAATCTCCAACTAATCAAACAAATTCAACATTTGATTTGAAATTGAGATTGATCTCGAGGCAATCTCCATTTTCATAGTCAACATATTCTAATTCTATTTTGTTTTAATAGATGATCAGAACACATTGTTAATTAAGGGAACACCTATGTGCTATAGTTACACATGTTGTTTGCTTTGTAATTTCTTGTATTACCTATTTGTAATACAAGAGGAGAACGGTAAAAAGTTACTTGAGCTCTGTAGAGAAGAAAAAGCTACTGGAAAGAGTAGTGATATTCCAATAAACATGAGAAAAAAAAAAGTTGTGCATAATGTTAGGAAAAGAGCAAGCAAACCAAGCTCAATGACCATTAATGATATTGATCAAATGATTTCTGTCGATGCTTGTACTTTTGAAACTTTTGTTGAATGTGATGTTAAGGCTGAGTATGATGATGCTCCTACTCTTGATACACCGACATCACAACCACAATTTGAAGCTCTAGTCTCCAGGACAAAGCGGTCCAAAAAAGTTTCAAAAGATGATGCATTAGATGTTCTGAAAAGTGGGTTTAATAATCTTGCTAAAGCAATAAACGATCTCTCATCTAAACCACCGATAACAAGAAGTGAGCTTTATGAATTAATATCAAGCTTGGGTTTGGAAGCTACTATGCAATCAAATCTTCGAGATCATGATGACTGGTTTCATAAGTCTTCCATCGGAACGACGTAAAGATTTGTTTACTTCATGAGATGTTTGGTGGTAATTAAGGGGCGTATTAAGATGAATTTCCTTGACTATCAATATATTTAAAACAATTTTCAATTATGTGCTGTATGGATTTAATGATAGACTATTTTGGACAACATTATAAATGGTATGAATTTAAATTTCATAGCACTATTTTATACTATAGTTATGATTTTTAGAAAATATTGATTAGGAATATGATTTGTCTTATATTTGTTATTTTTTTATTAATTTTATTCTAATTTTACCAATTTAAAATTAATGGTTAATAATTTGATATATATTTTGTAAGATTTTATTAAGATTTTTTTATACTTTAATTGACTTTAATTTTTGGATCTTAAATAATTGAATTTAATGTGATTTTACATTAAATTAATTATATTATAATATACCATCTTTTCAAAGATGATAAACAATATCATACCATATACCATACCATACGGTCGGTCATCAAAACAGGGCCTCGGGGTTTTAGAGGAATTAGTGGCTTTTGAATGTTTAATAATATTTTTATTCTAATAATTACAATTAGACTCAAAGTTCATTGAGCTTGTAGATGTTGAGTTAGAGATGCTGAGTCAGATGAGATCAGCGTCCACTAAAAACAAGTTTTTGTGTAACATCAAATTACTGTATTTTTTTTTTTAATTTTTTAATTTTTTAATTTTTTTTTTTTTGACATAGACCATAATAACCTCCCCAAAAGGTGTGTCAAGAAACATGGCTTTAGATGACAAGCACCATTGACCTCACCGTCTTGGCGTCTGGATGTGGTGGCTGGGAGGCTTTATACGGTAAGTGAATTACGGCTAAACCGCTCCCTCCATTTACGCGGAGATTCAAACCACGAAGACGTCTTCAATCAAACGAATTACCCAACGTACGGGACCTGAAATACCGTTAGATCAATGGTCCTTTGGTAAATCATTGTACCTTTGGAAAAAAAAAACAGATTTGTTTAATTCCTTTTAAATGAGTAACCTTATGCTAATGATCTTCAGATACAATGAATTTCTTTTTTTTTTTTTTGCTACATTTTTCATCAATTCATAAACACAAACTTCAATCACAACTGTGACACCCTCTTGCAGCCTCACTGACTAAGAAAATCAGTCTCAAACCTAGTTGACTAAGAAAATCAGTCAAATTGTGAAACCAACATCAAAATGACAATGACAAGGAAGATAACATGTGAAACAAATAGCTGTTGATCTATCAGAATCAGACCACTAGAAAATGCCATTGGTAACAAAATAGTAAGCCTGACACCTTGATACTCACTCAGGTTTTCATTTCTAGACTTCAAAACATCAATGAAACCATCCATAAACATTCATGCTGCAGAATTAACTGCTCACCAACATTAAGCACAGCAATATCACAATGGCAAGTAAGATTTCATCGCCGAATCAATCCCTACCTTGTATACCAGAGAACGCCATTAAAGAACAGTATCATTGTTAGTAAAGTCCCTGCAAATGCAAACCAAAAACTAAATTGGGGAAGAGAACATAATACATTTCCTGCAGAAATGCCAAAAGTCTACTGAACATCACTAATTCACTAGTAAAGAGCAGTCACTTGTAGAACAAAACAATTATTTGGATTACAGCAACTCGAGGACCTCCTGTGAAAACCATGTATTGAGAACCCAATAGATGGACAGTAACATAGTTATCTTAGAAGCAAAGTTTCTTGCAAATGTACACCAAAAACTAGACTGAAATGAGAACATAATGCATCTCTTCTTCAAATGTCACCTATTCACTAGAAAAGATTAGTACCTTACACAACACCACCTCCTGCGAGATTATTTCCCGAGGGATCGAAGGATGCCACTACCAAATAAAAAGTGGTTTGTCCACATTTATCAAAAAATATAGTGAAGGTATAAAATTTTCAATTTCTGGCCATACAGCATCAAACAGAGAAAATGAAATAGCTTTCACCAAACAATAAATAAAACAAATGCAAACGATGAAAAATTATATTATTTGGATCTGAAAAACTTAACACATGATGCTAGAATCTAACTATTATCGCAAATCAAAGGTAAATGAGAACCAAGAACAATTAATCTAATCTCAAAAAAAGCATGTTGCCATCACCATTATTAGATCCAAAGGAGCAGATAACTCATCAGAAAATAAATATGAGAACACTAAACAGGAGGGAGTACAAACCAAAACCTTTTCTCCTCATACATGTCAAGCACTTCTATAATCAGGCAACATATAAAGGTTCCTTAGCCTTGGCATCCACATAGTCCACTGGAGGCACTGGATAGTTCCCAGAGAAGCATGCTTCACAGAAGGATGGGGCCTCATCCCCAAGCAAACCTCTCAAGCTCTCCAATGACAAGAAGGCAAGTGAGTCAGCACCTATCTCCTTCCTAACCCCTTCAGTATCCATCCTATTTGAAATAAGCTCCTCTGAGCTCGGGGTGTCTACACCATAGTAGCAAGAGCCAATGATGGGTGGACTGGCAATCCTCATATGCACCTCCTTTGCTCCGGCATCACGAATGAGCCTTACAATCTTCGAAGACGTTGTCCCGCGAACAATTGAATCATCAACAACCACGACACTCTTGCCTTCAAGAATGCCACGTATTGGTGAAAGCTTGAGCTTCACACCGAGGTCCCGAATGGCCTGTGAAGGCTGAATGAAGGTCCTACCTACGTAGTGGGATCGAATGAGGCCTTGCTGGAATGGCACGCCTGAGCCCTCAGCAAACCCGAGGGCTGCAAAGAACCCGGAATCAGGCACTGGAATAACAACATCAGCGCCGGGCACCGGAGACTCAGCAGCGAGCGTAGCGCCAAAGGAGTACCTTGATTCGTACACTGGGTGGCTGAAGACAATGGACTGCGGGAGTGCGAAGTAGATGAGCTCAAAGACGCAGGCTTTTCTTGGCTTCGCGGGCATCAAGCAGGAGGTGGAGATCTCCAGGGTGCGGGCGTCGACGATGACGGCCTCGCCAGGCTCGACCTCGCGCTCGTACCTAGCGCCGATGAGGTCGAGCGCGCAGGTCTCGGAAGCAAAGACGACAGCGGGAGGGGCACCGTTGCTCCGGGGAAGGTAGCCGAGGACGAGGGGACGGAAGCCATGAGGATCGCGGACGGCGAGGAGCTTGTCGGCGGTGAGGAAAAGCAAAGAGTAGGCGCCGCGAAGGGAAGAGCAGGCTTCGGCGACGCGAGAGAGGAACGGGCGGGACTTGGAGGTGGCGATGAGATGGAGAATAGCTTCGGTGTCGGAGCTGGTGTTAAAAATGGAGCCCGTCTCTTCGAGGGAGGAGCGGAGGGAGGGATAGTTTACGAGGTTGCCGTTGTGGGCGACGGCGAGCTGGCCGAAGCGGTAGGAGGCGAGGAAGGGCTGGACGTTGTGGATGGAGGCGGCAGCGCCGGCGGTGGAATAGCGGACGTGGCCGATGGCGGCAGGGCCGGTGAGAGAAGCGAGGGACGGCCCCGGCTTAGAGGGATCGAAGACCTCGGAGACGAGACCGAGGCCGGTGGAGGATCGGAGAGTGGAGAGGTCGGAGGCGGCGATGCCGGCTCCTTCCTGCCCGCGGTGCTGGAGAGCGTGGAGGGCAAGCGAGCAAAGCTGGGCAGCATCTGGGTGACCGACGATGCCCACCACGCCGCACTCCTCGCGAGGCTTCTCGAAATCGAAGGGCACCACCGCCTCCGCCTCCTCCGCGGCAGCGGCTGCGATGAAGCAGGAACGGCGGCGAACGGGGAGATGGGGGAGAGGCAAGGGCTTTGGATAGGATTTGAAGGATAAGAGATGGTGGACCTTGGGATTAGGGTTAGGGTTTCGGGTGAGGAAGCAAGAGGCGGAGGTAGTGGTGGTGGCGGCGGCGGTGGCGGCCATTAGGGAAGGTTTGGACGTCGGTATGGGCAGCGTGCCATCGAGAGCTCGGTTTGGTTGGGTTTATATAGATAGTGAACCGGAACCTGAACCGGATTGACTCGAACCGAACCTAGCCATTGTTGCCCATTTGTAGAATGAATCGATCGAACCGGAAAAGGGTTTTAAGCCATGGGTTTTAAGAAGGCGGTTCAGTGGTTCTCTATTATACGGCGTGGGAGAAGATCTCGTCCGTATATCTGGAGCAATGAGATGAAAAACTTAAAAACCCTGGGACACACTGGACGGTGGTCAAAGTCAACCATATCCACTGGAAAGGAGAGGTGGAGAATATTCTAAATGAGCTTATCATTCTTGACCATAAACAGAGCTATCACAAGGGAAAGCTAATGCTAAAAAAGAATCCATTAAAATAGCAGAATGATGGAAATCAAAGCATAAATTTGACAAGAAACACTGTTTGCAAATTCGAACAGGATAAAACATAGCAAAAGAAGTCTTGTCTCTTATTGTTCTTGGCATATGGAGGGATGAAATGTCATGCTGAAGCTATCTTCTTCGGCCTCATCCTGAAGCAGTCTTCTTCTGCTGGAATATTACCGCGTATACTGGGACACCGACACCGATGCTGAAGGCAGTGAGTACTGAGAGGGACATCTTCAGCTTCTGGTGCTTCATTCGATCCAGGTTGTACATGTGCTTCGCATGGAGGTAGTATGGTTCATCATGGCCATGGCCGCCCATTCTCTTTACTCCAGTTGCATGGAAACCTCTTGAAACTGAAGCACAAATCCAACAAAAGAAGCTTTTAGTTTGCAAACAAAAGTGATATCATTGTATCAAATATGGGTGTGGTAGATTTTATAGAATTGAGACAAAAGATAAAGTTTCTCCAAACTATACAAGGAAAAACTTGACAAGAAAACAGAACACATGTTAATACAAGTATCTGGGCATTTACAAGTCACACAATCATTTGTAAATACTAAATAAGATGGCATTACAGGTACACAAATGATGGTCGACAGATGTAGCTATATTAAATTTGATGGAAGAAAATCCTGAAATTCGTCTGTCGCATTTGCTTCATTTCTTGGACAAGTCCTTATACATGCCATGGTAGTTATGTGTGTTCATGTGGGTGGGGGTGGGGGTGTGGGGGTGGAAAGGAGGTGTAACATATCCTGATTCATGCAAATTGTTCTTCTTTACCATTATCATTTGTTTCACAATCTTGTGACTTCATAACATTCTTATCAAACTGATACAACTGTACATCCTAGTATATATGAAGTCAGTTGTACAAATCCTTTTGAAAAGGAATTTAGAATCAATCACAAATTTATCCCTGTCAAAAAACAGAGCAATAGGCTATATACAACAACTGCTTACTAATTTTATTATATGACAAATATATTATTAAAAGGAAAACATGTTTGGAAGATGTTATGAATCTATAACTAAAAAAAAAAATTGAAATGGTTTTAGTTGTTAGAAGGGTATCCTGATAAATCAACAATATCAGTCCATCCATCCCCAATGAACTTTGATAGTAAAATGACACTCTCGAATTAACATAAATCATTGACTAGGTCATCCGCTACACCCCATGAAACAAAAAAAGAAAGGACCCAATCTACGAACACTAGAAAAATTACTAGCAAGATGTTCTAATAGGTTGATTTTCAGCCTTAACATAGACATTTTGATTTTTCAACTGAGTATTGATATAAAACAAAGGGAAAATTGTATGTATATCCCTCAAAACTATCTTAATTGCGTATATACCCTTGTTGTTGAGATTTGTTAATTGTTGTTAACCAAACACCTTAACTATAGTTAAATTTAAACAACGGGGTAAGGAAATACCTTTTATATACTTTATTTTTTTTAATCTTTTCTTTCGATGTCAATATTTTCAGTTATTTGTAAATTTATAATCAAATGATCATTTCAAGGGTATATATGTAAAGGATATAATGGTTTTTTTATATAGCTACTGTTTATTAACTTGTGGTTGAACACATGATGTTATCCTAGGGGTATATACATAATAAAATAAAAAAACTGAGGATATACATGCAATTATGGTTTTTTCAGGGTTATATACGCAATTTTGATATTTATCAGGGGTACACCTGCAAACAACCCTAAAAGAAATTTAAAAAAAAAGTTAAATATTCCTATTACTTCAAAATTTGTAACCCAAAATTCATTTGAATAACCATCTGCCACTATAATATGAGGCAAACAGATAGGACTACACATTTGGAAACCTCGACATATGTCATATCATCATATCCAAGAAGCAAATGCAATCTCTAGAAAAATCAGCTTCCTTTACGGACCATATTTAGGCTAGTTTAGGTGGGCAACTGAGGCACAAGTGCCTTGTTCAATCTAATGTCAGTCATAGTACCATGTAAAACAAGGCACCTTATCTAGATAAGGCTTATACATGTACTTCAACATGTTTCCAACCATGTTGAAGAGGGTGTTTGATGCAACAAATAATTAGATAATTATGTTTTTGTTTTTGAAATTTTCTTTAAATATTGTGTTTTGAATTGTTTAGAATAAGGTTATCCTAATGCAGATGTTTAAATTGGATTTGGAGTTTTAGCTGAGAATTGTTTTATTTTTTTCCTTCCTCATGAGCAGCAATATCACAAAGTCAGTGAGACAAATCCTTCACTAGTGAGTCATGTCCAATCCTTTTTTTTTTCCTTACAACTGGTTTCTATCAGCATTAGTTTGTGACCTGCTTGAGAGAAACTGAAGCAATCTTCAGAGAACCATTTCCCTGATTTCAAAATCTCTTATTGTGCAACACTTTCTTCTCCGCATCACTGCACACTATATCCAACAATATTGGCCCAGCCCTCTCCAAATGATCTTTAAAGTCGGTAAAATGAAGCATGTTGAATTAACAATTAAACAATGACTATGTCATGGAGAATTTGTTCACAAAAAGAATGCACCAATCACAAAATGCTATTTTTAGGCCCCTAACATAAGTTCAAAATCAGCTTCATTCCAGGCCAAATTTAGACTGGTTTAGGAGGTCAATGAGGTACAAAGTGCCATGTCTGATATCATGTCTCTTAGTCATGTTATCATGCAAACTGAATCACCTTGTCTTTATAAATGTTATACATATACCATTCAACACATTTCCAGCCAAAACACTCATTCCTTATCCACACAGAACATGACCAAGACAAGATATTGATTAACCATCCAAATTCCACTTTAAAACCACTAACCTTCCGACTGAACATGCATTTATTAATATAATTTTATCCACACCCATGGCACTGTCCATTCACATAAATCCCATCAAATCCCAAACCAGTTCTCATTAATGAAATTTCATATATTATATTTTCTTAGAAGGAGTCATCAATCCTTCATAAATCCAAGAGAGATGACACTTCTCATCAGTTATCGCAGTCTAGTCTTATATTCCTTACTTCAAGTGAAGTCTTCATTCATATTCACCTCCTTTCCTCCTATATATATTTCTTTCTTTGCATTCTCCGATGAACCCTAGAGCCCTAAACCAACAAATACATCAAATCGAAACGAAACAATTCAGTGACAAAAAAAAAAAAAAAATTCACAGCATGGAACGAGGGGAAAAAATCCTTCAAATCCCATCAACCAGATAGATGGCATCAGATTCACTACTCAAATCAAACCAATGCAATCAGAAACATATAACCACCAAAATCAACAAGAAAAGCAATAACACGAAGGGATCCCGTGGGATTTACCAGACTTAGAGACTGCGGCTTCGGAGGAAATCAAAAGCTTGATGCCCGATCGCATCGCCATCTGCCCCCTCTCGTTTCGATCTCTTCCGGTGCCCTAGAAATTAGCAGCTCAGCGAGAAAAATGAAAATGCTCTATACGATTCAAAGCGGATTCGGGTTTTAACCCGCAGATCCGGATCTTAAACCCGTTATCTGAATAGATCCGAAACATTTGTTAAATATTATTTTATTATTACTAATAAAACTTTGTATAATTTACGTAAATAATATTGTAGATGATCTTCAGATCTAGAGCAAGACCAACTATTAAGAGGGTACGTGGCAGTCATTCATTGATCGAGGTGAAAAGGGACCCACCAGCACACCATTGATGTGTGGGACCCACCCATACGAACATCATGCTAGCGCCCATGTGAGGAGCTTCCATTTATCTCTAAAAATAAAAAAAGAAAACAAAAGAAAGAGGAGAAAAGAAATCTCTCTCTCTATCTCGGTTCTCGGTTATCGCCCAAGATTCTCAGCAAAGGCTGCGGCTTTCTCTCTTTATCCTCAGAGATCGAAGGGATCCGATGATTCGCGGGCCTCCGTTGACCGCGCTCGACATCGGGGGCCGTGTCGGGGCCCTATCTCGCGCCCCGAGAGATGGCAATGGAGTTGGCGCTCGGATTCCTGAGCTTTAGATAGAGGCTGAAAGGGAGGGGAGAAATGGCCATCGGAGAAGGGGGCGCAGAGATGGAGAAGGACTTCGAGGCCAAGCTACGGATCCAGCGCCCGGAGAGGAGTGCTAGTATTGCGTTCCGGGCGCCCCAGGAGCAGTTCACGATCGAGGATTTCGAACTCGGGAGGATCTATGGTGTTGGATCCTACTCCAAGGTGCGATCTTATCTTTGTGGTTCTTTTATGATTTTTATTCATGGCTTTGTTTTGTAGTTGTGATTGTTGTTCGTAGATCGATGCTTTTGATTGTGTATTTTTTTTTCTTCGATTTCTCATCCTATATTTCTTTTATGATTTTTATTAATGGCTTTATTCTTTACTTGAATATTGATTCATTTTTTGGTTCCTGCTCAAAGTTTGGAGCTTTCTGTGTTTCATGCTTTTAAGTAATTGGTTCAATGTTAACTTGGAATATTTATAGATAATGTTTAGATTGTAGTGCTTCGGTGTGGGATTGGAAGAGGAGGGAAATTTATGGGGGTTAGCATTAGTACTTGGATCTGGATCTAATTAGGGAAATATCAATATAGTGGCAGGGTTTTCTTCTAACTAAAGTGTAAGTTTTGAAGGAAGTTAGCTGCTTGAAAATGGAATTACTGTGGATTTGGTAAAGTTTTAGCTTCAAAATCAACAGGCATTGATGCAAACATAACTTGAGTGGCCTATGTGTCCAAACTCCATATTATAATCATATGAAAATTGAATTACTGTGGATTTATGTTATGGAGGCATGAAGTGAGCTTTAACTTCAAAATCAACAAATGTTGTTGCAATGAAAGTTTTGAATGAACAAATTGTCTGAACATCACTATATTTTATAATCATGGGTTTGGACTAATTGTCATTGAGGTATTTACCATGCTAGCAAATTTTCAAAGATGTAAGAGAGCTTTTTAAGAAGAATATTATGTAGCAAGCTCAGACTTATGGAAGTTCCTCCCATGACAAGAAGAAAGAAGATTGAACAGTTGGAGTGTAAATAGTAGATAGGTTTGAAAGAAAATACATCCTTTTTTTTTTTGGTAAATTGCAGAGCTTTGTCAGCTAAATATTTCATCTAGAGTTTGCAAATTTCATAACAAAATCACTTAGGAAAGTTGGTGCATCTTCAATCTTGTCAAAATGCCAATTTCTATTTGTTCTTCTCGCCATCGTGGCTAGTTCATCAGCTCCTTGGTTGAGGTCCCGTGGAATATGTTGTACATCCCAGCTCTGGAAACTGAGGAGATCCCTCCTGCATTCTTCTATTTCTTCAATGTAGTTGCCATGGTCCCCAGCTCTTCTTCTTAGCAGCCTGACCAGACTTAAATTATCACAATGTATCACAGCCTGCATACTTCCCATGGCCTTCAGCTTTTTGATCCCTTCCTTCATAGCCTTTGCTTCAGCTTCAAGAATTGACTCTGCCTTGTCTAGCATTGCTCCTGCAGCACAGAAGCAACCATTGTTAGTAAGAATAATATAACCAAGAAAGGCCTTACCTTCATCAGATTTCCATGAGGCATCAGAGAACAATAGATGCTCATGGATTCTTTTACTCCACTCCACTTGTAGTCTGCTTGCTCTCTCTTCAATTGGTGCTTCTCTCATGTAGTATTCCTCTGCAGCTACCAGGCACCTTCTGGCCACTAACTGAGGAGTCTTTTGTTCACTCCTGAAGATTTTGTTGCATCTAGTTGTCCAAACCTGCCACAAAACATATGCAGTAATAGTTTTCTCAACTTCTGTTATCTTGTGATTGCCAGATTGCTCACCAATCAACCATGAGCCCTCCAACATATTTGTATCAAAAATACATCCTTTTTGACCTGCCATCTACTCTTTAGGGAGTATTATGGAATACACCTGAGCATGTCTTACCTACTCACCATCCAAGCTATATTGTTATAGCTATCACAAACTAAGATATAATGTTTGACGAGTAGCCAAGATGAGCTTATTCTCTTTTGCATAGACAGTTTGATTCACTTCCATTCATTTTCTTCATATAAGATGGGCAGTTTTCTATTGGTTTCTGTAATTTATGAATACTCATAGTTCATGTGAGAATTTAGCTCCAGTGAAACAAATTTTACTTCTACTTGTCTTTTAAATCAGTTCATCCATGTTTCAACTTAATGTAAGATGGTCCTCAGTAAGTGACTTTTCTGAGATTATTTACTTCAGGTGGTAAAAGCAAAGAAGAAAGACACAGGAAATGTGTATGCTTTGAAGATCATGGACAAGAAGTTCATCACAAAAGAAAATAAAATATCTTATGTGAAGCTGGAGCGCATTGTACTTGATCAGTTGGATCATCCTGGCATAATCAGGCTACATTTTACCTTCCAAGATACTTACTCTCTTTGTAAGTACTTTATGTTTTCAGTGGTCATTATTTCCATATTCCTTAAAATGGTGTTATTTCAAATTTTTATCTGAAACAAGTAGATTTAAACCCACAATTTTCTGAAAAATCAATTCTCTTACCCACTCTGTTTTATTTTCTGCCTTGTTCTCGTCAATTTTACCATGAAGATATGGCGCTCGAGTCCTGTGATGGTGGAGAGCTCTTTGATCAGATAACCAGAGTAAGTTTCATGCCCAGGAGTTTATTTTTCACATAATGTGCTTCAAATGCTTAGCCCATTAACTTGGTTGCAGAAAGGTCGTCTGAGTGAAGAAGAAGCTCGCTTTTATGCTGCAGAAGTTATTGATGTTTTGGAATACTTACATGGTGTAGGATTAATCCATCGTGATGTCAAGGTACACAAAAAGATTTTGAAACTATATACACTAAAGGAAAAGGGAAAAATAATGCTTTTTGTGTATGCTTCATGCTAACAGTTGTGTCAATAACAGCCAGAAAACCTGCTACTCACTGCCGATGGGCACATCAAACTTGCTGATTTTGGCAGTGTAAAGCCAACAAAGGATAGTCGAATCACTGTTCCCCCAAATGCAGCAAGTAAGGTCATAACATCATCCTGAGAAAATCCTGTAGCTAAAAGGAGCCAATGTTGATTAATGCATTCCATTTTTCCTCTTATTTCAGACGAAAAGGCATGTTCCTTTGTGGGAACAGCTGCATATGTCCCTCCCGAAGTTCTCAATTCATCACCGGCAACTTTTGGGTAAGAGCAAGAGACACAATATCTTGCGTGCTATATGCCCTTAAAACCTTCTTTAATACAATTTTGTTTCTTCTATCAGAAATGATCTATGGGCTCTTGGATGCACCATCTATCAGATGCTTTCTGGATCTTCTCCCTTTAAAGATGCTAGCGAATGGCTTATTTTTCAGAGAATCATAGCAAGGGACCTTAAATTCCCTGAATATTTTTCACATGAAGCAAGAGATCTGATTGACAATTTGCTGGTAGGTGTTTATTCCCAATAGCTGTTCAAACTCTCTCTCCTTTTTTTTTTTTTTTTTTTTTTTTGTGTTTGTGTGTGTGTGTGTGTGTGTGTGTGTGTGTGTGTAAAGCCATGAAGTTGTAGGGATTCAGTGTTGGATTGGTGTTCATTCAATACGGTTGATTAGATTAGCAATTGCCAATTTATTTTCAGATATAACTGTTATAACTCAAAATTTCATATTCTATTACACGTTCTTCACCAACTTTTGGCTGCAACTTAGAATTGCACTAATAAAACATCTGGTTATGATTCCAATTCTCTTGCAGGATACAGATCCCAGTAGGCGACTGGGTGCCGGACCTGGTGGTTATGCAGCACTCAAGGTGCATCCTTTCTTTAAGGGCATTGATTGGAAAAATTTACGTGCCATGTCTCCACCAAAGCCTGCTTTCGAGTCAAAGGTACGACCTTCCTGTATTTTGGTATAAATGAGCATGCTTCAACCTCAATTCACCGAGTCGGCAATTGTGACAACTTTATTTAGACCTCTTGCGAGGACGATAATGATGACTCTACTTGGAACCTGACACATACTGGAGGCGCTCCACTCCAGCAACCCTCACTTTCTGACGGGAATGGGGGTGCCACATCATCCTCTGACGCACAACCTCGCATGTCTAGGCTTGCTTCAATAGACTCTTTTGACTCTAAATGGTATACTCATCCCTTCATGTGCTACTATTATCAATCCGTCGGTTTCTCAATGATGTGCTTCTTTTTCTCTAAATCGATTGACATTATATTGGCTCTAATGGTAGGCAAGAGTTTCTGGACCCTGGAGAGGCTATCATCATGATATCAAAGTTAAAGAAGATACAGAAACTAACAAACAAAAAGGTGCAACTCATCCTCACAGACAAACCTAAATTGATTTGTGTCGATCCATCCAAGATGGCAACCAAAGGAAACATTATGTGGTCCGATGATCCTAGTAACCTCAGCATTCAAGTTACTAGTTCTTCACATTTCAAGATATCTTCTGTGAGTTTTTTCTTTTCAACCTTTGCCATTTGTTTCATTGTGGTATGCTATGTGAATGTTGGTTCTAAACTTTACAGTCGAATACTTGTTGCAGGCAAAGAAGGTGATGTCATTCGAAGATGAAAAACAACGAGCATGGCATTGGAAGAAGGCGATCGAGGGCCTTCAGCACCATTGAATCAGCCTGCATTGTTCTGCTCACACAAAATATCTATGCATAGATCAATTTTCTTGCGGCAATTAAATTAAACCCAGAGAGAAGGTACCAGCGGACACATGAATACTCAATGCTGATCTTACCAAAGGGAATCGTCATAATTCAAAGATGTTTTCGGCCCCCATAGAAGAAAAGAAGAAGAGCGAAATCCGGCATATTGAAGGGCAGAAACTTAAATTTATTTATGTTCTTGTCATTTGCTGTTGAGATTCTGAAATGTTTGCAAATATAGCTGAACAGCTGATGATTTCTTGTAACACAACTCATGACTCTGTTTCCTTAAACCTCTGTCTTAATCATTCAATTGCATTCATGGTGTTGTTAGTCACTTGTGAGTCTGTTCCTCTTTGCAAAACAACAGAAATCTTTGAAGACCAACAGCCACAAGGGCCTATTGGTATCAAGGTTCTTTGTTAAGTAATGGATAGTAAACCTGCGAATGACCCAGTTTCTAACCTCCTCTTTTGTAAGGTAAGGGTCTGCTGAACGGATCTTTGTTGAGTCTCTGTGTTCCTGCACTACCGAACCTGTACACATCCTTGACGTTCTTCGGGCGGTGCTTGTTGTGTTAGTCAAAATACATAAATCTTTGAAGTGTTATTCATGTGATTATATTGACACAAAACCACACAGACACGGAGACACGTCGCATCGTTGCTTGCAAGCTAAGAAGAATAATTCCATACCAGAGCTTGAAAGAAAAGAATAATCTCAAGAAAGTAATCTAAAGTGTTATTTACAAAGGTCAAAAGTTGTTCCCAATTTGATTTGTGAGTCACATCAAACTTGAATATATAGTAACCCAGCACACCTACCATGAAGAATGTCTTAATCACCAACACTAACAATATTTCCTTGGTTTTTTTTTTTCCTTTAATGCACTATCATTACATTTAACAACTATGGGAAATTGATGAAATGTTAATAATATCCATTACCTATACATCTCTAAACAGAAAAATGAAAACAGAAAGAAACCCAAACAAGGCAAGTTCATGTCATGTGGTGGCCATGATGAGTGTGAGCTCATGAAAGTCCCAGAAGAAAAGCTAAACACACACATTAACACACCAACATCAAACTCATGTCCTTAGAACCCCTATATATAGGACACTCTTCTCCACCTTCCTCTCCAACTCATGGCCAAGTTCAACACAACCCTGCTTGCTACTGCACTGCTCTTCATCCTCATCCTGGACCTTGATGTCTTCACTGGAGGATCATGGTCTGTTGGAGCTGAGACAATAGGTACCTCAAATTATCACAAAAGTAGAAGAAGAAGAAAAAAATCTCTTTATTCTCCTAACATATATATCTTGTCATGTGATTATTCACAGATTGTGTGGGAAAATGCAACTATAGATGCAGTAAAGCATCAAGGCACAAGATGTGCATCAGAGCTTGCAATACATGCTGCCAGAGATGCCACTGTGTTCCTCCTGGCACTTCTGGGAACAGAGATGTTTGTCCTTGTTATGCTAACATGAAAACCCATGGTGGTAGACTCAAGTGTCCTTAACATCATCAATCAATCAATCAATCACCTTTAAATATACATACATACATATTACTTCTAAGATGTATTGCATGTAACTCTGGAGTGTTTGTGTTATGTTGAATAATATGCTGTTATTATATTAATAAATAAATAAGACAATGGTGTTTTTCAGTAATTATGTTTTTTTCTTAATATTTATTAACTGTTTTGTCAATAAGAGCAAATTGTTAAAACCCTTTTCTAAATTACAAACAATTAAAATTCCTTTTTTTTAAAAAAAATTATTATTATATATATATATGGAAGTATTCATTTGCACGCCATGAAAGGATGGAAGAGAGCTCGAGCTCGAGCTCGTTTCCATGGGAGCTCCTTCCGAGAAGCATCCAAGAAGAGATCCTGTCGAAACTCCCCATCTCCGTCCTCGTCCGCCTCCGATCCATCTCTCGCTCCTTCCTTGCCTCAATTCGATCACTACCACCTTCTCTCTCATTCCCTCGAGATCCCTTCTTCTTTCTCTTCTCGTCCGACGAGTTGTTGACGTCCTCCTCTTCCGTCCTCGCGTACCAGCCTTCTCTAGATCGATGGATCACCTTCCCCCTCCCCTCCAACCCGAGCGCGGCCTCCGGTTCCCTACTCCTTCTCTCCGACTCCCTCTTCAACCCCTTCACCGGCGCCGTCATCTCTATCCCTCCTCCCCTCCCGATGCAATCCCCCATCTATCCGCTTTACCTCCTCATCGACTACGGCGGTAACCGCCCCGATCTCCGGATCATCGTCGTCAACAACTCCGACCGCGTCCGCTCCCAGGTCTATGACTCCGCCTCCGACTCCTGGACTTGCCGCGGAGATCTCCCCGGCCACTTCCACATGCTCGGCAGCGCCGTCTTATTGGATGGCTTGCTTTATGTTCTGAGTTACGGGCCGGATCATCTGCTACGGTTTGATTTGTTCTCCGGCGATTGGGAGACTGTCGGTGGGGTGTTGCCCTCTGTGGTCTGTTCTCATCTGGTGGCTTTTGATGGGAGGTTGTTCTTGGTCGGCGGAGTTGAATTGTTTGGAATGATTGTCTCCATTCAGGTGTGGGGATTTGTTAGCAAAGACGGTGGGAATTGGGAATTGGCTTGCTCCATGCCCGCTGAGATCTTCAGAGTATTCAACGGGAGTGAATTGATGGAGTTTTTCGATGTTTGCGATGGGAAGGGGATACTATGCTTCTACAACCATTTAGAAGACCGTCTCTTGATGCTTGATTTGGTGGATTGGAGATGGTGGTGGCCGAGCAGGTGCCCGGTGCCCCAGAACCTGGGCTTTTGGCTTGGCCTGGCTGTGGAGCCAAATGCTGACATTTTGAGGTGATTCTATGATATCTACCATTGATGATCCGATGAGTAGAAGGTTAGACTCTTCGTTTTGGACATTGTGAATTGATTTGCTTCTTCTCTTCTTTAGAACTACTAATTGGTAGACTCTGATAGTTGAATTATTTGTGTATATTGCTATATTTGAATAGTTTTTGTTGTTTTTCTTAATTGTTATTCTTTGCAGAATCGTGTTCTTATGAACTGCATGACTTGCATTGTGAGTGGTTGGTTGAACTTCTAACCTTGGCTTTTGGAAATATGATTTTCTTTATCACATTGTAATATTGTATTGATAGAATATGAATTTATCTAGAGAGAGAAAAAGCAGGGTCCTGGTAGAATTAGAAGAATGTTTCTTTGGAAATTATGATGCTGTGTCTAATGGAGAACATGCTCAAGGGCTTTGTAAAGAAACTTATTCTGATGGATTAAAACATTGCTAATGCAAAAATTACTCTTCATTGGGACACAGAACAATTTTTGAAATGAGACATAGAACAATTTCTGAAATGATTTTACATTTAGATAGACAAGGGGCAGAGTGCTGACACTCAATGGAACGCAGTTATTCTTTTACTAATTTTTCAAGGAATGCTTTCAATGTGCATATGAGCTTTTTGTGACAGCATTATCATGTTTTCCCTGTCTAACTTTGTTTTCTTTCAATTTGAATTTACATATTTGAAAATCATTTAGTATCTTCTTGACATGGTGAATCCAGCATCTTAACAATTTGATATCTAATAGTCTTTTTTCCTTTCCACTATGAGCATTAATTGGTGGTGGCTGATTGTAGATGCACCTTGAACTGAAAGTAAGAGAATTTGGAGAAATTAGAATCCTGTAGTATAGAAGACACTGGACCGATTTGTAAAGTAAGTTTTACAAGGGATGGCGACACAATGGATGCAATTTTCATGGGACATTAGGGGATGAGGTTTCAATAGAAATCTATTGAAATACTTTTTACTTATTACACATGATGGCTAAAGGATGCCCATCAATTCTTCAATGTGGTCAGTTAGAGTTTTTGTGTTTGGTTTGTAAAGAGGAAAATTCTATGAATGGATAGTTTTGTATTCATGCTTTGAAACGTATATATACACGATTTACAAAAGAAAAGTAATTGATTAGATGAAGTGGGGATCATGGAATAACTATTCCCGAAGAACAGGACTAATGCCTTGAGGATTATGAATTAACTGCTCTTGAGGAATCGGTTTGATATACTTTCCTATTATGCCCTTGTAAGACGGTGCTCTCATCAGAGATACCAATCTTGGACCGTAAGAGAATAAAACGGGACTTAGCCAATGGCTTTGTGAGAATGTCAGCAAGCTAGTTTTGGGTGGAAACATGAGCAACTTAGAGAGACCTATTTTGAACTTTCTTACATACAAAGTGATAGTCAAGAGTAAGATGTTTCACGCAAGAGTGAAATACTTGATTGGCACAGAAGTAAGTGGCACTAATATTGTCACATAAGAGGCGTGGTGCTAGAGATGCCAAGTTCAGTAAGTAGATTTTGTATCAAGTAAGTTCAGTGGCAGTAGAGGCAACGGAGCGATACTCAGCTTCAATAGAAGAGCGGGCAACAGTTCATTGTTTTCTTAAACACCAAGAGATAGGGTTCAAGCCAAAGAAGATTACATAAGAGGAAATGAAGGTCCAATCATCATCATTTCAAGCCCAATCAGCTTCGGAGTAGGCAACTAATTGAAGGGGCTGAGATCGATTCAAGAAGAGGCCATGGTGGATAGAGTGCTTGAGATAGCGAAGCAAGTACTTTGTTGTCGTCCAGTGAGTCTATGTTGGACAATGAATGAATTGGGCAAGTTTGTTCACCGTGTAGGCAATGTTCGACCGAGTGGGGGAGCGATATTATATGCCGCCAATAAGACTGCGAAATTATGTGGCCTCGATTGACAATGAACCATCATGTAAAAGTAGTTTGGCTGAGATACTGCTTGGTGTGGACGTTTCTTTCATGCTAGTAAGATTAAATCTCTCAAGAAGATCTTGAATGTATTTATGTTGAGAAAGAAAAAGACCTTTATCAGTAATGATAACCTCAATACCAAGAAAGAAATGAAGAAGACCCAAATCCTTGTTGGAGAAACGACGAGCAATGGATGAAATTATTTGTTGAACAAGTAGAGCAAAACTACCCGTGATCAATAAGTCATCAACAAGGAAATAGACCCAATGAGAGTTGCGAGAATAAACAAACAGGGAGGCATCCGATCTGGAATTGACAAAACCAAGTGAGAGAATAAAAGACTTAAGTTCATGAAACCAAGCACGGGGTGCTTGTTTTAAGCCATAGAGTGACTTTTACAACTGACACACATAATCTGGTTGTTTGGGAATAACAAAGCTGGGCGGCTGAAACATATAAACCTCTTTTGTAAGATGACCATGTAAGAAACTATTGTTCACGTCAAGTTGGTGAACATGCAAATCATGTGAAAGGGCAATTGAAAGCACTACACATGGTTATTGGTTTGAACACCGGTCTGAAGGTTTCTTGATTGCTAATACCGGGCCGTTGATGAAAGCCTTTAGCAATAAGCCGAGCCTTGTAGTGTAAGACATTATCATCGGGATTTTGTTTAACACGAAAGACTATTTATATTGAATAACATTCGTAGACGATGCACGAGGAACAAGGTTCCATGTCTGAGTGTGAAGGAGGGTATTAAATTTGTCACACATAGCAGTTCACCATTTAGAGTCTTGGAGAGCCTGAGTACCGGTGGATGGCTCAAGTATATGTGGGAGACGATGTTTAGTGGCAATATAAGAAACTTTGGTGAGAGGCTTATATATGTTGTTCTTGGATTTAGTCACCATGGAATGGATATTGAAGGGAGCATCGGGTGATGGAGGTGAGAGAGAACTTGAAATAGGAGCTTTCTCACTGGAAGAGGGAGCAAAAGGATATATGTTACTGAAGTGGCTAAGTCCTTTATGGAGGAAGCAATTAAGGTTGGTGTCGAAGAAGTGTTGTGAGAGGTTGAGGAGGTATGATAAGAGACAAAGAGAGAGTTGAATGGAGAAGAGGGGGAGTATGATGAACAAATAGGGATGGAAGATGTGGGAGGAGTAGTTGAGAAAATAAGGTTGAAAGTGGGAGGAGTGGTTGAGAAATCTAGGGAATCGGGAATTGAGGAAGATGTGGAAGATGAATGAGTTGGAGAGAGATTATAAAGGGAGGAAGAGATGAATGCCCATTTGGTGATTGTGTGGCTGTTAATTTTATCAGAAGGAGAGTTGGTTGGTAAGGAGGGAAAACAATCTTCAACAAATTGGATATGACGTGAAAAGTAGAATTTATAGCAACTGGCTCAAAACAAATGTAAGCATGATGAAGGTTTGAATATCCTAGAAAGTTGCAAGGCTTAGAATGCTCGTCAAGTTTATGTTTTGCGTAAAGACTGAGCCAAGGATAACTGATAAGCCTAATGCGTGCTCCGCAAGTGCACGGGTCGGACAAGTAATACAGTGGACTTTGAAGAATCGGATATCGATCCTCAGGGACTAGAAACTAGAACTACTAATTGTCTATGAGCTAGATAAACAAAGATTTGTGTTGGTAATTGCTAATGTTAATCTAATCCTAGAAAACAAGAGTAAGATGGAATGTGATGAAACGCGACGCAGTCAATCAAGAAAGGGGTACCTGGGCAATGTTTCCTCCTTAGACTCTTCAAAAGATAGATGAGGAGTATTAATGTTGGTAATTGCAACTAACTGGACCAAGGATTCCTAGAATGCTTTCACTCCCTCTCTCGAGGTGAATTACTAGACTCAATACCCTCATTGCATGATGTTTTAGGGAATCTACTTCTCGGAAGGATTATGGGAAAGAATACTAAGGATTCTAGTTCCTAAATTCCCAATCTTTCAGTGCATACACAATCTTCTCTATTGGGGTATGTCCGCACACGGGGAGGAGTTCACTTCTTCCCCCGATGCGTCGGATTGAATGATCCAGGTTGTCGCAACGTAGATCAACAATGCAATGAATGACTCCCAATAAGTCTCAATAAAAGATGCAACTACCAAACGTTAATATTCAATCATCAAACATTAAACATTCATCGAAGGGGTCCACATGTCCGAATACCTAGGAAGTTAGCCTTCCATTGAAGAAGAAGACAAATATAAAACAATAATGGAGACAAAAGTAATCATAATGACAATAAAGACTCCCTCCACTGATGCTATTGTGCGATGACCGTTGACCTGACCCCCTCCGAGCCTCTCCGTTAGGAAGATGGAAGGGTTGATCTCTTCACGCTCTTCTCCAAGCTTCTCAATGATGCCCTAGGTGTGGAAGATGCTGATGGATCAATGGGAGAGTCCCTAAGGGTGTCTCTAAAACCAAAGATACCTCTCCAAACCCTAGGTCCCCTTTTTTATATGTCTCCCACGATTATGAAGGGGTCTTGACCAGGTTTGGAGAGCCCATTTTCAATCGGGTTTAAGCCAGGTGGACCGCCTGTAGCTGTAGGCGGTTCCGCCTAGTAGCCTTTGGTGGTTCTCTCCCGCTAGGTGGCTCCGCGTGTGATGTCAGGCGGTTCCGCTTGCAAGACTCCTGGCGCTTTCTTGAATGCAGGCGGTCCCACGCGTCCACTAGACTGAACTGTCTGGTAGAACAAAATCTGATGGCTGCGAGTTTGTGGGATCTCAGGCGGTCGTCTCCTCTTCCGTCTGGTCTTCTGGCGATTTGAGGACACAAATTCGGATTGTTCTCTTATCATGCGGTTCCGTATGAATTTCAGGCAGAACCGCCTGGTAGTGTGATTCGGCCTGTTTTTTTCCTCGAATTTGCTTGAAATTGCTTCATATTTTGTAAATGCCCTCAAATTGCCTCTGGTATGTCATGATAAGTAAAATAAACATGAATTAAGTACCGGAAAGCTGTGATGCATTAATTTCCCACGCTATATGTGTACCAAAATGGTATAAAAATATGGTAATTCCAAACACTTATCAATAACATAGACAACCAAAAATTTGTAATGTAAAAAAATTTTGTTTAGTATGGAAAAGGCTTTCAAAAGGTGATTTATGAGCAAGAATAGGAGTACGAAGGCGATTAATGAGGTATACAACAGTTTTGAAGGCAAAAGACCAAAGAGACAAAGGTATGGAAACAAGATGAAGCAAAGGAAGACCGGTTTCAAAAATGTGACGATGACGACATTCGGTGGAAGTAATGTGTTGGGGTGTACAGGGAAATTAAATGTTGAATACTAGAGTTTGTAAATAGTGTTTTCAAACCTTGATACTCTTTGCCCCCATCAGAATAAATAGTTTGAAGGGATGTTTTGAAAAATTTCTCAACTATTGTTTTATACTTTGGGAAAATAGAAGAAACATCACATTTGTGTGCTAATGGAAATAACCAAGAATTCTTTGTAAAATGAACAACAAATATAACATAATAAGAATATCCATCCATTGAACAGATAGGGGATGTGATGCAGGAGGCTCGAGTCAAATATTGGTGCCGGATTGGTGGGTCAATGTAAAGACGGGAAGTTATTGAGTCAGTTCCAAGATTGGGTTGGTTTTGAGTGTGGTTCGGTATTTTGGTCATAACTTTGGCTACCAATATCAGAATCGGGCATTCGACCCCAATTTGGAAAGCTCTTTGCAGCACGCACGACATGGGGACGTCATATTAGAGAGAATTTTAGTTATTTTTTCTATTTTTAGAAATATTTAATCCGTCGAATTAGGGTTTTCGGTCTTTTTTCTATTTTTGGTAATATTTCATATGCCAAATTATGATAGGATTTGAATCCGATTTGATCTCGGATTTTTAGGAGTTATCTGATTTGTTTAGAGTTTTAAATTTAGATAAGTTTAGTTTTAAATAATAATTTGTAAATTTTAGCAAATTTAGATTAGATGATAAGTATTTCTAGGTTAATTTTTTGAGGCTATTTAACCCGGCTTGTGGGTTAGTTTTTCATTATTGAATTTTGAGTAATAATATTTTCCTGAATTTTAGAGTATTTTCTCTGGTTTTTTGGTTCTTCGTTTGTTCTTCCTTGCGGTCCTTGGATCCGCCTAGCCCGCGAGATAATCGCTACCCTGCCCGGCATCAGTTGGTATCAGAGCTCATCATTTTCCTGGGAAGTGTCATCATCGACATCAATAACTGGTGGTCGTGGTCGTCGGGTTGGACAAGTTCAGGCTGAGGAAGTCCAGTACCGTGACCTGAGCGCCTTGGAGGCGATGAACAAGGATCTACAAAGGCAAGTCGCGGAGTTAACCCAACACTTGATGATCAAGAATTTGCAGAGGCAAGTCAAGAAATTATCAAAGCGTTTGGCGGCGATCGATTTTGATCATGGTTGTGGTGGGCAGTTTCCGGCTGGGGAAGTCCAACACCATAATCATAGCGATCAGAGGTTTGGCCAACCCATCTACCAACCCATCTACGACGATGATGTGGAGGAGGAGATCTTACCCATCTTTAACGATGATGCGGAGGAGGAGATTTTGCCCATCTTCAACGATGATGTGGAGGAGGAGATCTCGCCCATCTACGACGACTACGAGGAGGAAATTGGCGAGCCCGAGGAGGAGATTGGTGAGCCCATCTATGACGATGATGGGACTAGCGTTGTGTTGGTATCTCGATGGGAGAAAAACCCTCCTGGCCCGGTAATCAACAGTACTAACCTACTTTTTGTCTCTAGGGTTTTGATTGAGATCCAGCACGGAGATCTGGACCTACCGACAGAGGTGCAGTCGAACTCGGGGTCGAGTTCTTTCCAACCCAGGGTGACTGATGCAGGAGGCTCGAGTCAAATATTGGTGCCGGGTTGGTGGGTCAATGTAAAGACGGGAAGTTATTGAGTCAGTTCCAAGATTGGGTTGGTTTTGAGTGTGGTTCGGTATTTTGGCCATAACTTTGGCTACCGATATCAGAATCGGGCGTTCGACCCCAATTCGGAAAGCTCTTTGCGGCGCGCACGACATGGGGACGTCATATTAGAGAGAATTTTAGTTATTTTTTCTATTTTTAGAAATATTTAATCCGCTGAATTAGGGTTTTCGGTCTTTGTTCTATTTTTGGTAATATTTCATATGCCAAATTATGATAGGATTTGAATCCGATTTGATCTCGGATTTTTGGGAGTTATCTGATTTGTTTAGAGTTTTAAATTTGGATAAGTTTAGTTTTAAATAATAATTTGTCAATTTTAGCAAATTTAGATTAGATGATAAGGTTTCTAGATTAATTTTTTGAGGCTATTTAACCCGGCTTATGGGTTAGTTTTTCATTATTAAATTTTGAGTAATAATATTTTCCTGAATTTCAGAGTATTTTCTCTGGTTCTTTGGTTCTTCGTTTGTTCTTCCTTGCGGTCCTTGGATCTGGCTAGCCCGCGGGATAATCGCTACCCTGACCGGCGTCAGGATGGACCCCAAAATCTGTGTAAAGAAGATCTAAAGGTTCACGACTTTGCAAGCTAGAGACACCAAAAGATAACCGATGACTTTTATGACATTGACAGGAATCACAAAAGGAAAATTTGGATTGATTGAATTGAATAAGAAGCTTGAAGTGAGAGATGATATAAGTGAGAATTTTTGTGGATGGGTGGCCAAGTCTATCATGCCAACAATCAATGGAAGTGTTGACACCAACATAGGCTTGCTTTCCTACTAATTTGGAGTCTTTTAGGCTTGGCCATTCATAGACATCATTCTTACTCCTTCCTTGCACGAGAATTTTCCTCGTAGTTAGGTCCTTTATATAAAAAGAAGGAAAGAATTCAATTGAGGTTTGATTTGTCTTGCAAAATTGTGAAACAGAAATTAATTTCTAATGCATAGAAGGAACGCATAAAACATTTGCAAGGGAAAAATTTTGAGAGGGTATAAAAAGTTTTGAAGATTCAGTGTCAGTGATACACAAACTTGTACCATCACCAATGATAATATCATCTGGTCTGTCATAAGGCTGATGGAGAGAGAGATTGCTAAAATCTAATGTGACATGGTGAAAGGCCCTAGAGTCAAGCAGCCAATTTGAATTATATGTTTCGCCACTAGTTGTGGTTGTCACATTGGCTGTAGGTTGGCTCATGATTCATTTTGCAGTCCAGCAAACACGAGTAGTGTGGCCCTTTTTGTCACAAAATTGGCATATGACATTGGCATAAGGATTTAGACCTTTATTGTTGCCAGCATTGGTGGAGTTGGTGTTCCACAGAGTAGGTTGCCTCTGACCTTGACCAGAGGACTGATTATTGGAATATGATGGGTTGTGCTTCTTGTATTGGTTGCCATACTTTGGTTAAGAGAAATGAGCAGAATAGCAGGAGGCATTGTTTCGACTTTCTTCTCACTTGAGATAAGACTCATAATCAATGCGTGTATCATAGAGTTCTTCAAAACTAATGATGGGATCTCTGGCCCTTACAGCAGCAGAAATCTCCTTGTACTCTTCCCCGATTCCATTCAGTACATGATTGACCAAGTGAGCATTTGAAACAGGTTGATCGATCATCGCTAAGTCATCTGCTATTGCCTGAATGGTTCCCAAGTAGTTAGTTAGTGACTGTGTTCCTCGGCTTATATTGGTGAGATGTTCTGTAAGTCCCATGGTGTAAGAAGAAGCATTTGCATATATTTTGGCAATGTGATCCCAGGCCTCAGCAGATGATTTGATAGAGGTTACCTGTGGCAGGATTCTTTCAGAGAGGAAAGAGATGATACCATGAAACAAAGTCTATCTTGTCGCATCCAGAATATAAAATCTGGGTTAGTAACATAATTATCATTCTCAAGTATAGTTTTTGGAGGACATGGCTTGGTTCGATTGATGAAATCAAGCAAATCATAGTCATACAAGAGAGCATCCCACTGTACCTTCCATGAAGTGTAGTTGTCATGTGGGAGTTTGACTGGAAGTTGTGCTGTTGCATTAAAAGAGATTAAGATGGAATGATTGTGCACAGAGGGGATTGTGGTGTGCTTGGAAGAAGATACTTCAGAAGTATTTTCAGACATCTTGATCATAGAGTAATGAGGAACAAGAAAAAAATAGAATTTTACTCAGTTTGAGATATTTCGCTCTAATACCATAAAGAGGAAAATGCTATGAATGGATAGTTTTGTATTCATGCTTTGAAACCTATATATACACGATTTACAAAAGAAAAATAGCTGATTACATGAAGTGGGGATCATGGAATAACAGTTCCTAAAGAATAGGTCTAATGCCTTGACTGCTCCTGAGGAATCGTTTTGAGATGCTTTCCTATTAGTTTGTTACCTTTGTGTATAAAAATTAGGATGATTTCTAAAGTAGTCAAATGTCCATGTTCCAAAATCATTGTGTTTTGTGGTTTATTGAATTAATTTAGTAACCCATGAATAACTATTTTTTATTTCCTCCATGAGTATTTATTATTAGAAGTACCATTTTATCATAATAAGGTGGCTTAATCATGTGTTATTTTTATATATCAGACTGCTCTAGTGATTATCATCCTACTGTCTTGAATGTTCTCCTTGCCATTTTAAAATTTGTTTGGCCTAAAAGCCTAACCGGAAAAATATATCAGGCTCAAAATTTTAGGCCACTTGTGCCTAGTATGTTCTGCTCTTCACTTCTTTTAGGAGCCTGGATTGGTCCTACATAATCTTAAATATTTTATATAAATGATGTTTTTGGTGACATTTTTCTATGGGTCCTTTTGTAATAAAGTCATGAAGTTTGTAACATCCTTTGATCTCTCATGTTCTAATGTGGATTCACAGGTCACCGATGGGAATCATCCCGTTTGTCTAAACAATAAAGAATGGAGAACAAGAAGCAAAGGACTGAGCCCAATATCGGCAATGCTTCACTTTTGTGACAACACAAGATGCAATGCAATTGACTTGTTGCTTCACTGAAAACCTCATAGTAGTTTTTTTTTTTTTGTTGTGGCTGTTTTAAACTTGGTAGGTTTACATGATCCGCCTAATAACCAGTGCTACCTATTGTAGATGAACCTCTCTTTTGATCCCTGTTTTAGTTAATCACTTGGCTATTGTTCTAACATGTATTACCTCAGGTAAAGCTAATATGCAGTGGGCACAGATGGATGCAACAATATTCAAGCTTTTTTCAGGATGTAACATGATCATCTGAGTGCATTGTATGCTTTCTCTTGTGTACCTACTGTTTGATTAACCAGGCTGGCGCCATGGTTGATTTCATGTGTTGCCTGTCTCTACTTTTTCCCCTTGGAACTCACAATGATTCTTAGTGGATGATGATGATGTGATGCAAAAGGTAATGTTTGATACTTGATTTTTCTACCACTAGACTTGAAAGCTGATCATGCATTTCTTTTCTCAAAGTTGATTCGTAATGAGAGGACTCTATGGAGCCCTACAACCTTTGTGTTTCATACTTCATTTTCATGTTAAGTTGCTTCATATTTACTTCTGTTTTTGTTTGTTAGGAGGATCCACAAGGAATTACAAATTTTCTAGGGGTCTATTAGCAATTACAAAGCAATGTTGTGTAAGATGTGCCCTCGGTTTCAACATGTTACCATACTCCATTTCCCAATCTCATGTACCTTTTATCTTATTTAAAATCCAGTTTTAGAGAAAATTCTTTAAAATTTTATTAAGAAAATATAGAAATTTATTATTTCAATATGGATTCATAATGGAATCTATTTTGTCTGGTTGGTAGGGAGTTGGTTAAGATAAACCCTGGAAGAGGAGCAGATGACACGCAAGCAACATCATTGACCATCGTGTGTATACTCCCCCACTCCTGGCACACTCTCCGTCAATAAAAACAAAATATTTTAAAAATTAAATATTATGCATATAACCCCCATAAAAGCTGACAATTACACTTATAGGGACGTATATGTAAAATTTTTAGTTCAGAGAGTCATAAAGCAAATTAAAAAGTTAACAGGGACGTATTTACAATTAAGTTTTACAAAGTGTTTATGCAGAAAAACCCAAAATTGTTATATAATGAATTAAAATACAAAACAAAATACAAAGACAGTGAGTGTGAGAGAGAGGAGCGAACTCTAAATAAAAAGATGGAGTGAGGGAGCGAAGAGAATGCGAAGATCATCGATCGAAAAGCATCTCTCATCGCAGCCATGAGATTCGGTGAGTCCCCTCTCTGGCCCAAAACTCTCAATCTACGAATTTGTAGTTCACTGAAGGTTTCGGTGATCTCTTTCCTTTGATTTATTGATATGCGTGGCAGGATTCAGCCACAGTGATTCGGAGTCGGTGCGCGGTGGGAAGAGCAGCTTTGGCAGATCGAGAAATGGTATAATATTTTCTTATTTTTATATGCATTTGTTTATTCTGATTGTTTTGCTATGTCTTCTTAGTTTCATTGCATTGTTTGCAAGACTTGAGATGTTGTTTTGTTTCTAATTGGATTATTTTAAAGGGTTGTGGTGTTGGTGATGTTCAATCTATAGATGCATTTAGTCTTCTGGGCATTAAAGGTTTCATTTAGTCATTTTTTGTTAGATGCCAATGAAGCATTAGTCACTGAACTAAGAATCTACTAAGTATATTAGCATTGGAAGAAAAACTAGTCCAAATAGCATCCAGCATACCAAAGGAGGGTCCTTTAACTTAAAGTGCCCGTTTTTGCATGCATTAAGAATATAATGGGGCTACCACTATCATGTATGATCTTAGCTTTCAGAGCAATGAAGTATGGAAACCTAAATCTTTGCTGGTCCAACTATATGAGATATGTAGATTTTATGGTTTGTTCTTGCTAATTCATTATCCAACCTTATGAAGATTATAACAAGCTTCCTAGGCTTCAACTTGGTAACACTTACACTTTACATTCCAAACATCTTCAACATATATCATATTTATCATCATTCTTAGTCTTTTTTGAGGCAGAAAGATTTACCTTCTAAATCTTTTTTTTTCTGTGCATCCTTCATGATTTGCATATCGCTTTATGTTTAAAAGGAAGATAACCACCTCATTTTGTTGGAAAGAATGAACTGAGATAGCTTTTTCTATTTCATACTACACCTGCCACTCAAATCTATCATGAATTATTGAATTTATGCTGTGGCCTTGAAGAAGAGTTTGGTTTGTATGGCAGGAATCTCTCCTGATAGAAGTTCATGTGTTTCAAATGCTAGCAAATCTATTCCTTGTTCTAGGAGTGCATTTGACGGATTGAGAGAGTATTCAAAGACGGTTGTTGACATTGAAACATTCTCCAGTTATATCGAAGATTGGATCCTTCAGAAGCTACCCTCTAATAGTTCTGACAAGAAACTTCTGTTTAAACCACCATTTATGGTTGACGAGTTGCAAAAACTTGATTATGCACTGGATGGAGTCTTTTTCCAGCAACTCTTCCGGATGCCTTTTTCACATCATGCTTATGACAATTCTAGAGAAGAGAAATTTCTGGCTCTCGTATGCTTCCTCCAGACTATCATAGATAGTCTTTGGCAAACATTTTGGCATAAAACTGGAGAGCCACCTTTATTTGTTTCTTGTCCACGCTATCCGGGATCTAGGTTTTATACTATTGAGCAAGCAGTATCAAATGGAAGGATTGGAGGGCTCTGTGGAGCAGCGGTTGTAACCAAAGTTGACCCTGACTCACAGGTTCGGTGGGATCATGTGCTGGAGCTGGCACTGTTCAAATCTGACATTACCGATGGTAAGAGAAAGGCTTTCTCCATGATAAGTATATGTGAAGCCCTTTTCTATGGATTCCATATACTCCTCTCAAGAAACTTGAGCAAGCTCAATGCTCCTAGAAACAACTTCATCTATATGCTGGTTCTGGACTCAAAATTTGGTGGGGTAATCAAGTTTGGTGGTGACTTAAGTCTCTTGGATGTGAATTCATGCAACCCACACCACTCTGTTGTAGAATGGATCAAGAACCATGCAGAAGTATTTGTCTCTCCAATTGATCGTGTATGGAATAAACTAGGAAATGCAAATTGGGGGGATGTAGGAACACTTCAGCTACTACTGGCAACCTATAATTCCATCATTCAGTGGAAAGGACCACCAAGAAAGTCAATTGCATCTCTAGCCACAGATCACAGTCTTCACATTCAAAAACGTAGATTAGAGTGTTATGGGCTGACCTCACAGGTTGAAAATGGCCATGATGGCCAATGGGAGACAATGGAACTTGATCACTCTGATCAAACTCCCAACAGGTTGTCTATGTATCCAAAACTCAAGGAAGGTGAAGTAATTCTGTTGGAGGACTCACAAAGCCAAGTAACATTTCAGATAAAAGATATCATCATAGTTGGTGATTGTCTATCATATAGTGCTTTCTATCTTGATCAACCTTGTAAACTGTTTACACTATATGTAGGTGTTCATCCATCCAGGTTGGAACCATCTTGGGAGGCTATGAGCCTATGGTATCTTGTGCAAAGGCAAACCAAGGTATTAAGCATCATGAAGCAAAAAGGGGTCTTGGGCAAGAATTTGCCTGAACTTATTGTATCCGGTCGGGTTCTGCATCCGGGCCATTGTACCAAACAGAATCCTGCAGATCGCTGTAATCACCCATTGTGCGGAACCCCTGTCCTTGTGACTTCTCCAGTTGGTGAGCCAGTATCATATATAATTGCTAGGTATGGATCTTTTTGTACCGAGGAAGCCTTGCGTTTCTGTAGGGATATCTTAATGTCTTTGAGAAGTGCCGCATTGGCAAACATACAACATGGTGATATCTGTCCTGAAAATATAGTTCGAGTTATTTCCTCAAAAGGTAGAATTGAGTCATTGTATGTACCTGTGTCCTGGGGACGTGCAGTTCTGGAAGATAGGGACAGCCCTGCTATGAATTTACAATTCTCTTCTGTCTACGCTCTTCAGCATAGGAAGCTCTGCCCATCCTCTGACACTGAGAGCCTAATTTACCTCCTTTATTTTGTGAGCGGAGGTGAGATGCAGCAACAGGATTCTATTGAGTCTGCATTGCGGTGGAGGGAGAGATGTTGGGCTAAGCGCATGATTCAACACCGGCTTGGTGAAGTTTCAACTCTTCTTAAAGCATTTGCTGATTATGTGGACAGCCTCTGTGGAACACCATATCCTGTGGATTATGACATTTGGTTGAGGAGACTGAACCGAGTAGTTGCTGGTTCAGACAAGGGCAAATCCATAGAGAGATCGGAAGCTAGTCTGAGGTTTGGGGATGCTGCTGAGATGTCAGGAACTTCGGGTGGTTGCTCCTCCTATACTTGCTGAAAATAAGAGACAAGTTACTACTTTTCTCATGCAAGTTTCATCCAAATATATTTGCTGAAAAATGTGGTGAGATATTCATTTGAAATTCTTAGGCAGCCTTTCAACATTGTTCTGGTCACAGAAGAAAAACCTGAATTTTCTATAGCTTTCTAATGGAAATCTGGAGCTCACTATCAATGACGTATACCTTCCTCATTGTAATTCCTTGTTTTCCCAACTACTTATTCTGCAATATAATGGACTCCACCTAATTGTGTTCTGTTCCTTCAATGTTTGAACAGGGATAAACTTGTAGCTTTGCGGAATTCAATTTGTGCAACTCACGAACAAGGTATTTAAGAGGTAATACTCAAAGTCCTCTGCAAGTGGAAATCAAAATGATTTGGTACACATATACCTTGAATTTTTTGCTTGATCATATTTATTCTCCATTATTTATGTAATTGATAATATCTTATTTTGATTAAGGATACTTTCTTCTTGGGAAGACCTCATCCAAGTAGTTGGTTCCATCATGACCAAATATGACACTCTTTGATTTTTTTATGCCAAGTATTCATGTAATATTATTCATGCTGGTGCCATCCGTAGTCTGTTTGTGTAATGTTTTTCTTGCATCCCTGATTTCTTTACATTAATTTGTGCTTGTTCTTATTTTTACCAGATTCAATTCAAACTACAATAGTCCCTGTCATATTTTTGAACTGAGGTTTTCAGAATTCTTTCTCAAGGTGCAAAATGTTTCAGGAAGCTGAAGACCTGATTTCTTCAGCTGAAAGGTTTTTGCCCATTTACTGTGCGCAGGAGTGGTTTGAGTCGTCGTTGTTCTGTGCACATGTAACTAAATTGTTTTTTCAAGAGTGAATTTGTCGGTCTCACAGATGTTCCATTTTTTGTTTAATAAAACTGTTGTCCAAACTTCTCTTCATTTTCACATTCTATAGAAAATATGCATCATATATTTGAAGCCAACTCTTTTTACATTCAATCATGATGAGCTGTATTTTGGTACTTCCTCTACAGACAATGCTGAAGTTCAAGTTCAACGCAAGGAAGGGATGCAAAACTACATGGCTGACCATTTCAAGCCTCTGTTCAAACAAATCAATAAGGTAAATTTCTCAAAGTTAATTTGAACTACCACACCATTCTATTTTTTTTCTCAAGTTTGAGTGGTTGAGACTAGCATATCATTCTTTCTCATTTGAACATCAATTAGCATTGGTCCAAAGAAAGGAAAAAGAGAAAGCAAACTCAGACCAGATATGCACCTACCCCATTACCCACCAACCTCTCTTATCCCATTATATTTTAATCTTTTTATGTTTCTTGTCATTCATTGACCACTATTCCTCCCCAAAAGAAGGGAATTGGATAGAATCTCCACATCATCTCATCCACTATAGCAGCAAGACTTGTTCTTTCATTAGTTCCAAAATAAGAACATATGTTAGATTGCTGACTCCTGGTGATGCTTAAAATGTCACAAATTTATGACCAATTCTTCACATATTACTATCTTTTATTAAGTTGTGCTCATGGTCTTCTTTCTAGTATTAAATAGAAGTATTGCCTAGTGATCGTAACTCTCTCCTGATAGGAAATCTCAACCGTCAGGTGCTCTTTGGTGGTCATTCCCCTTGGGGTAAGCGTTTACTTTTAGTGCCGACCGCTCCGTCCAATTAAAACTCTCCACGTGTGACATGCTGACCTGAATCCAACGTGGCCGCCTCTTTCAACGAGGTGACCTTTACCGCCAGACCACGTCACGCGAAAGGCACGCGCTGCCGGCTTCTCGTTGAGAAGATCAAAAGCTGTCGGTGCAACTGTGCAAGTTGTTGAATGAAAATACTCGAATTATTTTTCCTTCTCAAAAAATTAAAATGGAAATTTTATTCTTAATTCCACCACCTACCATTTCCTAATCAAAATTATTAATAATCTCTTTAACTTTAATTAAGTCCTTGTCGATTGATTTAAGATTAATTAACATTGAGATAACCGCCATCAATGAATCCAAATCCCAACTCAGCTGATGACGTGTTAATAAAGACCTACAGAGAATGACCAATCACTGTGTGCCACATCAGCAAGAGACCACAAGCTCTGACATCGTTCTCCATGCGTCTCCCTTCTATAAATACCACATCTCGAAGCGTTCTTCTTTTTTCGCTTCTCTCATCGTTTCTCTTCGCATTCTCCGGAGCTTCTCCGGCTCCGGTTCGGATTCACAGGTTTCATCTTTTTTCTCTCAATTTTGTTTTGATCGGTTTGGTGCTAATCTATGTCCTGATTGGAGGTATTATATATACTTGGGTTTTCGTGGATATTTAATTTGGTGAAGTGTGGAGTTTCAGGAATGGTTCTTATGGATCTAGTTTGGGGATGGATGTTTTCATTCATGCTTGTTTTTGGTCTCGTAATGAATGAAATGAATCTCATTTCGTGTTTTTGAGTGATGACTCATGTGTTTTTTAGTTCATGTTTAGGTCCATGACTCTGAAAGAATCCATAAATTTGTTCCTTTTTTCTGTCTCATTGATTGAAAAGTTCTCATCTTTAGGACTAGTGATCTTATTCTGGAAAATTTGATATGATTTGTTGTATGTGAAGTATCTAAAGATTGAATATTATTTCTTTGAATTTGATGGGACGATCTTGATTGCTTCTTCACAGCTTTTTGAATTATTTGAGAAGGCATGGAGTCAGGACTGAAAAAGGTGGGTTCTTACTGCGCTCTTGGAGAGGTAGATGATTTGGACCTGTCGAGGCTTCCTGACAAGCCGAAGCTGAACATTGAGCGGCAGAGGTCGTTCGAAGAGAGGTCCCTGAGCGAGCTCTCTATCAAAATAAGGGCTGTTGATAGCTTTGAGAACATGCACTCCCCTGCCCATGGTGGGATGCGGTCGGTGTTCGACACACCTGCCTCATCTGCACGTAACTCATTTGAGCCTCATCCAATGATTGCAGAGGCATGGGAGGCCCTACGGAAGTCTCTGGTGTTCCTCCGGGGACAGCCTGTGGGGACGATCGCTGCTGTTGATCATGCCTCTGAAGAGGTCTTGAATTATGACCAGGTGAATAGCACAATTAAATTCCGGTTTCTACAGTTGCTTAGTATGTTCTTTTGATCTTATATGGATATCTCGCATAAATAGTGGTGTCTAAATTGTTAAACTTGGAAAATGGAAGTCTTTATGGATGATGTTATGCTAGCTGTTGTATTTTTATTTTTGTGCTGACTTTGCCATTACTTACTTTGTTGAGGTTTTCTTTTTGTTGATCATGATGACTGTTAACATTGTTTGATTTGATGCTTATGTATCAACATTGTTTGGCATTAATATTGTTGGTTATGTCCTGTTAGTAAATTCAAAGCTGAAATCACAAAATTCTGTTCTCAGTAACCTGTTGAATGTATCATATTTTACATTGGCATATGTTCATCTCTGACGGTATTAGATTATATTTATTTCATGGGATAATTCAACAGTTCTAAGATATGACAGACTTTACATTGGCCTGACATTTTGCTTGCTCTAGCAATGAAAATTTGTTAGGAAACTTGGCTTTGATCCATATTATGTGGAATGTAGGTGTTTGTCCGTGACTTTGTACCCAGTGCATTGGCATTTCTGATGAATGGTGAACCTGATATAGTTAAGAACTTTCTACTTAAAACTGTCTACCTTCAAGGTTGGGAAAAGAGGATTGATCGTTTCAAGCTTGGTGAAGGAGCCATGCCAGCAAGCTTCAAAGTACTCCATGACCCTGTTCGCAAAACAGATACTCTAATTGCTGATTTCGGTGAGAGTGCAATTGGAAGAGTTGCACCAGTGGACTCTGGATTCTGGTGGATCATTCTTCTCCGTGCCTATACAAAGTCTACTGGAGATTTATCCCTTGCAGAAACACCAGAGTGCCAAAAGGGAATGAGGCTTATATTATCTCTTTGTTTGTCAGAGGGTTTCGACACATTCCCTACTTTACTCTGTGCTGATGGATGCTCAATGATAGATCGAAGAATGGTAAGACAACACAATTTTATTTTATTTATGCATCCACGCGTCATTTAGACATCTTTTGCTATGCTATTCAAATTTCTTTTGCTCTTCTTAAATGTCTTATGAATGTCCTTGACATATTAATTATTGTCTAATTCACAATATGCACACTTTTAAGTACAAGGTAACTCATGACTACATCAAGCAGAAGATACCTATCATACTTAAAACATTCTACATTTTCAATCTTGGAGATTTTTGAGCTGTTGAGCACTTGTATCGACTATAGGTAACCTCTGGGATATGATACTAGCAAAATATAGTGATGTTGATGTCATGGCATCTTCAAAACATTTTCTCATTTAGAGAATCTGTTTGTATTGTCATTGAAGGGCTCATTCATTTGTAAAATGTCGTCCTTGTTACAATAAATACAAGCATAGTGTCGAATTGATGCTACATGTGTAGTATGGCCTATCTGTCACACAGGATAAAAAATAATTAAATATTTGCTAAATTTAAATGCCATTACATTTATGCTGCTCAGACTGCATCCAACTTGATCAGCAATTTGAAGTGTGAATCATGTTAACCTGTTATAATGTTATCTAAGAATTTGCAATTTAGCCATAATTAATGTGAAACAAAACTTTCTGACAATTAATCTAATATTTGAATACACTTCTGCTACTAACATCAAACATGCACTCGAAGGGAATCGATGCTTAATACACACGAAATGACATTGTAAATTTTGTGTATATACATGTTGTTGTCTCTATTTTGGCACATGGTTTTTCTCCAACATTTACAGTTTTGGTGAACGAGGTTGGTTGTCACTTTCCAGGGAATCTATGGTTATCCAATAGAAATCCAAGCGCTTTTCTTTATGGCCTTGAGGTGTGCTTTGCCAATGCTTAAGCATGATGCTGAAGGAAAGGAGTTCGTTGAGAGAATAGTGAAACGGTTGCATGCTTTGAGCTATCATATGCGAAATTACTTTTGGCTTGACTTCCAACAACTAAATGACATATATAGGTATAAGACAGAGGAGTACTCGCACACAGCAGTTAACAAATTTAATGTTATTCCGGATTCAATCCCAGATTGGGTCTTTGATTTTATGCCTACGCGTGGAGGTTACTTCATTGGAAATGTGAGTCCTGCAAGGATGGACTTCCGATGGTTTGCTCTGGGTAATTGTGTTGCTATTTTATCATCTCTTGCAACCCCAGAGCAGTCAATGGCTATAATGGATCTCATCGAAGCACGATGGGAAGAGCTTGTTGGAGAAATGCCTCTAAAGATATCTTATCCAGCCATCGAGAGCCATGAGTGGAGAATAGTAACTGGTTGTGACCCCAAGAATACGAGATGGAGCTACCACAATGGTGGTTCTTGGCCAGGTTAGCACTTTATGAACCGTCACCCTTTTTCTCACTTATCATTTGTTCAACCTTTCTGTTTGTGCATTTAAACCATACCATATTTGCCTCAGCATTAGTTCACTTATCTAAGAAATGAAGAAGAATGCTGGTAAGCTCTCTGATGTAAAATCTTCCTCTAGAATGGATAAGAAATGATTGTCTATCTAGCAAAGAGATATACGAAACTAGGGTCCCATTTATAAATTGGAAAGATGGGAACTTACAACTTGAGGTACTCTTTCTGAATTCAATCAATTTATTTGCTTTGCTTGAGTAAATAATCTACAACTCTGTGTTTTTTGATATATCATTCTCTTCGAAATTCAAGAGACTGCTAACTGACGGTCTCTGCTGTTCTCTGCAGTACTTATATGGCTGCTCACTGCAGCCTGCATCAAGACAGGGCGCCCACAGATTGCCAGAAGAGCTATTGAGCTGGCTGAGAGCCGGTTATTAAAAGATGGTTGGCCAGAGTATTATGACGGAAAGCTCGGGAGATACGTCGGTAAACAAGCCAGGAAGTTCCAGACATGGTCCATTGCAGGCTACTTAGTAGCCAAGATGATGTTGGAAGACCCCTCCCATTTAGGAATGATATCTCTTGAAGAAGACAAGGCCATGAAACCTCTGATAAAGAGATCAACCTCGTGGACATGCTGACAATTCCTGAAATCAAGGAATCATCGTATACTTCTTACAAAATTCTTTTGTGGCAATTTCACCTTTCTTCTCATATGGAAATGTTGTCCGAATGTGTACTATGTAATGCGATCAAATAGCATTCTGAATAAAGGTGAGTTTTGCTTGTTCAGAGATCATTTGGATCTCCTTGTAGCAAAAGACTCTTACCATGCTAAAATTATCCTTCATTCAAAATTTGAATTAATGAAACTTGATGATCATGTCTTGCTTATTGTATGTATATGATGAATGATCTTATAAGTCGGGCTCAAGGTATAACATGCAAGCTGGTTTTGATCCAGATATTAAGGTTTTATAGAGTACACAAACAATTTATGTGTTTATTGTTATAAATTTGAAGGTGTAGGATTATTGGGTTATTGGGTCAGATCTGTTACTAATTATAGAGTGAAATTGGTATCGGATGATGGGTTATCCGAAACGGAATCCGTTTGGATACGGTATCCGAAAGAGAATTCAATAATTATTCAGACCTGTTTCTAAATCCGATCCCAAGCAGTAAAAGAAAACTTTTCTGGAGGTATCTCTTTGGTATCTTTTTTATGTATAAACACTGACACCTAGTAGAACTGTTAACTAAACTTAATTTGGAAGCTGTTTATTGGCAATGGATCTGATTACAGTGTTTTCAACTTAAGAGTAACATGATGAAGAAGGCACAACTGGAGAGTATTACCTGGTACAGCCAATATTATTCTCTTGCAGTTCCTTTCAATCTATGTTTCATGAATAAAAAGAGTAGCCCGGTGCTACGAAGCTCCCACTATGCGTGGGTCCGGGGAAGAGTCAGACCCTTGCAATTTTGCAAAAAGCTGAATCTTTAGGTCATATGGCAACAACTTTACAGTTGCGCCAAGGCTCCCTTTTAATCTATGTTTCATGAATCCAGTGAAATTTTCTAACTTTGCTCAACAGCTACAAAGGGAGAATACATGCTGTTATGCAAAGAATGAATTGCAAAGAAACAGTGTTCTACCTCAAAGGTGGAGATGACTTTTCTCTTGTTCCTTGCCTAATGTTTGAATGTTTGTGCATGTTTATTGTTAAACTTTGACATTTGTTCTCCTGGTTGGCGAGACCCACCAATTTTCCTGCAAAGGGTTCAGCATTCTCTTCCAAATTAGCAAAGCCATTGGCAAGAGGCTGATAGACTATTTTGAGACAAAGCAACCATGAAACAAAAATAGAAGATATAGATTATTTGTTATGTCCTGTAAATTCAAGCAGCTGAACCAATAAAATGATCGAAAAAGGACCAATAAAATTTGCATGCATTTATCCCAAAATATTCTGCATAAACGATGGAACAAACTCTTCAAAGTTGATACCATTCTGATATCGTACACTTGAACTTAAATTATTTCATTGAGATAAAACACTACACAATCATACAACAGTGGCTGAACATTTCCAGGAATCAAGCTAGAACTGGTGATCTGAGTTGACTCATGGCTTCCTTAATCTTCAGCACTGCTGCTTCAAGGGTTGGCAGAGATGCTGCATATGAGATCCGTATACACGTATCATCTCCGAATGCATCTCCGGGAACAAGAGCAACCTGTAAATGAAGAAAAAACATGAATGAACAAAAGCCAGTTTCTGGTTTTGAGATTTCAGCCTGAACCAAAAATAGTACAGCATTAAATCATACCTGTGCCTTCTCCAAGAGGAAGCGGCAAAGGGAGTCAGAGCCGTTGATGACACCAAAACCTTCGACTTCGGACCCATAATAGGAACTGAAATCAAGAAACAAATAGAATGCACCCTGCAAGTTGCACAACATGGTTTCATGAATCAAATGAAGCTGTATGAATTTTTATTAGATTAAGATTCAGAGATGGACGGTTTACCTGAGGTTTTGATATTTTGACACCCTTAAGTTCTCCAAAACTTTTCAATAGGAAATCTCGCCTCTCCTGGAAGGCTTTCACCATTGTAGAAACAGTTTCTCCACCAGCATAGCCAAGGCCGAGTGCTGCAAGCCCCGCTTTCTGAGAAATGCTACTAGCACCTGATGTAAACTGCAGTCATATTTATTCGCAAGTTAATCAACATCAGCTATGGATAGAATGCAGAGAGAGAATCAAAACACGAGGAAACTGCACAGACACTCATTTTTGTGATAGATTTACATTTTTCTTTCATACGTTATATTTGTTCATATCAGAGACATTGTGATGTGGACTGAATACATCTATTTCAACTCGAACCAGTAGGAGGAAGTACCTGGCTTTGGATCTTCCCACATGCTGCCACAAAGTGCTTAGGACCAGCGATGTATCCAAGTCTCCAACCAGTCATTGCAAAAGCCTGCCAAATAGAAAACATCGACTTGTGATCTTTTTATGCTTTCATGTTCAATTAAATGTATTATTTGATGGTAGAGCGGTCAATTATAGGATCATCTTTTCAAAAGCCATTTGATGGTTCGAATATGATAAAATAGATCACTATAAAGAAAAAATTACCTTGGAGAAGCCATTCACCGTGAAAGTTCTCTCCCACATGCCAGGCAATGAAGCAAAGCTAGTATGCTTTGCCGGATGGTAAATAATATGCTCATAGATCTCATCAGATAGCACCTGAAAGTAAAAAACATAATAAACCACTTGCAATTTTGCTGAAGAATTCAACTTATCCATTTTTTTGAAGCTTACAAGTAGCCTTGGATGCTCCCTCACAATATCCGCTATCTCCTCAAGCAGTTCCTTGGGATAAACAGACCCAGTAGGATTTGATGGAGAACAAAGAATAAGCAGCCTTGACTTCTCATTGAGCTTTGAAGCAAGGTTTTCTGGTTTTAGAAGGAAGTTATCTGATAACTCAGTGGGAAGAATAACCGGAGTCGCATCAGCCAACCTAGCCATTTCAGGATAGCTCACCCAATATGGTGCTGGGATTATAACCTGAATACAAAATACAGTAAAAAGAAATCAGTGTTACAACCTAAAGATAGAAAACAACAGAAGTTCAAATCCAGAAAGTACAGAAGAAGAAGTAAAATTATCATGAGCCTTAAATAACAGGGGAAATTCAGAAAAGATTTCTTGAGCCATTTCTAAAGCATTCGATACCATTTCAACCAGCATGAATGACCAAGCATCACCAATATGTAGATACATGAGTTTCAGAAATCCAGTGTTAGTGAATAGTGGATTTTTTTCATGAATTCTCATCTAGAAAAATACAATGCAGTTGTATGTGCATGAAAGACTTTACCTCATCTCCTGGTGAACAAACAGCAAGCACGGCCTGCATGATGGACTGCTTGGCTCCATTGCTAACCACAATCTGATCAGGTGTATACTCCAATCCATTCTCCTCTGCTCACCAATTAATAATACATACCAAAACTCTCACTCAATAATCAAGACAAGAATACACTACCCAGAGGATCAATAAACCACAAAGACACTAACCCTGGAGCTTATGACAAATAGCCTTCCTGATTTCCAGAGTCCCTGCATTGGGGGTGTACCTCGTATAACCATCTCGAATGGCATTCATCCCAGCCTAAGGATCAATAGCACAACAAATTAGAACAAATGCAAGCATCAAGAAATCAGGAAGAGAAAAATAGTAATAATCAATCTCATAGTATGAACAATAACATTTATAACATTTCACTAATAATTCGGCAAACAAACACTAGCCAACAACAAAAGATTTAAGTAAACAAGCAAAAAAGATCCAATTTTCTCTTTAGAACAACTAAAGCCCTGAAAAAGAAAAAGGTTCCATAGTTTTTCCTAGAACCTCAAACTGATGAAAAGAAATCCACTTGAGGATCACTACCTGAGCAATGGCCTCCGGAGTATCAAAATCAGGCTCCCCAGCAGCCAATCTGATAATAGGCACTCCAGACTGCACAAGAGATGTGGCGAGATCCGTAATAGCGACTGTCTTTGAAGGCTTGACCGAGTTCACCCTCGGGCTAATAGACGGATCCACGACCGCCTCCGATCTCACCCTCAGCGACCAACTCCTCCCGCTCCATGACCTACGAGAACAACCCAAGAATCAGCCACAAACTCCAACCAAAAACTCGAATCACAACCAGAAGAGGCCAAAGATACGAACTTTCCCATCGAAATCGAGTGGACTTTCGAGGAGCTGAGATCAGGCAGCGATTTGGGGGGAATGAGAAGAGATTGGAAGGAGGATGAGGAGAGGGAGATGGATTCCATGATTGGCACTGAGCTCCAGAGAGATCAAACCAAAAAGCTTGCAACTTGGTATTGAGAATTGGTGTCGGGATACCGATACTTAATGTCTCTTGCTCACCAAACACCGCAACAGCCCCATCGTGTGCTCACGGCTCAGCTCAGCATCTCCCCACCAACCCCGCGTGCTCTGTTCTTCCCCATTGGCGGCTGACCATTTTGCTAGATTTTACACTTTCCCCCCTTATAAAAACAAATTTTTTATTATCATTTTTATTTGGGTTTATTAAAACTAACAAAATAATTATATAAAATTTTTATTTATTTAAAATTCTGATAAATACAAAGAGTCATTTGATTTTCTAATATATTATAAATACAAAATACATGTCTTGTAGAGGAAGCCAGTCCAGTGAGTTCCTCTCTTCTTCAAAGGCTCCAACTTTGGAAGCTCTCGTTCTCTTCTCCAATGGACAACGACTTCAACCCCGGTGAGGTCCTCGAGTTTGTTCTCCGGGAGCCGATCAAAGACTGGCTCGCGAACTAGCTCTTCCTTGCCAACCCCGTCTCCTCCCCGCTCTCCCCACGCCTCGTCAAGACCATCCTCATCCTCCGCCGTCCGACCTCTCATTCCACTCCATATCCGAGCATTCACTCCACTCACTCGAGTACCTCCACCATCTGCACCACCGCATCAATCCTTCCTCCGGTGACGGCAAAGGATTGATTTTTGTGGTAAAAATCCCAACTTTAACGAATTGACAAACAAAATACTCATACAAATAAGTTTTTTGAAAAGAAAAAAAGATACATTGGTTGGTAAGACAAGTATGAAAAAGATCACAACTTTGAGAGATTTTCAAAATGTAGATGCTTAAAAACTAACCTTCACTCTCACCAATAGTCAGCAAGAATCATGAGAAAAGGAGGCCCCATCTGCAGGATCTCTTCCTTCAAATAAATCATAAGGATCTCTAAAGCCTCCTCCTTTGTATTCCTCTTCTTCAACGCATCCCTAACCCTAGAATCGACAACCGCCTGCTCCATCTCCCTCCTGGCCCTCTTCAACCCATCAGAAACCAACCCAGCAGTCTCCTCCTCCTCCGCAGCCACGAGATCCTCAATCCTACAATTCCATATCCTATTCACCGCGGAGAAGAACTCCCCATCGTCATCCGAGTGCCCAGATCGCAAGAAGCTCGCGGTGCACTCGACGGCGACGGCGCAGTACGCGGCGCGGAGGGTATAAGAGGGGTCGTTGCGGTGGTGCAGATGGTGGAGGTACTCGAGCGAGTGCAGAGAACGCTCGGAGATGGACCGGAAAGAGAGGTCGGACGCGAGGCGGCGGATGAGCATGGTCCTGACGAGACATGGGGAGAGAGGGGATGAGACAGGGATGGCGAGGAACAGCAAGTTCGCCAGCCGGTCTTCGATCGGCTCCCGGAGGACGAACTCGAGGACCTCAGCGGGGTTGAGGTCGCCGTCCATTGAGGACGAGAAGGCGAGCTTCCAAAGTTGGGAGTTTTTCAAATTTTGAAGTGGGAGGAGGAGGAGCGCACTTTATGAAGAGACGAGCTCGCTGGCTTCCCCTGGAAGACATCTATTTAATATTTTTATAGTATAGTAGTACTAATGACACTTCACATCACTCATTTCACGTCACTCACGATTTTCAAAATAATAAATCCTACTTATTGTTATAATATTATATATTAAAATTAAACCGGTAATACTCATCTTCAGTAAATCTGAAATGATGTAAGCAAATCCAATTTTAAAACATTTTAATAAATCCTAAATTTAAAAATTAATGAAAAAAATTCAAAAAAATTCTATATTTTTTGAGATAATATTTGCCTCTGTTATATGCGTTACATCAATCCATGACTCCTACTATTCTCGTGGAGATGAATTTTCTGTTGATGGAGGGTTTTTTTGGCAGCTCGTTATTACACGCACATAACCTTTGTGATGAGGCCCTTAATATATGATTGTGACCTCCGTTACGTGATCTTATTCGTTTGTACTCTAAATCTGGTGATAGAATATTCAAATTAGTCCCTATATTTTTTTCTTTCTGCTCTTTTGATCCTTCAACTCAAAATTAGCAGAAAATTGTCCCCTACTTTTTAAAGAGGGTGATATTAGTTCAAAATTCAACCGGCGTGAATTTTGCCGTTTACTGATGCTAACGTGGCTTTTTTTGAAAAAATATTATTAAAAAATAAATAAATAAATAAACTGTTAACTGGCTTTATTCTTGCCTCCATGGCATGCTTTCTTGCCCTCATGGCATTGTTCAGGAGCTTGAAGAATATCGAGCCGAGCACAAGGCCAGAGATGAGCATTTGGATTGTTCGGCATGCGGAGAGCTCTTTGGTTTTGAAGACGATCTTCGAGAAACGAAGGGTGAGTATCACTGTCTTTTTGAGCCACGAGTTGGGGTAGCTATACCATGGATCAAGGAATATGGTGAAAAAGTCATCGTGGAAGAAGAGTTGTTGAAGTGTGCACCGATCATTATGATTTTGCTCTTGTTGTTGTTATTGGATTATTTTGGATGGAGTCGATGGCGAACTCGACGGCATTGACGTGGAGAGGGAGGTGGAGACCGGCGGCGTTTAGGCGATGGAGGAGCTGGTCTACAATGTCGTGGTGTAAGACGGTGCCGTCAGCGAGGAGGAGAATGAAGTTGAAGAGCTTGACAATACAGAAACCGGGTTGGTGAATGCTGAGGATCACAGTGCGACCTTTGGATTCTGTCATGGTTTTTTGCAAGTCTACGATTTGAAGAGCAGAGCTGTTGTCCAGCCTGGACATCAACTCTTCGAGGATCAACATCCTGGGATCATGCATCACGCCCACGTCTATAGAAACTCGCTGCCGCTCGCCACCGGAGATGCCTCTCATTTTGTTGTCATCTATGACGGGGAGGTCGGCGATGTGAGCCAAGCCGAGATCGTTGAGCAAGTGTTCGACGAGGGAATGGAGCTCTTGATACGCCAACGCCAGCCGGCGCCAAGCGATGAACATTTGGGTTTCCCGCGTAGTGAGAAACGGGAAAAGCTTATCCTTTTGGGCGATGTAGCCGGTGATCTTCTTGAAGCCGGCTTTGTCCATCGCCATTCTGTTGACGAAGACAGCCGGAGAAGGTAAACCGTTTCTTTATTTTCTTTATTTTTAATAATATTTTAATATGGAAAAGCCACGTTAGCGTCAGTAAACGACAGAATTGACGTCGGTTGAATTTTGGACTAATTTCACCCTCTTTAAAAAGTAGGGGGACTATTTTTTGCCAATTTTGAGTAGAGAGACCAAAAGGGTAGAGAGAGAAAAGTTCAGGGATATGTGCTTTGGGAGATTTATGAAGGAATCTAAGACAATCATCTCGGAGGAAGGTTACTGACTTACAAGGTCCTCAAGTAGCTAGGGATATTACTAGCCCATACAAACAAAGGATATAGAAGCCCTGCTTCAGAAATGCAAAGTGTGCCAGTACCAGTTGCAGATTCAATATGCGGACCTACCACCTAACTCATTTCCATCATGAATCCGCGGCCATTCGCGAAAAGGGGGTAGACATCCTCAAACCTTTCCTTATGATAATATGTTAGTTGAATTTCCTGATCGTCACAATAAAATTATTCACCAAGTAATTAAAGCAGAACCTTTGGCCAAGATTACAGAACGGGCTTACAACGACTTCATATGGAAGTCTATCATCTGCAGATTCAGCATCCCAGTCGCTTTCATTACAGAAAATGGGTGATAGTTCGACAACCAGAAGTTCAAGAAATTATGTGAAGAGTTAGGTATCAAGGCGAGGTTGACCTCCATGACTCATCCTCAAGTCAATGGGTAGCTCGAGATCACCAACAAGACTATTTTATAGAGCCTCAAAACTAGAGTACTCCAACAAGTCATCTCCAATTGGATGGATGAATTACCCAACACCTTGTGGGCATATAGGACGACCAACCAAACCCATAGTGGAGAGACTCCATTCAGTCTCACCTTCATAGCATAAGAATTGTCCCCGTGGAGATCAGGATGGCGACCAATCAAACTAGAGCCTTTGATCAAGGAGCCAAGGATAATTAAGGCCATCCGAGGAGAGTTGGATCACCTAGAGGAGAGACGAGACAAGGCTTGTCTTAAAGTAGCAGCTTACCAACAAGGCAACAACAAGTTCGACGCTTCTATAACTCCAAGGTGAGAGAGGTCGTATTCCAACAAGGAGACCTCGTCTTACGAAAGAACATATTCCAAAGAAATGAGTCAGACCGGGAAGCTTACTCCCAAATGAGAAGGACCCTATACTGTTACAAATATTGTCCGACCAAGCACATACAGGTTGACAGACTTAGGGGAGGGGCTAGGTTACTTAAAAGCCCATTCCATGCTGAGCAATTGAGGAGATACTATCAATGATTATCTTGGAACTTTTTTTTCTAAAATTGATCCACCATCATTTCGCATGTGTGATTAGCCAATCATTAACTGAAGCCCCAACTTGAGAATCTCCGCTCATTATGAGCCGAGTAAACAGATCATTAGTGCCTAGAGTTGGATAAATGGGCTAGTGGGCTAGCCCGACATGAGCACAACTCATGCCAAGCAAATTTCGTGCTGGGTCGGGTACTGTATGAAACTCATCGGAACCAGCCCGATACGAAGCATGGCCCGTGTCGGGCCGATTCTGGCACGGGCCAAGCACAACCCATAAGTAAAAAAATTTAAATTTTTTTTAAAAATAATTTAAATTCTAAAAAATTACAAAAATAAAATAAAAATCTCAACTGTTTTTATTTGTTAAACTTTCTAATGTCTGAGGAGGATCTCTCTCAATCCGACCTTCCACGAGCTCAAGCTTTGTCAGTGATGAGAGCTCCGCAAGTGTACGAGTCGTGTCAAATAATAAAGTAGACTAAGAAGTCGGATGTTGAACCTACAGAGACCGAGAAGTACTAGTACTAGCTATCTATCTATTATCTAGTCTATCTGAAATTGGGTGGAATACTAAACTAATCTAATTACTAAAGCTAAGAAAACCTAAGAATTGGAATTCACGAAAACAAGATGAAATCACGGGGCAATCAATCATAGAAGAGAGATACTCAGGCAATGACTCCCCCTCGGGTTCTTATGAAAATATCATGTCCGAGTGCTCATGCCCAGAATGGGGTAGCTGAACGTAAGCACCGTCATATCTTAGAGACTGCTCGTGCTCTCTTATTAGGATCATTTGTTCCTCCTCATTTTTGGGTTGATGCAATTAGTACTATTGTCTATCTTATTAACCTACAGCCTTCCTCTCTTCTTAATAATTGTAGCCCTGGTGAGTGTATTTACTCCTCCATGTTATGATCATCTTCGTGTCTTTGGATGTCGATGCTTTGTGTTGCTTCCTTCTCAAAAGCGCACCAAGCACAGGACTCAGTCATCTCCATGTTTGCTTCGTAGATATAGCCTTAAGCACAAAGGCTATTAGTGTTATGACCCTGTTGTTAGACGTATGTCTCGTTATGTCACTTTTGATGAGTCTATCTCCTTTTACGCTCCTCCTATGTTCAGTACACCCTCCTCTCCCTCTGGTTCTCTCTCTTTTTTGTTCCCTGCCCCTCATTCTGAGGACTCTTCAGACCTGGTGTCTCCTTCTCCTGATCCTCCCTCTTTGCCTACTACCTCTACCATGTCTTCCCCTTTTTCTCATGACCCGGTCTCCTCTTCTCTTGATCCTCCCTCTTTGCCTACTATCTTTACTACACCATCTTCCTCGTCTTCTCCCCTCTCAGCAACTTCTCTACCAGCTGATTCTCGCATCACCATCCTGCCCTACCACTAAAGTCGACGAGTTCCTACTGCAGCCCCACTTGGTAAGGTGTCTCCAGTTGCTTCTCCTGCTAATGATCCGACTAACAAGGTACCTTCTCACTCCTATTCTCTTCGTGACAGCTTTTCCCAATTATCCCCTGTTCATTTTGCTACAGCTAGCACCAGTTTCACAGAGGTTCACGAGCCATGTACCTATTGCAAGGAGGATCACCTTAGTGGCAAGCTGCTATGATTGAGGAGTTGGATGTTATGGCTTGCACTCACACTTGGGATTTGGTTCCTCTCCCTCCTCATGTTGTTCCAATCACTTGTAGATAGATCTACAAGGCGAAGACCAAACTGATGGTATAGTTGAGCGCTACAAAGCGCGTCTTGTAGCTCAAGGTTTTCAGAAGGAGTCTTGCCATGACTATGAGGAGACTTTTGCCTCGGTTGCTCACATGCACATTGTTCGCACTTTGATTGCTATTGTTGTTGTTCGTCGTTGGGAGCTCAGTTAGCTTGATATGAAGAATGCCTTTCTTCAAAGTGATATATGGAGGTGTTATGAGATCATATATATTAGTATTGTATAGTTTAGTACCACATTGCCTGTGGTGATGTATGGAGGTGTTATGAGACTCTATATGTAGACCTTCCAGGTCATTCTTTTATCCATGCAATAGATGTGATCTTCACCCCAAACCTTTTCTCTTTTCTCTGTTTCCTCTAACAAGCCACTCATATACTCCATCTTTGGTGTTTCCTATCAAAAGAATTACTCCTTTACGTGAAAAGAAAATATTAAGAACTCAATAAATGCATTATTAGTCGTGCAAAAATGAGAAATAGATATTAGATTCTTTTTCATGTATGGTATGCAAAGGACATCATTTAATGTAAAGGAAGTGTAGGGGTAGAGAGAGAAGTGTAACTAGTGTGGATGATGGAAAGACCCTTGCCATTACCAATCATAACATCATTAGCCCAAGTAATCTGCATGAATAGATAAGTTGTTCAAGTCAGTTGTGACATGATGTGAAGCTCCACTTGTTAGGGATATAGTTGATATGCTCTAGATCCAATCTCTTATTTGAACGCATTTCAAACAATGCATGGCATTAACTTTCTTTTGTTATCATATTAAGTGTTTAATATGATAATGTCCTTGATTAAATTTAGAGACTTGACATTATGATAGGGATCATAATAATGAGAGTCAAGTCTAAAATGATTTAATTTAAAATTGTTCTTGATCACAGGATCATTAAGAATATGACATTAGTGATCCAGTTAGATCAATATATGTGTGATAGTCTTTATAAGATAAAAATTAGTTGATCTCATTAACTAAATCACATATATAGATGATGCATATGGAGAAATGATCATTGAACCGACTCAATTGAGAATTCCTAATGGTTAATATTACCATAAACTGTCAATAGGATATTCTCTTGAAGAATGAGATATAATAGTTTCCTTTGACTTGAGATCATCATAGTAATTAACAAGCTATTTGTCATACTTTGATTCCGGACACCTATTGTCCTAGGACGATAGTTGAAAGGATATTGGGTATGATTAAATACTTGTAGAATTAATGATTGATCAAGTTGGAATCCGTCAACTCTTGGTAATGAGTTGAGCTCTATGTTGTCATTATTTATAACAACTAAATTAAGACCTTGGCCAGGGCAATTGAATGATGAAGAAAAGAGTTTCTTAAATCATTCGTTGGTCAGTTATAATTGACATGAAACATAGTTGGCAACCTATTGGGATTTGATAGTTCAACCATATCCTAGGGTTGACCAGGAGCTTTATAGACAGAAGGAAAATATTACATTATTCTTCAACAGGTTCTTGAGAGTAATTGTATACTTCATGCAATCCGGTCGTTAAGGAGTGTTGCTAGACGCCAACCTTGATTAGTATATTAGTATGACTAATTTGCTACCGGCTTAGTATTGAACCTATGGGGTCACACACTAACGAGTGTTCTAATCTTTGCTAAAGGATTAATTATTTTATTATTTGATAATTAAATTAGATTATTTGATTAATCAAATAAATAAAATAATTAGTCCAAATAGAATATTATTATATTCTTTACTAGCATAGAGAAAATAGTTAATATTAATGGACAAAATGAATAATGATTGCATGTGATGGTTTAGAAAAACCAAGGTCACTTGATGGTTTTAGGAAAACCAAAAGCTACATGTAAATATTTAATGGTTTTGGTTTTTGGTTTTGGAAAAACCAAAAGGTTTTTTGAGAACCCAGGTTTTGGGAAAACCAAAAGTCATATGAATGCTTGATGGTTTTGGTTTTAGAAACCCAAAAGGTTTTGTGAAACCTAAAGGCTTATGCAAATACTTATAATGGATAGGCATGCATAGCTTGTAGAGAGTTCTTTGGAAGACAAAGAAAATATACAATCCATCAAGTGAGTTTTGAGAGTCAAAACCATTTGTTTCAATTTGTTCATCGATTCCATTTATCAAAGAATTGATAGCAAAGGTTGGTCTCGGTGTGGGTACGCATAGAGTCTTCGCATTATCGAAGAGGTTTAGAGAGAAAAGGTAATAGCTTCCAAGGTATGTTTTAGATATGATCTTTAACAAGTTAAATAAATTTTAAATGCAAATAGATCTTCCATTGGATTATTTTGCCTTCCGCTGCGTGTTTTGAACACCGAATAATCCTACACCACTATCAAGCATCCATGTTAAATTGTTAGAGGCAACATTAGTAGCAAAGTGAGCTACTAATGTTGTGAAAATCCTAAGTTGGAGGCTTGTGTTGGCAAAAATATGAATGGAGGACATCTCTTGGTTGTGTCCTCAAATTATACAAATCTAGCAGAAAGCCAAATAAGGGCATGGTGATGGATGGTTGCCTCTAGGTGATGCATACACCAGAGTTATTAGCAATTGGAGACCGGCTAGAGTTATTATGTGATGATGGGCGCCATCATGTATTGCCAATAGGAAAAGATCGGAAATTATTATTAGAATTTTGTAGACGCCAATTGGTGTTGGTGCGGTTTGTTTGATTAGTGGTGGCTAGAAAATTCTCATCAGCTTCAAATGCAAGAAGTTTTTCATAATGATCATCAAAGTGATTGGTGTCACGGGCTTGGACTGCAGGGACTAGCTTTTGGTAGTCATCTCCTAGGCTTTCTAATATTTTTTTCTCCTGTAAGATCGTCTTCATCCATTGGTTCTCCCAATACAACAAGTTTATAAGCACATGCTTTAATTACAAGAAGTTAATAACATTCGGAGTAGGGCTGTGCAAAAGAACCGATTAAACCGTAAACCGGACCGGACCAGTTTTTTTTTAACCGGTGGTCCGATTCCGACCGTTTTTTTTATTAACCGTCCGGTCCGGTTTTGAAATCGGTTCGGTCCGGTTCCAGTTTTTAGAACCGCGGTCCAAACCGGACCGAACCTGTTAAAAAAAAAAGAAATCCTCATTGACTTATAGGCTAACAGCTGATAGCCCATGCTCATGGTTTTATCTCTTTTGTAGCATTGGGACTGCAGCTCATGCATGAATAGTTCCATGAAAAACTTCCCTGCAGCCCGCTTCACCTATTCTTGGAATGAGTCTTCCATCCATATCATGACATGTGGCATTCATTAAATAAAGCTGGCTTTGTCACGTGCATTCCATTTCTCCACCCAATGATACATACAGGCCCCACTTTACCCCTCCATCAAACAAACAGTAACTGTTAAGAAAAAAAACAGACAATGACTGCAGTTGACATAATCATTAAAAAAAAAAAACTTAATTTTCCATCCCAAATTGAAATTTTTAGATCAAAATCATTAAAAGAAGGGGAGGTTTTTCAACAATGTGTGTGGCATTTCCGGGATCAAATGGAACAAGAGCAAAAATCCATTGATCAGAATGACCACATTAAATAAATTTACTATTGCGCCACATAAATTAAACCAGGGAAAAACAAAACAATCCCCCAGAATTGGTAATTGACGCATATAATTTTGAATTATTTTTAGATTTCCCATTTAAATGGATTGATTTTTTTTTTCTCCTCTATTAGCTCGGAGTTTTATCCTTTCAATCGAGGGATTTCCAGATTTTACCCTAAAAAACAAAGAGTATGGAATGCACGTGACATGACATTTGGGAATTGGGAATGAACGTGATGTGTTTCTAATGCACATGACAAAGCCAACTTTATTTAATGAATGCCACATGTCATGAAATGGATGGAAGACTCATCCAAGAATAGGTGAAGCGAGCTTCAGGGAAGTTTTTCTCCATGCATTTATTAAAAGCCACATCGTACCTCCACAACACTTCCCAAGATACACATGTCACATCCTTGTCCACTTACACTTTGTCTTTGGTCACATTATCGGCTTGTAGCTGGATGACATTGATAGTTAAGGGGCTATTTGCAAAGAATACAAGATAAAAAGATGCATATATTGCTAGAGAAACCATAACAAGCCATGCGGAGAAAGAGAGAGAGCTGGAAGTTAGATACTAAGTTCTCCGTGCGTCTCTTACACTACTTCTCTTCCTTCTACTACTACGACATCGTCAAGTTCGACAGCGTCAGCACGAACGAGCTCTACAATACCGTCTAGGTCTATCTCAATGGTTCTGCCTCTGTCTCCGGCACCAGGCTCTCCCTCACTCACTCCCCCAACTCCTCAGCCTTCACCTTCAATCTCTCCAACAACGACCACCTTCTTGACAACTTCAATGGCACCGTCACCTGGTGGGAGACCAAGTCATGCAACACCAGTCCCAGAGATTATCCACCTCCGACGAGAAGCGAAGCTTCACTCTGAGAATCAAGAAGAAAGACAAGCCGACTATCCTCCCCGCGTACTTCGACCACATCATGGAGAGCGCCGCCAAGATCCGCCACAAGAACAAAGATCGGCTCTTGTATACCAACTCCCGCAGTGGGTCCATGGAGTCCCTTGGTCGGAACTAGAAGTTTGTCCTGTTCAAACACCCAAGCACCTTCCAGACGCTCGCCATGGACCCTGTTTAGAAGGACAAGATCATGGCGGACTTGCGCGAGACCGGACCATCCCTATTGATAAGTGTTCAAATGAGTATATTTTCCTTTCACTTTCCTATACGTTTTACATGTTATTTTGATGAATTATAGCCCCACGATACTTAAAAAGCTTTATATTTTATAACAGAGCATTGGAGAGCCTCAAGAATTAAAATGAAGAAATTCTACATCATTTGAGGCGAAAAGGAAGCAACTAGAGAAAACTGCAACAGTCTTGAAAGAGCAGCAAAGATCATAAATTTATTACAAGATCTACAGGAATCTAAATCAAATCTCCACCGTTCAGATTAAAGATAAACAAGTTAGGAACACTCGGTTAAAATTTCAGGTCAATCCGATAAGAATTGGTCATGCGATCGAGCGCTTGATGAAGACTGCACAATGTAGATCCAGCCATACGGGGTTCTATACGACCTAATATACAGTCCGTATGAAGCGGATTGAAAGATATACGACCCTGTATGGGAGTCCATATACGGGCCTGTATGGAGCTATTTCTGAGCCCATCTGCATTCGGTTTTTACTTGATTTGGCTCCACACGAACCCTAAATGGGTGAGATACTTTACAAAGGCCTTTACCCTTATAAATACGAACTTTCTAGGGTTATGAAGGCATCTCTTGGCCTTTGGCTACCTTTTGGGCCGTCTTGGAGATCTTGGAGTGGATTGGAGCCAAAGCATCAAGGTTTGGGGGAGAGATTTCCATCATTCTCCATCACCAAGGAGGAGAGGATTTTAGGAGTTCCCCCATCAAAAGGGCTCAAGGAGAAGAAGGGGCTAGAGAGAAGCAAGGGATCCACCAACGGTCATCATTAGGGGGTTTTCTCTCATGAACTCTATGTTTGCTTTCTCTTTTAGCATGGATTGTTACTCTCTATTGATGGAGAACTAAACTCTTGATACTTGGGTGTTGATGAAACTTTGGATTATGTTTAATTGATAATGTTTCTTCTATGTTGATTGCTTGGTTGAATGCATTGTAGTCTATTGAATGTTATGTATAGTGATAGTATTAACCTCTCTACGTTGCGAGAGCCCGGAGAGGTTTCTATAGTCCATATGGGGGAAGATGCGAGCTCCTCCCCGTGTGTAGACGAACTTCAATAGAAAGGGCTAGGAGTACACCGGGAGCCCGGGTACTAAGGCGAGCAACTCTTTTAGATTTCCTATTCCCTTAGCCTTTCCAAGAGATAGGTTCCCTAGAACTTAACTAGTAAGGGCACTAGGTTGAGTAATCACCCTCGAGCGAGGGGATGAAATCACATTAGGAACCCCTGGCCAATGATTCACCAAGGGTCAACATAGAGAGCATTATCCATATCTAAGGAAATCCAAGGGGGATTCAATCACCCAAGTATCCCCTTCATCAATTGATTGTCTTCAATGTCGATTGTACTTGTTAATTTGCATTGTTAGCTTTAGAATTAGGTCTAGTTATCATCAACCCAACTTGATTGACTAGATAATAGACGAATAGCCATTACTAGTACTTTCTTTCTCCCTGAGGTTCGATACCCGACTTTTCAAGAGTCTACTTTATTATTTGATTCGACCCGTACACTTGTGGATTCAGCGCATCACCTATGCTCTTGATGCTCTTTCCCAGGATAGTTGGAACCGGAACTGAACCAGACCGGACCAAACCGGCCCAAAACGGTTTGGACCGGTCCTGTTTCCCCTTTTATTTGGTTCGGTCCGGTCCAAATTTCTTTAAACCGTTTAAACTAGTCTGGTCCGGTTTTGGGACTGGTTTGGGATCGGACCATGCACAACCCTAATTTGGAGTATCTTTAGTAGAATTTTTGAGAAGATTTTTGACTTGTTTAATGCATCTACGAGGTGGTTTGGCACATGTATGAGCAAGAATTGTCCATGCCTCATGAGAAGTTCTACATCCGACAACAAATGGAATGATTGTCGAAGAGAGAGAACCAATAAGTGCATTGAGAATATCCAAATGTTGTAGGTTGGGTCTGGTGATGGTTTGTTGTTTGCTGTCAGTTGTTGGTGGACAAGGTTTAGGGTCTGTTTGATACGCGAAAAAATGATGGATAGCACAGGACAACGTTTCTTGTACGTTGTTTGATTTGCAAATAGGAAACCAATACAACACAAGAAGTTGTTTGAGTACAACACAAGTGGTTGAAAATTTTATCCCTCAAAATATACGGTACAACTTTTTAAGTGAGAGACAACACAACTTAAAGACAATTTTGCCCCTAACTTATATTAAAAATTACAACAATACCCCCAACTTAGACAATTTTGCCCCAAATTTATATTAAAATTTACAACAATGTCCCAACTTAAAGATAATTTTGCCCCCAACTTATATTAAAAATTACAACAATACCACCAACTTAAACAATTTTGCCCCCAATTTATATTAAAAATTATAACATTGCCCCCAACTTATATGAAAATTACAACAATGCCCTCAACTTAAAGACATTTTTGCCCCCAACTTATATTAAAATAACAACAATGCCCTCAAGTTAAAGATAATTTTTCCCCTAACTTATATTAAATTAAACTCTAAAAATTTTTACTCCAAAACAACATAAGAAGCACAAGGGTATTATAATAATTTTATAGTTTTTTGTCCGGTACTCGTGCAAAACAAACGGAGAATAATACAAAAAATTTTGTGATGTCCATTGAATATCAAACAAAAAACTAAACAAATAGTTGTGTTGTCTCACAACTACTTATATTGTGTTGTACTCTTGTGCTGTTATCTTAGAGCCATTAATATGTCAAAGTAGATCGTACATGATAAAGAGAGTTTGGAATTGAAGTTTTCATGAGACATAATTGCTTGTAGTGAGCTTAAGTGGAGCTTGAATAAAGCCGTTGATGGTGATGAGTTGAAAGTTGAAACTCATTAGTGGAAAACTGGATAAATTGAATTGAGTGAGCCATTTTTCTCCATACTTCTCCCTTTTATACTCCGTCCATCTGTCACTAACTTGAGATGCCCCTGAACTTCCCTTACAAGAACAGAGCTCCCTAGTGACTAGCATCCAGAGACGGCTCAAGTGTAAAGCTGGTGAAGCAACCGCTTTAGGCCCCAAAATTTTAAGGGCCTCATATTTATTTTTTATCCTTTAAGGTTTTTTTTGAAATCTTATTATCATAACTATAATAATAGATTATTATAATAAATTGATATTTAAAATTTTAATATCTATTGGAAGCCTCATACAAAGTTTAAACCTTAAATTTTTTTAAAAGAGTTATAATAATTATTTGTATAATAAATTAATATTTAAAAATTTTAATTTAATATCTTTTAGAGACCTCTTACTACATTTGAACCTGAAATTTTTTAAAACTTTATCATGCTAATAATAATTATTATTTGTTATAATATACGGATATTTAAATTTTTTTAATTTAATATCTAATCAATTATATATATTTTATCAACTAAATTTTAAGATAAAAGATAATAAACTAAAAGTTTTAACTTTTTTAGTTTAATACATAATTAAATATATATCTTCTTCCAATTGGATTATTATTTATTAAATAACTAATCCCAAGAATTATTAATTATGCAGTTACTGGTAAATTGGTAAGTAACGGTCATTTTCTCTATTATAAATTAAGTTTGTTTTTAATTTTTTTATAACTTTCCTCTTTTCAATCTTTGCTTTTAAGTTCTTGTTTGCAATAAAGTTCAGCTGAATTTTTTTTTTCCAAAATTGAAATTAATAAAATCTTATCTAAAATCAACAATGTCTTAAGAAATATTAAATGAATTAGCCACAATGAAAAAAGAATGTTAGAATAAATTGATTATAAAAATTTAATTAATAACTTCCCGGGTCAAAAAATTAGAAAAATAAATTTTAAATAATTTTTTTTTGTAGTAGATAGTTTTTTCTATATTTTTCAAAAAATATTTCTCTTTTTATAAAATAACTTATTATCTTTTTATTGTTTAAATTTTTGTTTGCTTATTTAGAATTTTTTTGTTTTTGGAGTGGTTATAGATTTACTTCTCCATCAAAACCCATAAAAATTACTTTTATAAAGTAGTTAAAAAAAATCTTGTATAAATGTTTGTTAAAAAAATTAATTAAATTTAATTTATATTAATAATTAAAAGCTCAATTTAAAATTTCAATTTAGACGACAAGCTCTTGAAGTGAAGTCCCTAACGCAACTATCCCACTTTTCACTTTATCTGTTGATCTCCGAACTGAGTACGGATCTTGAGGTCCCGCCCGTTTTTAGCATCAACCGTCACTAAAAATATAATTGTTTTATATAATTCCTAAACTTTATTATTTCTCATGAGGAGTCAAAGGAAGGTCATATAATACAATTTTCAATTTTGAATAATTTATATCTTTCTAGAACGTGCGAAGCAAGTTAGCTAGCATGCTGACGTCATGTTGACGGTTCTCCAGCTTATCCCCCACGTCATTGCTGGCGCAAAGCATTCTTCTTTTTTCATCCCATTCTGACCCCAACTTCTCACCATTATTTACCATTTATACCACTCATCTCAACAACCTCGCTCGTGCTCTCTCCGCAGTGGTATTAATTGTAAATAACTAAGAATAAAAGGGTTCTTGACACCCGTTGAATCAACTCCAACGACGCGAATGTTAAAGCATGATACTTGACTATCCAGATAGAAAACGACGGTTGATGTCGGTGCGACAAAATCCACCGTCAATTATGCCTCGGAAACGAGTCTCAACCCCTGATTTGACATCCCTCCCACGCGTTAGGCTCCACGACGACGCGTCTTAGAAGCGTACGTGTCCACATCCGAGACGACTCGCCTCGAGATCAGCACAGGCGCACGAGCGGTTCGATGAGGCTGGTGGGTAGTGCGGGACACGTGGCCCGTTAAACACGGTTTCTCCGTCCACCTCCTTATTTATGAAGGCTTGGAGTTCCCCAGTCACTCTTCTCCAGTTGAGCTCTGTTTTCTGTAATCCCGATCTCGAGGCGAAATTGATGGCGGAGAGTTGTTTGGACACTTGGGCCTTCGGCGCTTACTTTGCACGTGACAACGCGGCGCTCACACGTGCACTCCAGATCTCTCTCTCCGACGAGACCTTCTCGCAGTCCCACCCCGTGATCCCAACCCAACCCGAACCGGAAGCTGAACCCGGTTCGAAGCCAATCCGGAACGAGGACCGGTGCGGCCCGGCGGGGAGGGTCGGGAAACGGAAGACTCGGGTGGCGCGACGGGCGACGACGACGTACATCACTGCTGACCCGGCCAACTTCCGTGAAATGGTTCAGAGGATGACCGGGGTCCAATTCGGCGACCCGGTTCTGGGCCGAAGCGGGTTGAACCGGGCTGGGGTGCAGCAGCAGGAGCAGCAGTGGGCGTTGCCGTCAACGCTGGACAAGTCATCGGCTCTGTTGGGGAACCGGGTTCAGATGGGTGGACCGGCGGTGGTGGAGGCCGGGCCGGAGTTTGATTTCGAGCAGGTCTTGAGTTTTCCGACTTTGGAGTCGTGGGGAGTTTTTTGAGAGACCGGGAAATGTGGGTGGTTTGGTTCGGTCAGGGGTTTCGGGACGGTGTTGGTTGTATAGTTTTTTTTTATTTTTTTTTTTCTTTTTCACAAAGGTAGGTCTTTGTTTTGTATTAGTTTTTGAGTAAATTAACTAATAGTCTTTAGCACTATTATACCACTATTTATGTTTTTTTCTCCACTCCACCCAAAATTCTATTTATTTTAGATTCCCAAACAGGACCATTTGGCAATTTAAATACTATTCAAGAAATAAATAGTGAATTATCTATTAATTTTTTTGGTGTAATAGTGAGTTGTTTTTTTATTGTAAATTAGTGGCTTTTTATTATTTGATTGTCACTTAAATATCTTTTAGAATGGAAAGCTTCAAAATGGACATATAAAACATGAAGCCTTTAAGGCTTGAGTACATAATTGCATAACTCTTGACACCAACCCAATGCTTCTCTATAAATGAGTTCTCTTTTCAGGTATACAACTTACCAATGTGGTAAAATGTAGGAAACATCTCCAAAATGTCCAGCAAAAAAATTAAATAGAAAAAAATAATAATAATGAGAAAGGCATAACTTTGAAACTTGTTATAAGATCAAAAGAAAGTAGGCCCTGTGCAAGTTTAAGCTCCTCCAACTGCTTGCTTGTGAAGAGTGTGAATAAAGGAAAATTCAAAATTTCAATGTCTTTGATCTATACTTTCTCCTCAAGCTCTTTTGAATCTGGCAGCAAACCATGCTTCTGAGCTTTGCTGTCAGTAGGTAATGAAAAGCTCTTGCGTTCTTTACCGCCTGGCTTTGATGATGCATTGCCATACCAAACCATTCCTAACACAGCTAAGAGCATGCCAAGAACCACATGAAGATTGAGACCCTCTTTACCAAAGAAGATGAACCCCAAGACCAAGACAAGAATGGTTTTCATGTGGCCAAGAACTTGGAAGGACACTGCAGTGAATCGGCCAATGCAAATGAACTGGCTCAGGTTGGTTCCGATCGCAATGGTGCATGACAAGATGATAAAGAACTGCATTGTAGTTGGTATTATCAGTCAGTAGATTTAGTATAGTAGCCAACTAATATTTACACGATTTTTTTTTTAACATATCAGTACTTACCACAGCAGTCACATTGTAGTCAAATGCATCTACTCTTTTATTTGTCAACCAATAATCCAAAAAGGGCCCTAAAAGCAACAACGACATTGCTTGAGCTGGTGCAGTATGGCCCAGAAGGCTGAAGGATCCCAGTGCGTACTTCTTTTGAAGAAAATGAACATACTAGTGGATAACAAAAACATGCATAGTTAAATAAGATATATACTTCAACTTTCAATACAAGCTAATGCTTCTTCAGGTTCATATGATTTTAGCAAAGCAGTAAAACTGAAATCAACAATTCTAACCAAAAGCAATATTGACCAATACAATTCGTTAACCAATAAGAAACAAGTTGTAGTAATTCAAAACACTGCATCACAATTTACACTTGATATTAAAATCATTCCGGAAAATATTCTTGGTTTCACAATGACAAAAACTTTCTGAATGTTATTATATACTTTTCCATTTTCTCTTGTGCTAAAATATGTCTTTATTGTTCTTTGAACAAAAATTTAGACCGGTTCAAAGTTGAAACAGTCATGCAAGTAAAGAATCAGATATTGCAGTGGTTGCTTGGAAAAAACAAGAGCTTAATGACTTACATATTGTTGCAGAGAAGTGCTCCAAACTGCTATAGTTGCTGCTAATAAACCTCTAGCATTAACACTCACATCAGTCACAGTACAGACTGCAACTCCAATCAATACCACCACTATGCTAAGCTTTGTGTCTCTGGAGTAGCGAACTTTATCCAATATAACTTCCAGAAGACATGATACAGGGATCATACACAGCTTTGCAATCTGATAATCAATAGAGAACCAAAATGCTTACATAGTTATAAATTGTTTGGTACTTGAAAATAATAAGTTCTCTCATGAAATTAGAACTGACCTGATAAAATCCCACTGAGTTCCACATCAAACTTACATTCATCCCAACAATTGATAAATTAGCAAATATGACAAACTTGACAAGTTCAGAAAGTGGTAACTGAGTGGGTTGAATGTATCCTAGCCATCTAAGAACTAAAGTCATCAGGGTGGTGGTGGCAAAATGCAGGCCAGTTAATGTAGTAGCTGCAACAGAGACATAGTCACTAGTTAATCGCAATTTCATTGGTTAATGAAGTGTTCAGAAATTATATTTCATTTTTTAAGAATTTCAAGTTCAACAATATTGCAATAACTATTTGGGCTAGAAAAGAATAACATAATTATGAATTTATGACATGACTACAATAATAAGAGAGAAAAAAACAGCATTCATTAAGTAGAAAAAGATTGTTCTTTGCTCTAAATGATGATGTTTGTTTAGCACCATGTTGTTGTATAGCATGCACATAAAAATAGAAAGAGTGGAATAGTTGTAGATATCACGCAAATTTTCCTGTTATAGTAGAAATATTCAACCAATACATCATCATTTTGCAGTATACTATTGCAACAAAACGTGGGGTTCAGACAATTTTTACAAGATATTGGCCATTAAACTTTCAATGACAATATTTGCAAACATGGCAATAATAAGATTAGTTTATCACTTAAAACATTTAGTAGAGTCAAAATGGAAGCCATCATTTCAGTATTGCATGCACATACACGCAAAAAGAAAGGACTAATTGTTATAAAAGATAACATGAATATTTACTTGTCGTGGTAGTAGTATTTAACCTATACACCTTCACTTTGCAATATAGTGTTTTATTGAAATTAGGGTTCATAAAGTTTTTGCACGGAATAGCCATTAAACTAGCAATCACAAAATTTACCTATAAATGGCAATGCTAGGATTATTTTATCGCTTCAAAATTTTAGAAGATTGACAACAATGGAAACCAACATTTCAGTACTTGACTACAATCTAAAATGATTAATTTCTGTTATTTAAATTTTGATCCTACAGACTGATCTTTGATAAAATTTTGATATTCAAGTCACCAATATGACAATGTCTATCTGTCCATGAAGCCCTAAAATAGAAAGTATGAGCTATCCCTGTGTGACCATTTGAAAAGACAAAAAAGACAAGATATTTTCATAAACAAAAGTCTAAAAAGAACTGGTTGTCCGACCAATGGATACATGTAAGTTTGTTGTTTGATGACTTTTCTTCAACCCAAACACATATTTCTATGAACAATATAGATCTGACTTTATAGATGTACAAGCAGTTCTAACTTTCATTCTTTTTACGCATATAGGTCTCGATGCACCCAATGCATATACTATTATGTTGCAAGGGTGTAAACATCAAAGCACACCCACACGTGCATGACTCATATGTATTACATGATCATTGTGAACTTATGTATACTATCATTTAGGAATGCTGAGACAACACTAGGATTTTTTAAGGTCTCAAACAACATAGATAACAAAACAAGAATACCTTAAAACATTCATTAGAAACAGTTGCATACATATAATATGATTGAAAAAATGCCATACCAAAACTGAAACCATGGGTCGCCATCAATGCTTTGTTCACCAAGATGATTCCAACTGATGTCACAATGTTAAACATCCAAGAGGCAGCATCTAACGCTGCCTTTTTGTTTGCTTTGCTTGCAGGTGCCATTTCTACCGAGTTTTACTTCTAATCAGTGCTAAATCCAATTTATAATAAGCTTCACCAACTGGCCTCTAAATTAATATTTATGGTCCTGCATATAATACAAAAATAATGTCAAATTTGGCCAATTATAATCAACAATAGCTATAAAGAGATCTCTCCTTGAAGATTTAAAGGTTATCTTTGTTGCACTTTGACATGAAAAACAATATTAGATGCATATACAACATGTTAAATCTCTACGAAAAGATTTTAACATTTTCCCACTATACAGATATTAAAGCATGTGCATGTCAGAAAGCTGATTTGATATTCACCAAGTACAACACCATTTCCCCTTTGCACACAAATGAGGCAGAAAAAAACTAGATATGCAATAAAAAAACATATAATGTGTAGTCTATGTCAAGGATGTGATGTATGTGTGAATACACATTTAGCAGAAATCAGGGTTATAAAACTTTGACCACCTATGGTATTATAAATTTAAACATTTAGACTAATTAAAAAATAGGTGGTTATATAATTTCTGTGAATGAAACGATTACTTTGGAATACCAAAATATGTTTCACTATGCAAATTATAATTATATTCAAGATACTATTCCAAGGCTTGATAATTTTATTTCATAAGATAGCGATGGAAACAAATTTATTAAAACATGATCCTACCATCAACATGAATTTTGTAACAAATTCAGTTAAAATCATTTAAGTACAATTGATAAAGAAAATTTAGCATTAAAGACAATAAGAGTTATTATATTATAAAATCATAAGCAATCAATACATTTCTAAACCTATCCCAAAAAAAAAAAAGAATACTTTGATAAATGGGGAATTTAATCCTGAATCTCAACTTAACCAAATGATCCTGAGTGTTAGATGAAATTATGCAAAACAAACCACTTCATCATAACATAGTGACCATATGCACATATCAATATAAATATAAACCATAACCATGATATAGGCTCAATTGTCAAATTTCAGATTACTTGCAAAGCGTGATTCTGAGCAAATAAAACTCTTAAAATAAATTAAAAAAAAACTTTACCTCTAATGGTCACGCTAGGGTCAAGTCTGTCAAATTTGGTGTCTAACTATCAGTAAAGTGAACATTATTATCAATTACAGAACCTTGTAGGAAAACCTGAAGCTAATTGACAAGTAAAGAGATTCAATTTGTGGAACTTAGATGAAATCAGTGTGTTGATACCAACTTTATATAAAAGCTTTACAAAGGAAAGTATTAACAGATGCAAAACAAAAGTTGATAAAAAGGAAACTTATTACAACTCAAGGCAGGGATTATAAGCGTATATGAAATTACATCTAAGAAACAAATCATAAACCATGCAAAAGCTGAGAAATAACCTTATGGATATTAAATTTATATTGCAACCAAAAGAATTCTTGTGACAGACTAGGTTCATGATGTGGAAGGTCGATCATTAAACTTTTTGTCCTTTTTTCTTCTATCTCCCATGTTTTAAGTTTTAACTCCATATTAGATTTGATTTAACCAACTGATGATTATGTGTGTTTTGCATGCCAAGTGATTGCACTTATCCAATTAAAACAAGGACATGCAGTCAAAGAATTAATGCATTGTTATTAACATACAAAGACTAATTTATAATTAGAAAATAAAGAAGATCAATTAAGCATGGTTATTACAGCATAGTAAATTCTAATCCAAGCTTAGTCACATGTCTATTATACATTCAATAATAAAGAAAAAAAAGGATCACAACTTCCATCACCAAGAACTCTAAGAGCTACTACGAACCCTAAGCAAGCAACAAAATCTCTAGCTTACACATAGATATACAAGTCCAGACACTCCAAGAAGAAGATTTCGAATTTCCAACATTTCCCAATCTACTCACCTCGAATTCTACTTAAAACTGAACGAAAAAGAAAAATTCAAACAAAAGAAACCGAATTAGAGAGCGAAGACATCAAAAGAAATCAAATGACCTGATTAGAACCAATCTAGGAGGGGATATGAAAAACAGATAGATGGAGCGAGAGTTGGAGATTACATAAGGGTTTGAGATCTAGATCTTAAGTGCCAGCGATGGTGGAATTCATCCGAATGGGAATCGCAATCCCATGATTTTATTCTACGAGAAAGGGATGAAATCTTTAGCAACGTGAGAGAGGTCCGGGGAAGTGCAGCTTCACTCTTTCAATATTGTCTTCTTTTACTCATCTTTTATTATTTATACTTTTTTTTAACTTTTTCAATTTTTACCGGTTTTCTTGGTAGAAACACAACACTGTGGGATAACGTGCCGCATTTTTCATGTATATATAAATTAAAGTAACTATGTATAAACACAAAATCATATTTATTTATTGAAAATTTTGTATAGATATGATAAAATACATAATTATATATAAAAATATTTTTAGTTGATACCATTATAAATTTACATATATATATATATATATTCTTTCTTGTCAACTACAGAAATATTTTCTATCATTTATGTAAAATTTTACTTTAATTTTTGTTGATATAATACAGAGTAGATCTTAATCAACGAGAAAGATTAATTAGAAAATGTGGAAATTCTTTAAGAGATTTCGATAGAGAGGTCGATCACGATCAACAGTTTTCTTTTTGCTCCCTTCACTCAGCTGGAATAAAGCCTCCTCTAAAGATCGGCCTTCGGGGATCGAACCTCGCAAAGAGAGAAATGTGTGAGACAAGAGGTTCGAGTGCTCGTTCTCTGGTGGGAGGAGCCTCCGATACTCAAGTCAGGACTCAATAAGGAGAGAAAAGAGATAGAAAGAACTCAAAGAGAGATACCAGAGTTCATAGTGGAATTTGAATAGAATTGAATGTCATCTTCGTGGGTGGACGACCTTCTTTTATAAGCTCATGAACCTTATCCGCCAGCTTTCAGTGTCCTTGGGAATTCATCCTCTACTGTTGGATGATTAGGAAACTGATTTGGCAGTTGGGCGTTCATCTCAGTGCTTATGATCAATGCCATGTATCTACAATTATTTTCACCAAAAACATATGTCCCCAAACTCTCTAGGCCGACTAGTTTTTAGCTCGGTGCGGCTTGGGGAGTTCAGTTGTCGGCTTGGGCATGATCCGGTCTGAAAGATATCTTCGGTTACCCAACTATGAACTACTTTTTCAGAAATACAATCGAGCTGATAAGGTTGGCATTTTGTAGCGGCAACGATTGAAGAGTCATGGCTTTAAATGGACACGCTCCAACTTTAGAAGTGTCTTCGGCTGAAAAGTAATGGTGGAAACGGCGGAGGAGATCATGGGCGTATCTCCAAATAGAGTCGTCTTGAAACTGCCAGATATATTCCTACGTGTCATCCATCCGCAGGTGCGTTCGTTCATGGAGTCTCTTGAGCTGTAGGATCCCTATTAATTACCCTCGGGGGAGCACGTCTGCGAGTACCGCCTATAAGTAGGTATATAATGAAAGTAAAACCCTAGCCCTATACATACCTACCTGTAGGCAGTACTTGCAGATGTGCTCCCCCGAGGGTAATTAATGGGGATCCCACGGCCCCAGAGACTCCATGAACGAACGCACCTGCGGATGGATGACACGTAGGAATATATCTGGCAGTTTTGAAACGATTCTATTTGGAGATGCGCCCATGATCTCCTCCGCCGCTTCTACCATTACTTTTCAGCCGAAGACACTTGAAGCGTTATGTCCATTAAAAGCCATGACCAATAAATCGTTGCCGCTACGAAGTGACAACTTTATCAGCTCGATTGTATTCTAAAAAAGTACCTCATAGTTGGGTTACTGAGGATACCCTTCACATCGGATCATGCCAAAGACGACAACCGAACTACCCAAGTCGCACCGAGCTAAAAACTAGTAGGCCTAGAGAGTTGGGGTACAAGTGTTATGGCTGAAAATAATTGTAGACACATGGCATTGCTCATAAGAATCGAGATCAAAGCCCAACTGCCAAATCAGTTGCCTAGTCATCCAATGGTGGAGGATAAATTCTCAAGCATACTGAAGGCTAGCGGATAAGGTTCATGAGAGTATAAAAGGAGATCGTTCACCCACGAAGAGGACATTTAATTATATTCATATTCCACTCTGAACTCTGGTATCTCTCTCTTAGTTCGATCTCTCTTTTATCTCTTTTTTGAGTCTTGACTTGAGCGTCAGAGGCTCCCCCACCCCAGAACGAGCACTCAAATCTCTTCTCTCACACATTTCTCTCTTTGCGAGGTTCGATCCCCAAAGGCCGATCTTAAGAGAAGGCTTTGCTTCCGTAGAGTGAAGGGAACAAAAGAAAAACTGTTGATTGTAATCGACCTCTCCATCGAAATCTCCTAAAGAATTTCCACGTTCTCAGATAATCTCTCCCGTTGATCAAGATCGATTTTGTACATCAACAAAGATTAGTAAAATTTTACATAAATGATATTTTTCAAAATATTTCTAGGGACTTTTTACAAGAAAAAATATATATGTAAATTTACGATGGTAAAAATTGAAAATATTTTTATATATAATTATTCATTTTTATTGTATCTATGCAAATTTTTCAATAAATAAATATGATTTTGTGTTTATACATAATTACTCTAATTTATACATACATGAAAAATGAGGTACGTTATCCTACTGCGCTGCGTTTCTTCCAAGAAAACTGGAAAAAATTGAATAATTAAAAAAATTATAAATAATAAAAGATGAGTAAAAGAAGACGATATTAAAAGAGCGAAACTGCACTCCCCCGGACCTCTCTCATGTTGCCAAAGATTTCATCCCTCTCTCGTAGATTAAAATTATGGGATTGCGAATCCCATTCGGATGAATTCCATCGTCGTTGGCACTTGAGATCCAGATCTCAAACCCTATGTAACCTCCAACTCTCGCTCCATCTCTCTGTTTTGCAATTCCCCTCCTAAATTGGTTCTAATTGTGACATTTGATTCCTTTTGATGTTTTCGCTCTGCAATTTTGTGTCTTTTGTTTGAATTTTTCTTTTTCGTTCAGTTCTAAGTGGAATTCGAGGTAAGTAGATTGGAGAATGCTGGAAATTTGAAATATCTTCTTGGAGTGTCTGGACCTGTAGATCTATGTGCAAGCTGGAGATTTTGTTGCTTGCTTAGGCTTCATAAAAGCTCTTAGAGTTCTTGGTGATGAAATTATGATCCTTTTTATCTTTATGGAATGTATGATAGAGAGGTGACTAAGCCGGATTAGATAGAATTAACTATGCTATGATAACCATGGTTAACCGATCTCCTCTATTTTCTAATTATAAATTAGGCTTTGTATGTTAATAAAATTGTATTAATTCTTTGACTGCATGTCCTTTTTCTGATTTGATAAGACAATCACTTGGCATGCAAAGTACACATAATCATCAGTTGGTCAAATCAAATCTAATCTGGAGTTAAATCAAGGGAGAGAGAAGAAAAAATGACAAAAAATTTAATGATCGACCTTCCACATCATGAACCTAGCTTTCCACAAGTATTCTTTGATTGTAATCTAAATTTAATATTCATAAGGTTATTTCTCAACTTTTGCATGGTTTATGATATGTTTCTTAGATGTAATTTCATATAGGCTTATAATCGCGACCTTGAGTTGTAATAAGTTTCCTTTTTATCAAATTTTGTTTTGCATTTGTTAATCCTTTCCTTTGTGAAGGTTTTATATAAAGTTGGTATCAAGACACTGATTTCATCTAAGTTCCACAAATTGAGTCTCTTTACTTATTAGTTAGCTTCAGGTTTTCCTACAAGGTTCTATAATCGATAATAATGTTCACTTACCTGATAGTTAGACACCAAATTTGACAGACCTGACCCTGGCGTGACCATTAGGGGTAAAGTTTTTTATTTTTTATTTTTAAGAGCTTTATTTGCTCAAACTTTCGCTTTGCAAGTAATCTGAAAATTTGACAATTGAGCCTATATCATGATTATGGTTTATATTTATACTGATATGTGCCTATAGTCACTATGTTATGGTGAAGTGGTTTGTTTTGCATAATTTTACCCAACACTCAGGATCATTTGGTTCAATTGAGATTCAAGATTAAATTACCCATTTATCAAAGTATTCTTTTTTTTGGGATAAGTTTAGAAATATATTGATTGCTTATGATTTTATAATATGATAACTCTTATTGTCTTTAATGCTAAATTTTCTCTATCAATTGTACTTAAATGATTTTAACTGAATTTGTTAGAAAGTCCCCATTGTCAAGAAGAACGGCAAAAGAAATATGCATCGATTTCAAAAAGATCAATCTAGCAAGACCCAAGGATGAATATCCGATGCCAATATAAAATGGCACAGCTGGCTTCAGGGCTTCAAATTTTCTGTACCAGAAACAATGGTATCTCCAATTATAGCCCCTCTGGGATGTAAAATATCTCTTCTCACCAAAATACATGTTGATGGTAGGATCATGATTTTAAAAAAAACTTGTTTCAGTCTATATGTTATTAAATAAATTTTTCAAGCCTTGGAATAGTATCTTGAATATATTATAATTTGCATAGTGCAACACATTTTGCTATTTCAAAATAATTGTCTCATTCACAGAAATTATATAACCACTCATTCTTTAGTTAGTCTAAATGTTTAAATTTATAATACCATAGGTGGCCACGGCTAAATGTGGATTCACACATACATCACATCCTTGATATAGTGACGCCAGGCAGGATAGTGATTAACCTGCGGATGGTGGCAACCAGGGGATTGACAAAAGAACAAGCAAGGGGGAAGACAAACAGAGAAGAAAGCCTCTGAAACTTCAAAAGAAAAGTATTATTCAATATTCAATAACTAAAATTCAACCCACAAGAAGTCAGGTTTAAATAGCTTCAAAAAACTAACCTAGAAACCTATCTTATCCAAATTTGCCAAAATCGGCAAATTTTGGTTCAAAACAAAAACTTATCTCATTAAAAAAAAAACTAAACAAATCAAACAACTCCTAAAAATCCAAGATCAAATCAGATTCAAATCCTATCCTAAATTGGCATACGAAGTATTACCAAAAATAGAAAAAAAACAAAGAAAAACGAAAAAACGGCGGGAAAAACAGCAGAATTTGAGGATGAAGGAAATGTCCACCGAGCAAAGCTGGTGGACCCCACGTGCGCGTCGAGACGAGTTTTCCGAATTGGGGTTAAACGCGTGAATCCGATGCTTGTAGCCAAAGTTATGGCCAAAACACCGAACCGCACCCAAAACCGCCCCAATCATGGAATTGGCTTGATCGCTCTCGGTCTTTACGTTGACTCGTCAACATGGCACCATCTGACTCGAGCCTCCTGCATCATATAGACTACATATTATATGTTTTTTATTACATATCTAGTTTTTTCTGTCTTGCGTCGTGTGCAAAGGGGAAATGGCGTAGTACTTGTGAATATCAAATCAGTTTTCTGACATGCACATGTCTTAATATCTAGAAAGTGGAAAAATGTTAAAATCTTTTCGTAGAGATTTAACATGTTGTATATGCATCTAGTATAGTTTTTCATGTCAAAGTGCAACCAAGATAACCTTGTAAATCTTCAAGAAGAGATCTCTTTATAACTCTTGTTGATTATAATTCGCCGAATTTGACATGATTTTTGTATTATATGAGGGACCATAATTATTAATTTAGAGGCCAATTGGTGGATCTTATAATAAATTGGATTTAGCATTGATTAGAAGTAAAACTCGGTAGAAATGGCACCTGCAAGCAAAGCAAACAAAAAGGCAGCATTAGATGTCGTCTCTTGGATGTTTAACATTATGACATCAGTTGGAATCATCTTGGTGACTAAAGCATTGATGGCGACCCATGGTTTCAGTTTCGGTATGGCATTTTTTCAATCATATTATATGTATGCAACTGTTTCTAATGAATGTTTTAAGGTATTCTTGTTTTGTTATCTATGTTGTTTGAGACCTTAAAAAATCCTAGTGTTGTCTCAGCATTCCTAAATGATAGTATACATAAGTTCACAATGATCATGTAATACATATGAGTCATGCACGTGTGGGTGTGCTTTGATGTTTACACCCTTGCAACATAATAGTACATGCATTGGGTGCATCGAGACCTATATGCATAAAAAGAATGAAAGTTAGAACTGCTTGTACATATGTAAAGTCAGATCTATATTGTTCATAGAAATATGTGTTTGGTTTGAAGAAAAGTCGTCAAACAACAATCTTACATGTATCCATTGGTCGGACAACCAGTTCTTTTTAGACTTTTGTTTATGAATATCTTGTCTTTTTTGTCTTTTCAAATGGTCACACAGGGATAGCTCATACTTTCTATTTTAGGGCTTCATGGACAAATAGACATTGTCATATTGGTGACTTGAATATCAAAATTTTATCAAAGATCGGTCTGTAGGATCAAAATTTAAATAACAGAAATTAATCATTTTAGATTGTAGTCAAGTACTGAAATGTTGGTTTCCATTATTGTCAATCTCCTAAAATTTTGAAGTGATAAAATAATCCTAGCATTGCCATTTATAGGTAAATTTTGTGATTGCTAGTTTAATGGCTATTCCTTGCAAAAACTTTATGAACCCTAATTTCAATAAAACACTATATTGCAAAGTGAAGGTGTATAGGTTAAATATTACTACCACGACAAGTAAGTATTCATGTTATTTTTATAACAATTAGTCCTTTCTTATTGCGTTTATGTGCATGCAATACTGAAATGATGGCTTCCATTTTGACTCTACTAAATGTTTTAAGTGATAAACTAATCCTATTATTGCCATGTTTGCAAATATTGTCATTGAAAGTTTAATGGCCAATATCTTAAAAAAATTGTCATAACCCCACTTTTTGTTACAATACTATACTGCAAAATGATGATGTATTGGTTGAATATTTGTCATGGGTCTCTTTGAGCAGCTGGCGCCGAAGGTTCAGGAAAATTTGCGTGATATCTACAACTATTCCACTCTTTCTATTTTTATGTGCATGCTATACAACAACATGGTGCTAAACAAACATCATCATTTAGAGCAAAGAACAACCTTTTTCTACAAAAGGAATGTTGTTTTATTTTTCTCTTATTATTGTAGTCATGTCATAAATTCAAAATTATGTCATTCTTTTCTAGCCCAAAAAGTTATTGCAATATTGTTGAACTTGAAAATCTTAAACATGATCATATTTATATAATATAATTTTTGAACACTTCATTAAACAATGAAATCTGGGATTAACTAGTGACTATGTCTCTGTCGCAGCTACTACATTAACTGGCCTTATTTTGCCACCACCACCCTAATGACTATAGTTCTTAGATGGCTAGGATATATTCAACCCCCTCAGTTACCAATTTCTGAACTTGTCAAGTTTGTCTTATTTACGAAATTATCAATTGTTGGGATGAACGTAAGTTTGATGTAGAACACAGTGGGATTTTGTCAGGTTAGTTCTACTTTCATGGGAGAACTTATTATTTTTAATTACCAAACAATTTATAACTATATAAGCATTTTGGTTCTCTATTGATTATCATATTGCAAAGCTGTGTATGATCCTTGTGTCATGTCTTTTGGAAGTAATGTTGGATAAGGTTCGCTACTTCAGAGACACAAAGCTTAACATAGTGGTGGTATTGATTGGAGTTACAGTCTGTACTGTGACTGATGTGAGTGTTGATGTTAGAGGTTTATTAGCAGGAACTATAGTAGTTGGGAGCACTTCTCTGCAACAATATGTAAGTCATTAAGCTCTATTTTTTTATAAGTAACCACTGCAATATCTGATTCTTTACTTGCATGACTGTTTCAATTTGGAACTGGTCTAAATTTTTGTTCAAAGAACAAAAGATAAGACATATTTAAGTAGAAGAGAAAATGGAAAAGTAAATAAATAACATTCAGAAAGTTTTTGTCTTTGTGAAACCAAGAATATTTTCCAAAATGATTTTAATATCAAGTGTAAATTGTGATGCGGTGTTTTCAATTACTGCAGTTTTGTTTCTTATTGGTTAAAGAAATGTATTGGTCAATATTGCTTTTGGTTAGAATTACTAATTTTAATTTTACTGCTTTGCTGAAATCATATGCACCTGAAGAAGCATTACCTTTTATTGAAAGTTGAAGTATGTATCTTATTTAACTATGCTTGTTTTTGCTATGCACTAGTATGTTCATTTTCTTCAAAAGAAGTACGCACTGGGATCCTTCAGCCTTCTCTGCCACACTGCACCAGCTCAAGCAATGTCGTTGTTGCTTTTAGGGCCCTTTTTGGATTATTGGTTGACAAATACAAGAGTAGATACGTTTGACTAAAATGTAACTGTTGTGGTAAGTACTGATATGTAAAAATCATGTAAATATTAGTTGGCTACTATACTAAATCTACAAACTGATAATACCAACTACAATGCAGTTCTTTATCAATCCAATTTATCATAAGCTCCACTAATTGGCCTCTAAATTAATAATTATGGTCCTCTATATAATACAAAAATCATATCAAACTCGGCCAATTATGATCAACAATCGCTATATAGAAATCTCTTTTTGAAGATTTACAAAGTTATCTTGGTTGCACTTTGACATAAAAACCTATATTAGATGCATATACAACATGTTAAATCTCTACGAAAAGATTTTAACATTTTCCCACTGTCCAGATATTAAGACATGTGCATGTGAGAAATGTGATTTGATGTTCACCAAGTACTACACCATTTCCCCTTTGCATACAACACGAGACAAAAAAAACTAGATATGCAATAAAAAACATATAATGTGTAGTCTTATGTCAAGGATGTGATGTATGTGTGAATCCACATTTAGCAGAAATCAGGGTTACAAAACATTGGCCACCTATGGTATATTATAAATTTAAACATTTAGACTAACTAAAGAATGAGTGGTTATATAATTTCTGTGAATGAAACAATTATTTTGGAATACCAAAATGTGCTTCACTATGCAAATTATAATTATATTCAAGATACTATTCCAAGGCTTGAAAATTTTATTTAATAACATACCGACAGAAACAAGGTTTTTTAAAACATGATCCTACCATCAACATGCATTTTGTAACAAATTCAGTTAGAATCATTTTAAGTACAATTGATAGAGAAAATTTAGCATTAAAGACAATCAGAGTTATCATATTATAAAATCATAAGCAATCAATACATTTCTAAACCTATCCCAAAAAAGGAATACTTTGATAAATGGGGAATTTAATCCTAAATCTCAACTTAACCAAATGATCCCGAGTGTTAGGTGAAATTATGCAAAACAAACCACTTCACCATAACATAGTGACCATAGGCACATATCAGTATAAATATAAACCATAATCATGATATAGGCTCAATTGTCAAATATCAAATTACTTGCAAAGCGAAATTCTGAGCAAATAAAGCTCTTAAAAATAAATGAAAAAAACTTTACCCCAAATGGTAATGCCAGAGTCAGGTCTGTCAAATTTGGTGTCTAACTATCAGGTAAGTGAACATTATTATCAATTACAGAACCTTGTAGGAAAACCTGAAGCTAACTAACAAGTAAAGAGACTTAATTTGTGGAACTTAAATGAAATCAGTGCCTTGATACCAACTTTATATAAAACCTTCACAAAGGAAAGGACTAACATATGCAAAACAAAATTTGATAAAAAGGAAACTTATTACAACTCAAGGCCGCGATTATAAGCCTATATGAAATTACATTTAAGAAACATATCATAAACCATGCAAAAGTTGAGAAATAACCTTATGGATATTAAATTTAGATTACAATCAATGAATACTTGTGGAAATCTAGGTTCATGATGTGGAAGGTAGATCATTTAACTTTTTGTCATTTTTTCTTCTTTCTCTCCCTTGATTTAACTCCAGATTAGATTTAATTTGACCAACTGATGATTATGTGTACTTTGCATGCCAAGTGATTGTACTTATCCAATCAAAAGAAGAACATGCAGTAAAGAATTAATGCATTGTTATTAACATACAAAGCCTAAGTTATAATTAGAAAATAGAGGAGATCGGTTAACCATGGTTATCATAGCATATTCAATTCTAATCCGAGCTTAGTCACCTGTCTATCATACATTCAATTATAAAGATAAAAAGGATCACAATTTCCATCACCAAGAACTCTGAGAGCTACTATAAACCCTAAACAAGCAACAAAATCTCCAGCTTGCACATAGATCTACAGGTCCAGACACTCCAAGAAGAAGATTTCGAATTTCCAGCATTTCCCAATCTACTTACCTCGAATTCCACTTAAAACTGAACGAAAAAGAAAAATTCAAACAAAAGACACAAAATTGCAGAGCGAAAACATCAAAAGGAATCAAATGCCACGATTAGAACCAATCAAGGAGGGATCTGGAAAACAAAGAGATGGAGCGAGTGTTGAAGGTTACGTAAGGGTTTGAGATCTGGATCTCAAGTGCTAGCAATAATGGAATTTATCCGAATGGGAATCGCAATCCCATGATCTTATTCTACGAAAGAAGGATGAAATCTTTGGCAACGTGAGACAGATTCGGGGGAGTGCAGCTTCGCTCATTCAATATTGTTTTCTTTTACTCATCTTTTATTATTTATAATTTTTTTAATTATTCATTTTTTGCCGGTTATCTTGGAAGAAACGCAGCGCTGTGGGATAACATGCCGCATTTATCATACATATATAAATTAGAGTAATTATGTATAAACATAAAATCATATTTATTTATTGAAAAATTTGCATAGATATTAGATACAATAAAAATGCATAATTATATATAAAAATATTTTCAATTTTTACCATCATATTATATATATATATATATATATTCTTTCTTGTAAAAAAATCCACAAAAATATTTTGAAAAATATTATTTACGTAAAATTTTACTTTAATCTTTGTTGATATACAGAGTAGATCTTGATCAACGAGAGAGATTGCTCAGAGTGTGTAGAAATTCTTCAGGAGATTTTAATGGAGAGGTCGATCACGATCAACAATTTTCCTTATGCTTCCATCACTCAGCAGGATCAAAGCCTCCTCTAAAGATCGGCCTTCGGGGATCGAACCTTGCAAAGAGAGAAATATGTGAGAAAAGAGATTCGAGTGCTCATTCTTGGGTAGGGGAGCCTCCGACGCTCAAGTCTGGACTCAAAAGAGGAGAGAATTGAAAGAGAGATACCAGAGTTCATAGTGGAATCTGAATAGAATTAAATATCCTCTTCGTGGGTGGACGATCTCCTTTTATACTCTCATGAACCTTATCCGCCAGCTTTCAGTGTGCTTGAGAATTCATCCTCCACCGTTGGATGACTAGGCAACTGATTTGGCAGTTGGGCTTTCATCTTGGTGCTTATGATCAATATCATGTGTCTACAATTATTTTCACCCATAACACTTGTCCCTCAATTCCCTCGACCAACTAGTTTTTAGCTCGATGCGGCCTGGGGAGTTCAGTTGTCGGCTTGGGCATGATCCGATCTGAAGGATATCTTTGGTTACCAAACTATGAGCTACTTTTTCATAATACAATCGAGCTGATAAGGTTGTCACTTCGTAGAGGTAACAATTGATGGGTCATGACATTCAATGGACACAACGTTCCAACTTTCGAAGCGTCTTCGACTGAAAAATAATAGTGAAAACAGAGGAAAAGATCATGGGCGTGGGGCTCCCCATAGAATCGTCTCAAAACTGCCAGATATATTTCTACATGTCTTACATCCGCAGGTGCGTTCGTTCAAGAGGTCTCTTGGGCCGTAAGATCTCAATTAATTACACTTGGGGGAGCACGTCTGAGAATACCACCTATAAGTAGGTCTGTAGAGGGCTAGTGTTTTAATTTCATTATCTTTGTCTTCTTTTTTGCTGCCACTTGAGAAAACTCTTAACCCCTCGCTGAGCGATCCTTCTTGGTCTATCCAAACCGAGGTAATGGAAATTCTCCCCTTAAGCTCTAGGGAGCAGGCCGCCGATGTTAAGTCAGTAGTTTGTACTTTGAATTTTCCTAAGCTTATTCAAGTAGGTGATAGCTTCGCTATTCTCTCATTTTAGGATTAAGCTTCTGAACTTTAGGGAGCAATTCTCCTCGGTTCGGGGAATCGGCCTTATATGTAGATTCCTTTTAGACCGGACTTCATCTTCCTCTTTCACCCTTGTTCTGCAAAATCCTATCTTTACACAACTTAACACTCACACAACTTGTTCCCAACTCATGGAGAATCCTATGTGGGTTTGTCATCCAATTTCTTCGGCTCGATCTCAAGCTTTCCTTTCACTAGTTTGCCTCATTTTCTCTTTGAAAAAGCATCCACACTTCAGGAATCGGTACCATTTTGTTGCCAAACTTCATAGATCTTTCTCAAGGACTAGTACAATTTAAGCATTCCTCCCTACTCCTTCTTTATGGTACATCAAAAATTTTATCCTATTCATCATTATTAGTAGTACAAAGCTAATGAATCAATATCACTATGCAATATCAACTATAAAATCATAAGAAAGATCCTAGCAAATAGAATTAGGAATGTTCTACCACATATTATAGGAAGAGAACAAAGTGCATTTGTAGTAGGAAGGAGCATTTTTGATAATGTACTCTTAGGAACTAGCACACTCATTAGAAGGGGATGCCCAACACCTAATGATGGTTAAAATGGACATAGAGAAAACTTATGATGTAATGAAATGGAGTATCATATCTGTTGTTATGATTAAGATGAATTTTCCTGACAAATGGGTAGGATGGATAAGAGAATGTGTAGAAACCCCAACATTGGTCTTTATTATAAATGATAGGATAGGTAGATGGGTTACACCAGCAACGAGCATAAGACAAGGAAATCTGATATCGCTATACTTATTTATAATAGTATCACAAGTACTTAGTAACATATTAAACAAAGCAGAATCTCTAAAACTACTAAAAGGAATCAGGATTAATAACTCCTTATGTATGAACCACATGTTATATGTTGATGATATGCTTTTATCCTGTGAAGCATCAAGAAAGAATGCCAAAACATTAAACTTGAGTATAAGTTATAGGAACCTCACAGGCTAGAGAACAAACTAAGTAAAATCTAAAGTCTATTTCTCATCTTGGCTTAATTCTAGGATTAGAAAGTCTGTAAGAATATACATGAAATATGGAGTATTTCCATTTAAATACCTAGGTTGTTGGGTATCACCTTACACAGATTCCAATGTGCAAATTCAAGCCATTGGTTGATAAGGTAAAGGCAAAGTTAACTCAGTGGAAGACTCTCAGTCTCTCAATGGCTGGTAAAGTTACCTTAACCAACTTTGCAGAGATATCAGTACCACTATATGGTTTAAATACCTATGTTATACCTGACAGTATTTTGGACAACATTGCTAAACTAGTTAGAAGGTTCATTTGGTCTAACAAAAACACAGGTGGAGAGCTCCATCTAATTAATCGGGGAACCATCTGAAGTCCTAAAAGTAATGGTGGGTTTGGGCATTAAGGATCTTAAAAAAAATGAAGATAATCCTGTTTTCCAAATATGTACTAGATTTGGTCAATGACAAAGATAAGATGTGGGTACACCTAATGGAAAGAAAATATGGAAGTTTAGGGCCTTGGGATATACTAAAGAGTTCCAATATGTCTTGGGGGTATAGGTCCCTGCTAAATATAACAATACAAATCAAAAACAACATTGCAACAACTAATATAATTGTTAGACTCCATACTCCAACATCCATGATTGTTTGATGTGCCAATAAAGCTCAAGCCTACTTTTATAGATATGAACTATGATTTGACTAACATGTAGATTATAAATTTAACAAGGACAAACAAATGGGATTAGGAAGTGATTAATGAGTTGTTCCCAGAGGTTGCGACAGAGGTACTAAAAAGCAAGACAGTTAAAATCAAGAACATGCAAACTGGAGACGGGACCCAGGGAAGGGGTGCTACGTTAACAGTAGCAATATATGAATCACTCAGACTTAAGACAGAAACAAGTTCCTAGCCAGGATAGAAGAAGTAATGGAGACTCCAAGTGGCCCCCAAAATAAAATATTTCTTATGGAAGCTATTCCATGGAAGGTTGCCAACAAGGGACTATTTGTATAGAATGAATGTTGGTCTATATGACCCCTGCCTGTTATGCAATCTGGCTGATGAATCTATTAGACATCTGTTTTATGAGTGCATACAAGTTAGCAAAACTAGTTTGGAATAAGGTTCAAAGCAAGGACCACCTAATAGGTTGGGAAAAGAGGGGCACAGGCTTGGGAGATGGAGATTGGCTAGTGAAAAGAATGTTGGGATCCTACAGACTAACAGAAGAAGTAACACTGATAGCATACATCTTATGGCTCATATGAAAGACCGGGTACATGAGAATATTCCATAATATGGAGTTTGAACCTAAATGGGTAGCAAGAAGTGGAATAGCTAAAGCAAGGGATAACTATCACCAAGAAGAGGTAATAGAACAAGTAGGAGAAACTCAAGGATGGAGATGGAGGAACGAGAACTACAAGTATGAGTTCTACATAGATGGGCCATGGGAAGAAGTAGATAGTGCAGGTATAGGGTTTCATCATTTTAACTACTAATGGAGAGTTCTATCTTGCCGGCATGGGAAGCCACGAAGCGAAATCAACCTTTGAGGGTGAACTCCAAGCAATGAAGGAGGAAATAAGGAAACTGCTACAGCTGAAAAATTTAAGAGCAGTAATCTTCATAGATAATCAATATCTTCCTAAAATATTGAAACAAGATGGGATATATCATAATTGGAGGCTTGTTGAGACAAAAATGAGGTTTAAACAAATAATGGACGAGATCAGAAGCTAGGAAGTTCAACAGATAGTGAGAGGAAAATACACTCGCAGATAGGCAAAGGAAGCTAGAAGAACAAGATAGAGGTCCTTTATGAAGAGTAGCAACAGATGCCTAATTGGTTACATGATCAATTTTGTAATATTAGTAGTATTGTGATTGCAATTAGCTTGAAACTCTTATTACCCAAAAACAAAAAAGCTCTTTAATTAGAAACAAATCCAAATATAAATAAATATGATTTGCTTGGATCTTTAATAGGCTTACCATTGGATCTGGAGGCATTCATAATTTTATATTTTTAATAATTTGACAGTTCTATAAGTCCCACGCTGTAAAAATCAGGATATAATATCTATTTCAACCATGCTATATTATTTATTGCCTAAGGTGATGTTCGTGTTTTGGGTTTGCCCAGTTTTCCCCCATTTTCAACAAAAAAATCAAATGGGACTTCAAATTGTTCATAGTCATTTTTTTACTAATAATCCAATTATTTTTATTGAAATAATATAAATTACAACAAAAGATTCAAATGTCATTTACTTCCCAAAACCAATAACCCCGTAAACATACTTTATAAATACCCACTAAATCTATTAACTTAAATATAATTTTAACTTAAACCTAGTTTAAACTAAAAATTATGTAAAGTATCTTGTCTCTATGGAAAAATTACCGAAACAACCCTAAGTCTTACTTCAAGTAATATTTAGGGCAACATCCAGAGATGTCAAACAGACTATGCCGGGTCGGGCTGGCATGGCACGGGCCTGTAGCAAGCTAAGTACTGTTTGTGCCCGTGCTGACACTTCCTGCCAATTTTTGGGGGTTGACACAACACAAGGCACAACCCGCCATGTATGGGGTCGTATCAAGCCAGCCCGTGAGTCGATCCATTAAAATTTTAAAAATTAGAAAAACTTAGAAAAACTTTAAAAATCTCAACAAAAAAAAACATAGAAATTTTTTTAAAAAATCTTGAAATCCATGTCCGGCCTAGATCGTCCAGGTTTCCACCCTTCGCTTTTTTTCTTGAGGTAGATTGAGGTGTCGGAGGTTGGAAGGGTGCCAAAAGTAGGGTGGGTGATGGGTCCCTAATTCGAAGCAGGTGTATGGAGTTTAAGGAAGGGAGGGCTAATATGAGAGAAAGAAACAAATCTTCTAAGTCTTCATATAAGTTTGCAACTTGTAAGCTACATTTTTGTGCTTTCTAGATCTTCTTTTGTATCGTCGTTCCCACAAAATTTGCAACTTGTAAGATCATCGTCTATACCCCAATAGATCATGCAACTAAACTTGCAACAATCAATCTTCTCGTAAGGCAATCCTAAGCCCTTAACAAGCTTCTTTGTCTCATAAAAACTTTCCACATCATGTTTCCTTTGGGTAAAGCCTCACATATTAATTAACAGATCACATCATAACTCTTTTCTAACAGGTGATGCTCAAATTTTATACTCAACATCCAAGCGACCGTTGATAATACAGAATGATTGTCACAACTAGAATACAATTCCTTATCCACTGCATTCAACATTGAATAAAATTATTCTGTTTGTAGATTTGGAGATTCCTTCATTTGGCCATCCATTTGTGATGTTTCACCGATAGCTTCAAAGTTGTCTAGTTGCATGGTCTCAACTTGGTCATGCGTCGAAGTTGTTGTCTAATCATTAAAAGAAGGACCAGCTAAATCTAACACCATCTGTCTGTATGGATTCATCTCCTGCAACTCTTCTGCATCGAATTCATTAGTTTGGAAGATTGAACTCGATGATAAAGTGGTTGGTTCTCTGTGACACCTCCACTCAAAATAATTTGCAACAAATCCCTTTCTCAGTAGATGCATCCTAACTTCCTTTGGATGCCTATTTGTGCGGTTCTCGCATTTTCTGCATGGACACCTTATGTTCAGTCCATCCATGTATCTCGGTTGACTACAAGCAAATTCAAGGAATTGTTCGAGACCGGCATAAAACTCAAGGTTCATATCCCCTGGACCAAGATGACGAGCATACATCTAGGATCTATTAGGGGTATTCATGATCCTAAGATGTATTAAAAAAAACAAATAAAAGATAATAAAGAAATATATCTAAAAGTACCAAGAGCCACCAAGAAAAGAAACAAATCCAAATAAACTTCAATACAATTGTCTACAAGACTAATAGTACAATATTTATATAATTAAGAATAAAAAAATCATAGATTCAACAATATAATAATTAATGATTGCAAATAAAAAGAGTAATATATTCATTTAATATCTAATAAAAAAATGCTAAGCAAAGTCGAAAAAAATTTCATGGTTTGTTTTGTAGATATATGGATGCAACTAGCTGGTTAACAATGATGGTTCATAGTCTTCTAGTTTTATAATGGGGAAGGGGACCATGTAAGATATTAAAAAAAATAAAAAATAAAAAATAAAAATAAAAATAAACTAGCTGGTTGACCATGATGGTTCATAGTATTCTGGTTTTATGACGGAGAAGGGGACCATGTAAAAGATACTGTAAGAAGAAGTGAATGCCTCACTGAAATTAAATAACTTTTTAGTTCTATAAGTGAACACACAAATATCTTGTCCTTTCCACCATAAAATGAAATGCTATAGGTATTTATTTACTATAGTCCAATTCTCTCTAGATTTGTGAGGGCCAAAACATCAAGGAGAAGAAGGTCAAAAAGATAATCTAAAGGATAAAATTTAGGATGATATATATATGGAAATTAATATGAATTATATTTTTTAAATGAAAGAGTGTAGTATTGGAAATTAAAATTTTGCCCAATTCTTGGATAAACATTAAGCGTAAGGGCATGGTGATGATAGAGAATTATGAAAATATATCAAAGTGTAGTTTTAATTGTGGTCCCAAAATTATACTAACATATTAATTTGGTGTGTGATAAGAAAAATATACATTTTTTTTCTAATGATTAAATAAATAAATAAACACCAAAATTGCTGAACTTTTTTGAGCTGCTTTTAAATTCTTGCCGATTCAACTACTAAATTGATTTTTATTTTATAGAGATATAATTAGGGAACTAAAAATACACTACTTCGAAGTAAAACTCTTATTTGAAATACTACAAAACAAACACTTATACTAATTTTGATTTTATTCAAGACCACTCCTTATATTGAAAATACACAATAATAAAAATACCATGGAATATTAGATTCGCCATGGTTTGTTAGAGTGTCTACCAGCACCATCCAGGAGCAATAAGCACAAAGGCACTCCATAAGAAGAATCTGATCCTCATATTGAATAAAAACATGAGCAAGAGACAAGCAAGAGAGGGAAGATAGAAAATTTTCATTCAACTCGATTGCTAACAAATTTCGTCACCTATCTATTTCTATTCTAAACATTCCAACACAGAATTGTATAACGACTAGTGATCAACTTAAACATGAAACCATGTTTGATGATGGAGATTGAATGAGACAAGATCACTATTAATAGAAGAATCAGATACATATATTTATACACTAAAGACACAGGACATAACCGGATTAATAAACACTACTGTTCCTATTTCAAGTTCATGATAGTCTCGCAATCTGATTTAAATATAAATGTAGTTCTAATATTATGATGAACCGAACAACAAATAAACTTACCAATGTCTGGAAATCTCTGGCTATGTAAATCGATATTTGACTTTTTTCTCCCCAGAACACTGCATCATTGATTCGAAAAAGACTTGTTATTTCAGTAATGTGACTGTTTCATGTAATGCTCAACCTTTTAGCAAAGTTACTAAATGGAGAAAAATCTGAAGGCTGGTCCCAACCAATATACCTCAGATGCAAGAAAGATATAACCAACCAGTGATCATGAAGTCAGAATAATAAGAAAAGAAGGCTCTTAAAAAGAAAAATCAGAAGACAATAAGGTAGCGTTTGGTTGTTTGTAACTCTCCATACACGGATGGAGAGTTACAAGTGTAGGGAGTTAAAGGATGAAGAGTTATAGTTGTGTGTTTGGTTGGTTGTTTAAAGAAGTGATGGATGTAATTGGATGGGGGATATAGTTACTCCTATTGTGAATGGTGAGGTTACCCCTTTTTGAAAGATTAAAAGTATTTAAATATTTTTAAAACAAAACTAATGAATAGATAATTTTAAATCTTTTAAAATAAATAAATTGATGTAAATATTGTATTTAAATTTAAAATATTTAGATTAATTTAACAATACTCGAAATTAGGATATTTTAATTTAATATATATATATATATAATATAATATAATATAATAATATACATATACATATATATAATATAATAGAATATAATAATATACATATATATATATATATATATAATATAAGGGGGAATGGGTAAGATGTGGATATAACTCCCCATACAGTCATTTTTGTTGTAACTCTCCATACAAAAGTTTTGTATGTGGAGTTATACATCCACACCCAAAAGTGCAAACCAAACATATAAAGTAAAAAATACTATGTGAGGAGTTACCCATCCCTGGATGTAACTCCCCATACAATCAACCAAACACTACCTAAGAGGATGCAATTTCATATGAAAGAGACATGCACAAAACAAAAGAGAAGATAAAGTTTCATACCACAAAAAGCAAAAACAAAAGAAATCTGGATAGGGTGTCACTGTTCAGAAAGATCAATTTCAGATCTGGGGAAACAAATGTCCATCTAATTTAGCAGAAGAAAAAGGAAGGGATCCCAAACAAACAACAAATCAGACGCGTGCCAGAGATGAAGTATAAATAAAACCTTTAAATTGATATAAATAATTCTTATTTGGGACAGCAATGCCATGATGAAGACCACAACCATCACAGGTGTGTTTGACAACAAAACAACAGAATAAAAAACAGTAATCAATTATTGAAACATTGAAAAACAATCACAATAGTATGAAGAAAATGGAAGGAATTCCAAAATCAAATTGGATACATGCCAGCAAGAAAGCATTAAATACACAGTAAGAAGAAAAACCAGTGAAAAAAGTTACTGAAACAATGAAAACAGTCACATTAGGGAGAAAATGGAGAAAAATCTGAAGGTTGGTTCCAACCAATATACCTCAGATGCAACCTAAGTGATGTTCGCCAGAGGCAGGGAAAGCTCCAGAGGCTATTATTGCTAAGCCAAAAGTACTGTAGTTAAGAATAAGATGAAGTTTAATATCAAAAACAAAGAAATAAAGAACAAACAATCTCATTTCTTTGAAGAACTTACAAAATCTCCAGTTCAATGTATTTAAGAAGAACAAAAATAAAAGTAGAGAATAAACAGGGACAAGTCACAAGTAGAGAATAAAAAGAAATATAAGTAGAAAGAAAAAGAGCATACACAGGGACAAGTAGAAAGATAATTACATACACGAGTCACAAGTAGTCCATAAAGGCCAGCTCACAGACTAAGGAAAGATGATCGCTGCCCCATTTCTGAAAACATAACCATGAAATTTCTTGAAGCAGAACAATATTAAGAATAAACAAAATGGTTTATCCATTAGCAGTAGTCTCTTTATAAAACTATATCAAAGCATGAAAAACTAAAAGATTAAATCATTACCGAACTAGGGAGTCCTCTCAATCTTCTTAGAACACTGACTGGCAAGGTTTCAACCACCCCCACGGTTGGAGCTGAAATGAATGTGTAAGCTTCCCTGAAAATAAAAACCAATAGGTCATGGGATAGGTCAGAAATTACCAAAATAAACAATTGAGACCAGCATGTACATGCATGCCTAAAGGCTTCCAAAAGAGAAGCCTGTTCAAGCTGCAGAGACCATTATAAGAAAGAAAAAAGACAAAAAAAAAAGGTGGATCACAGAAGAGAGGCCTGCTCAAGACTGTTTGCTGTATTTATAGACAGTAGATTTATTTTGAAATCGTGGTTACATGATAGAACTGAATGTTTAGCCATAAGTTACAGAGACAAGATCTGAGAAATTTTGGTCTGACTATTCTAATGATCTTAGTTAGAACCAAAACACAGGAGTTGCTTCACAGGATAAAAAAAATGATTTAACACTAGAGGGAAACCACTCACATCTGAAAAATTTAGAGAGATGGGTCTGTATTGTAACACTCATAAAAGATTCCGTGGATACTGATGATTTGTCTATTAAGTAACAATTAAGATGTCTCTGTACATCAAACCAAAGCCAGACTTTGGGGAACAAAAAGGAAGCAATGGAGTAGGCCAGCTTCTATTGGCAAATGTCCTGTTAAAAAGTGAAACATCTCCCCTACCAATTACAATCCACAGATATCAAGGATTGTTATTCCCCTGCAGAACTATCCACTAGGCTAAACTTCGGATCACATATCAATGACTTGCATCATTTGGGTTCATCTAAACTTGAACGAGTTATAAGTAGAAAAAAAAAGAATTAGAAACTTGGAAGAGAGAAGGAAAAAATATATTAAAAAAAAGGAAGTTTTCAATTGTTCACTTATTTATTTACTAGGCGTAATTATAGAAACTAGGACAAGGAAGAGCACACACAAGCAGTCAAAACTAGTTTATTGTGATCATTCAATTCAGTTTGAAGTCAAAACCTTGTTTTGAAGTTTTCATAAATTAAACAATTTCCAGAAATTCAACCTTTCTACAAGTGAAAATTCACCAAAAATCAATTCAAAATTAAACAGCATCCTAAAAAACACCAAAAATCAATTCAAAATTCAACCTTTCAAGTCATATAGTTTAGCATAGTTAAGAACAACTCATGCAATCTGTCATATAGGCAACAATCATTCATACAAACTTAATCCATTGGACCAGAAGTCCAACTTGTCTGCAAATAAATCCAAGGAAACCAAACTAATACTGTTGAAATTCACAAAAAACAATAAAAGTAAATCAACATCCATAAAAACCTCGAACTCTCCTGGTCCTACCGATCCTAACCTGCCAAGAAACAAGAAAAAGAATCAACAAGAAATCCCCCATCCTCTCAGTCCGAACCCATCAAGAAACAAGAAATCCAAAGAAAATAAAAAAACAAATAACAATAATAAGAATAAGAATAAGAATAAGAACCACTCACAGCTGTGATCCCTCTGAATGAAGAGGTAAAACACTTGACAATACTTGTCAAAAGAGAGAGTAAAGGTCGTCTGCCATCGTCCCCGATCAAAAAGAGAAGAAAAAGAAAGATCATTCTGAAACCAAGAAAAACAAAATCAAACGAAGGAAAGCGAGGCAAGAGACAAATGGACTTACAGTGATTTCGAGAACGAGGAGAGAGGAGCTTCGGCAAGGGTCTGGAATTCCGGGGAATGGCTCTGCAAGAGAAGAACTCTGGGGATCGCCCTTGGGAATGAGGAAGATGTGATGCCGGAACTCGGGTTTCAGAGGAAAGGAGGAAGAAGAGAATAATAGAATCAGGGAAGAGAGCAAGAAGAGAACTTCATTCACAGAAAAAAAAACATCAGAATGCCTTGATTATTGTTTTCTGTTACAGCATATGAAAAGGAGGCGTTTGGTCATGTGTAACTGAAAATATAGCGGATTTATAGTACATTGTAATTTGAAATACATTACAGTCAAATCTAATATTTAGTTAAATATAACTAAAAATACTGTATTACAGAAATTTATATTTAATTGGAGAGATTTGTAAATCTGAAAGTTGGAAACATGGGTTTGATTTGATGTATTTAGGGGATAGCGACATTATATCCCCACCCTTCATATACCAACTTTTTTAATGTTATTTAAACTATTCAGTGAGTTAGTTTAACTTTAAGATTTGATGAAATCATTTTAATTTTTAATTAGTTTAATCAGTTTATCATATTATTATTAGTTTAAATTAATTATTAAAATAATTAGGAGAAATTACACTAAACTACCATCTGATTTGCCTCTATAGCAATTCGGGGCTTGTGGTTTAAGTTGTTATAATTTAGTACCTTGTAATATAATCCGTGAGCAAAAAGGTACCAAAACGCTTAACCTGTTAATATTTGTTGATGTGGCACAAAATTCAGAAAAAAAAAATCAAAAAATACTACAAGATAGAAAAAAGAAAGGAAAAATTTTACAATGTATTTGCTTTTAGGGTTGTGCTTATGGTCACCAGGTTACAATGTATTTGTTTTTACATTGTGTAATGTCACATGCATAATATATGATGTTAGGGCCTGTTTGGATTAGCTTTTTTTGAGTCCAGAAGCGCTTTTTTATAAGTTAAGCGCTTCTGGGCTCAAAAAAACCTGTTTGGATTAGCTTTTTAAAAAAGCAGAAGCTCCAAAAAAAGCTCAAACACTATTTTTTTCAAAAGCTGGTCATGTGATGCTTATGAAAAAAGCAGTTTTGGAGAAGAAGTTTTGAAAAAAGTGATTTTTTATAAGTGTTTTTTTTTAGAAGCCAATCCAAACAGGCCCTTACTCAAGTGGTATATTTGGTCTTACAATACATCCATTGGTGTATTTCAACTTACATTGAGTTTTGAGTTACAGAAAACCAAACAATGGTTTTGCAGTTACATTGTAACTTGAGTTACAATGTAACTGCAAAACCAGTGAAACAAATAAATGATGAAATGAGATCTATGGCCATAATTATATCATATGGCTTCTCCCAGCGATGAACAGCGGATGACGCTTGGAATTGGACGGTTTGGATTTTAAGTTGGTGTCGGGACCCACTTGTGTAATGAGATAAACAACTAGAATTGAATCCGAGTTCACCTTTACAGATCAGCCAATCGTTGCCTTCTATGTTGCATAGCATTGGAGTCTCAGCTCAATTCAGCATGTTCAGCTTCTCTGATAGACCTCTAACTTTGATCCTTTGAACCTCTATTATTGATTGGTTCGTCTGCATTTCATTAATCTCCAATTCCTCATATCCTTATGATCTTCATTTCTAATTTTATACATCAATACTCCCAGGCTAAGTTCCCTTGTCCTCAAGGGAAGTTTGGAAACCTTATCTAGAGATCGTCTGCGAACTCCCAAGTAGCTTCTGCATGGGAGGAATTATCCTAATGTATGAGCCATTGAGTTACTGCCTTGTTATCCCTCTTCACTATTCTTCTATTCAAGATTGCTAGAGGCTTCATAGTTGTTGTTGGTAATGAAGATGGGGGTAAGTCTGTTGCTACTTGTGTATTTGGAAGAGCTTTTTTGAGTAAAGACACATGAAAAACTGGGTGGATCAATGAGGAGGAAGGTAATTCCAGTTTGTAGGCCACACTTCCTATTTTGTTTAGGATTTTGTAAGGCCCATAATATTTGGCTGCTAGTTTAGGAACCTCTCTGTTAACCACTGAATTTTGCATGTATGGTTGTAACTTCAAGTAGACCATGTCTCCCATCTCAAAATTTCTCTTTGTGCGATACTTGTTGGCTTGAATTTGCATCCTTTCTTATGTCTGGGTTAGTAGTTGCTTGAGTACTTGGATGACTGCCCTTTTGTCTTACAAATTGGAGTTAATGGATACTATTGTTGAATCTTTAGGAAAATAGAGCAGATGAGTTGGTGGAAGTATCCCATATAATGCTTGGAATGGGGTCATTCTAATTGTTGTGTGGTGGTTTGTATTGTACCAAAACTCTGCCAATGAATAACCAGGAAGCCCAGCTTTTTGGTAGATTTCCAGTCATGCATCTCAAATACATTTCTAAGCATCGATTGACTACTTTAGTTTGACCATCTGTTTGTGGGTGATAAGCAGATGAGTGCTTAAGTTTAACTCCCTGTACCTTGAAGAATTCCTTCCAAAAAGTACTCAAAAATATAGGATCTCTGTTACTGACAATGGAGTAAGGGAACCCATGTAGTTTGTAAACATTGTCCAAATATGCTTTGTGCTACCACTTCTACTGTGTATGGATGTGTCAAGGGTATAAAATGTGCATATTTAGTCAATCTGTCGACCACTACTAGTATGACATCCTTGCCATTGGACTTTGGCAAACCATCAATGAAATCCATGGTGATGTCTGTAAAGTTAGATTGAGGGAGGGGTAAAGGTTGTAATAATCCAGGTTGTGCCACATTTTCAGGTTTGTATCTCTGACAAACTTCACACTGTCTTATGAACTCTCTAACTGATTTCCATAACCCAATAGAAGGTTGTTGATATCCTCTAATATGTAGCATGTATGCCTGAATAGCCCCCAAGGCACTGCTATGAACTGAGTGTAGTAATAGTTCCTTTAGTTCTTGATCAGGTCTAATTACTAGTTTGCCTCTTTTGAGCAATTGGTCCTGTGACCATATGAAGTGTGACTGAATTTGGTCTTGTTGTAGGCTCTAAAAAATTTCCTGTACATGAGCATCTTTCTGCCATGATTCTCTAATCCTGTCTATCAAATCTGTTAATATAGTTGATAGAGCATGAATTATAATGTTTGGAGATTGAATTCTGGAGAGGGCATCTGCTGCAGAGTTAGAATTCCCTGGTTTATACTGGATTTCATAATCAAATGACATCGATTTGGATAACCAGTTATATTGGCTTAAAGTTGTCAGTTTCTGCTCCAATAAATACTTCAAAGGCTTATGGTCTGTCTTGATTATAAAGTGTCTTCCCATCAAGTATTGTTCCCACTTCTTGACAACAAATAATATAACAAACATCTCCCTCTCATAAATGGGTAAATTCTGATGTCTAGGGGATAACATTTTGCTTATATAAGCTATAGGATGTCCATTCTGCATTAGAATGGCTCCAATTCCCCAGTTAGAAGCATCTGTCTCAACTATGAATGCTTGGTTAAATTTTGGTAATGCCAAGATAGGTGTTGTAGTCAATGCCTGTTTAATTTCTTCAAAAGCTTGTTGAGATGAACTGTTCCATTGGAACTTTTCTGACTTCTTCAGTAAGGAGTATAAAGGGTTAGTTAGTAGAGCATAGTTCCTGATGAACCTTCTGTAGTACCCTACTAATCCTAAGAATCCTCTTAGTTGTTTGATTGTCATAGTTTTGTACCACTTCAATCTTACTGGGGTCAGTGGATATACCTTCCTTTGTAATTGTGTGACCCAAATATTCTATAGAAGTTTGAGCAAAGGTGCATTTATTGAGTTTGGCAAACAAGGTGTGTTTCAACAGAATTTACAACACTTCATCAAGATGTAGGATGTGTTGGTTCAGGTCCTTGCTGTAAATTAGAATATCATAAAAAAAAGGATTAAAGCCATTTTTGGTACTTAGAAAAAGGTCCAATGTTCATTAACATCCTAAATTTGAAAGTTGTTCAATGCAGTCCCTATATTTTGCGTATTCTGTCACATTTGGTCCCTGACGTTGATGTGGCGTTGACGTAGCATATGAATGAAATACATGGTATTTATTTATTTATTTTATTTTACAAGTGGTCGTATTTTGATGACGTGGCAGGCCAGCTAGACTGCTGACATGGCATGCCACGTGGCAATTTTTAATTTTTTAATTTTTTAATTTTTATTTTTTTAATTATTAATATTTAATATTTTATTTGTATTTATTATATTATGAATAAATAAAAAATAAAATAAAAAATAAAAAATAAAAGATAAAAATAATAAAAACTAAAAAATTAAAAAATTAAAAAAAATTTGCCACATGGCATGCCACATCAGCAGTCCAACTGGCCGGCCACATCATCAAAATACGGCCACCTGTAAAATAAAAAAATAAATAAATACCATGTATTTCATTCGTATGCCATATCAACCCCACATCAGCTTCAGGGACCAAATGTGACAGAATACGCAAAATTTAGGATGAAAATGAACATTCAACCTCTTTCCAAGGACCAAAAATGGCTTTAACCCTAAAAAAAATACCAGTACAAATCTTCTTAATTGATGTTTGAAGACCTCATTCATAAGGCTTTGGAAGGTGGATGGTGCATTAGTGAGACCAAAAGGCATGACCTTAAATTCAAAGTGACCTATGTGTGTTTTGAAGGTTGTTTTATGTATGTCTTCTGGATGTATTCTGATTTGATGATAGCCTCATCTTAGGTCTAATTTAGAGAAGATGGTTGCCCCATGTAGTTCATCCAACAACTCCTCTATTATTGGAATGAGAAACTTGTTCTTTACTGTTAGGTTGTTGAGGCCTCTGTAATCAATACACATTCACCAGGAATTGTCTTTTTTCTTCACTAAAACCACTGGTAAAGAATAGGGTGAAGTACTATTCTGTATTACTCTGATGTCCATTAGTTCTTGAGTCAACTTTTCAATAATATTTTTCTGAAAGCACACCATATCTGTATGGTCTTCTGCACACTTGTTTTGTCCCTTCTTTCATTATGATTCTATGGTCATGTTGTCTTGATAGTGGTTTTCCTTTCCTAAAAAACCTGGGCATTTTTTGTAAAATTTTGGCTAATTCTGATGGTAAACAATTAGCTCTGGTTAGGAGTTCATTCAATGCTGGAGGTGTTGAGTCTTGATGATTCAATATGGTGATTGCAAAGCATTGAGTCATTGACAATTGTGAATTTTTTGTCAATAAACTTTGCATCCTGTTCTCGTTGATCCATTGCATTGAATTATTTGTCTCTCCTTTAAGGAGATATTCTTGATTTCCTGACTGGAATTTCATCTGCAATTGTTTAAAATTCCAAATGATTTCCCCCAATTTAGCTAGCCATTGGATTCCTAGGACCATGTCATAGTTATCTAATGGAAATTCAACTTTGAATTTATACCCTTGCATATTCCAATTGAAATTTCTGCAAGTTTCCTTCAAATTAGCACATTTCCATTGGGTGTAGATACCTTAAGTTCAGCGACTAGTTCTAATGAACACCCAAGCTGATTGGCCATCTTTGAATATAGGAAATTGTGAGTAGTCCCAAAGTTAACTCAAGGGCAGCTCAAGGGTAAAGCGGGTGAAGCAATTGTTTTAGGCCTCAAATTTTAAGGGCCTCATATTTATTTTTTATCCTGTAAGAATTTTTTTTTTCTTTTTTGAAATCTTATTATCATAACTATAATAATAGATTATTATTAATAAATTAATATTTAAAAATTTTAATTTTAATTTTAATATCTATTGGAGGTCTCATATAAAGTTTAACCCTTAAATTTTTTTAAAAGTTTATCATTGTAGTTATAATAATTATTTGTATGATAAATTAATATTTAAAAATTTTAATTTAATATCTATTGGAGGCCTCCTCCTACTACATTTGAACCTGAAATTTTTTAAAACTTTATCATGCTAAAATAATAATTATTTGTTATAATATACAGATATTTAAATTTTTTAATTTAATATCTAATCAATTATATATCTTTTATCAACTAACTTTTTAAAATAAAAAATAATAAACTAAAGTTTTAACTTTTTTTAGTTTAATACATAATTAAATATATATCTTCTCCCAACTAGGGGTGAAATCGGTTTCAGTTTGGACGAATTTCCAAACCAAGCTGGTATTTTTTGATTTGGAAAAAACCAAACCGAACCAGACTGCACAATTTGAAAAATTAAACCAAACCAAACTAGTTCGGTTCGGTTTGAACCTCGGTTTGAAAGATTTTATGTCATTAGCAAGAAATTTATGCCGGCGGCCTCTGATCTGCGATGGGCCGCAGGATTGAGTGAGATGTGTCAGCGGGGAATAGATGGGAAAAGGAGAGTGAGTGGGTTACGACAAAAGGAAAAGAAGTGAAAACTGAAAATCTGATTTCAATTTTCAAGCTATTCAAACCAAACCAAACCAATTTTTAAAAAACTAATCCCAAGAATTATTAATTATGTAGCCGTTGGTAAATTGGTAAGTAACGGTCATTTTCTCTATTATAAATCGGGATTGTTTTTAAACTTTTTTATACTTTACTCTTTTCAATCTTTGCTTTTGAGTTCATGTTTGCAATACTCATCGATCACAATGTCTCAAGAAAGATTAAATGGATTAGCCACATTATCAATTGAAAAAGGAATGTTAGAACAAATTGATTATAAAAATTTAATGAATAACTTAGCATCTCCAAAAGTTAGAAAAATAAATTTTAAATAATTTTTTTGTAGTAGATAGTTTTTTCTATATTTTTCACAAAAAAAAATTCTCTTTTTATAAAATAACTTGTTATCTTCCTATTGTTTAAATTTTTGTTTGTTTGTTTAGATTTTTTTTTTCTTTTTGGAGTGGTTATAGAGTTACTTCCCCATCAAAACCCATAAGAGTTATCATTATATAAAATAGTTAAAAAAAATATCTTGTATAAGTGTTTGTTAAAAAAATTAATAAAATTTAATTTATATTAAATAATTAAAAGTCCCCTTTTAAAATTTTCCTTTAGGCCTCCAACTCTCTTGAGAAGCCCTTGAGTTAATTAAAATGGATAGAACCTTGGTTCTTATAAAATCTTTTATTCTCGTAGTCTGGAAGCTACAAGCTCCAGTAAGTGCATGAAAGGATATCTGGGGGGTTTCAGTTTCAGTTTCTTCTTCTAATTCAATGTCTTCTTCTACAGAGTCTTGATCTTCTTTATCTATATTGATAACAATCATCATGTACATTTATTTCATTTTTTGCATTTGTGGCCTGGAACAAATTTTTCTTCACACCAAAAACACAGCCCTTTCCTCCTCCTTTCATCCAACTCTTTGCTAGACAATTTCCTTGTTTGATTCATAGTAGAATTATCAGCCATTGGCAATCCCAGATTACCTGTCTTTGCTGGGTTGATAGGCTTATTTGGATTGATAGAAGTTCTTGCCACTGATCTAGTGTGAGATGTCCCACTATTTTCATTTCAAAAATTATTATTTGTTTCCAGTTTTCCTCTTTTCTGCCACAGTAATTCCTGAACTGTAGCTAGAGCATATGTTGACTGTAAGGAGGTAGGATTAAACAACCTTATTGATGGTTCTATTTCTTATTTCAGCCTTCCTAAAAAATAGCTTATAGCTTGGGATTCATTCAAATCAGTCTTGCTTAAACTCATATCAAAATCTTCTAAATATTGCTCTAAGGACCCTGTTTGCTTTAGTTTTTTGAGCTCAAAAACAGGATCAAGGAACAATTGTTCTCCAAATCCTTCTGTGATTGTTATCACAAATTCCTTCGAAGAATTCCCTTTTCCTTTATCTTTAGTTTTCAAGAAAGATTTATACCAGTGCAAGGCCTTTCATCAAATGTATGGATGCCAACTTCACTTTATTCAACTCATTAGTATGATCTAGCTCAAAGAATTGATCTACTTTATATAACCATTCATGGATGCAAGAACCATCAAATCTAGGAAACTCAAGTTTGGCATAGTGGCTTGCATTCATGGAGGATTCACCAGAACCTAGTATACCATCACTCCTATTAGCAACATGAGGACGGGTAGTGGGAGTTACCTCATGATTTGGAGTGACAATCTCATGGATCATCAATTTGATCTTCTGCATAGTCTCCATGGCTCTGCTATGCTCTTCTCGGATTTCTTGGATGGCTTTGGTATGTTTCTCATCGGTCTCTTTAATCAGGGCTTCTAAATCTTTGATGTCGTGTTTCTTGTTGTTTGCCATTGCCAGAATCAGAGCTTTGATACCAGTGATGTCGGAACTAGGGTTTCAGAGGAAAAGAGGAAGAAGAAGAAGAATAAGAAGAATAAGAGAAGAATAGAATCAAGGAAGAGAGCAAGAAAGAGAAAACTTCATTCACAGAAAAAAAAAACATCAGAATGCTTTGATTGTTGCTTTCTGTTACAATATATGAAATGATGAAATGAGATCTATGACCACGATTACATCCTATGACTTCTCCCAGCGATGAACGGTGGATGACGCTTGGAACTAGACGGTTTGGATTTTAAGTTGGTGTCGAGACCCACTTATGTAATGATATAAACGGCTAGAATTGAATCCTGGTTCACCTTCATAGATCAGCGAATCGTTGCCTACCATGTTGCACAACATCTGGAGTCTCAGCTCAATTCACCCTATTCAACTTCTTTGATAGACCTCTAACTTTGATCCTTTGAACCTCTACTATTGATTGGTTCGTCTGGATTTTATTAATATCCAATTCCTCATATCCTTATGTCTAATTTTTATATATCAAGATGCAAGAGGCCTTGGGGATTGGGGAGATGAGGGAGATGCGGTTGATGTCGTTGCAATTGTAGAGCTCGTAATCAAGACAGCATGGTGATGAGGGTGTTCAAAGGTTACGGTTGATGTCGTTGCGGTGGAGGTTGGAAGGTTGGGTATTGGGATGAGGGTTAGGGCACAAAGTGTAACGCCCCGACCCGGATCCCGGGACCTCGGGCACGTCAACAGACCGGTCGTACCAAAGTGGAGACGGACCCCACTCGAGTACAAGGCCTAAGTAAACAGTAGCAGATAACAAAATGAAATCAAAAAGTTTATTAATCCAATAACAAACAAATACAAATCAGAGTGCTAATGCGGAAAATAAAGTACAAGGGTCCAAAGCCCTAACAAATCCAGGCCCTACATGGTCATAAACCAAAGATCTCACACAAGGCGAAAAGAGGTCCTCCGATCTCAGCAAATATCCCACCCCGACTCTCGCATGTCTCCTGAGCTCGAGTCACCTACTCCTCAGGACCTGAAATGAGAGAAGGGAAAAAGTGATGAGCTTTCGAAAGGAAAGCCCAGTAAGTACCCTGCAAGGATCTCAAGGACATAAGATGAAACATGATATCAAAAATCAAAGAATCATCAAGCAATGGGGATACACCCCGTACAAACAGATCCTAGGAGTCTACCACAAACATCAACAACGGCACGACTCCTATTCGACAATAGCCCTCGGGCTCTGGAAGAGAATTCCAATAACAAGCTCAGCAATGATTTCCCCCTGTCAGCAACACACAGCACCTGCTGCCAGCGACTAACCTGTCGCTCCTTGGTAGTGCCACCTCTCTCTCATGTCGACATGGTTAGTGATCGACCATCGGCGAGGGGATGGCCGAGTATCGCCCCTTCCGGCCGTGAATGCCGAACGCCAGGTTGTCCCGTCCCCAACGCTCTCCCAACATCCGGAGCTCACCTGCTCCACCGAATCCGGGCGGAAGAAGAAACTTCACCATGACACCTACCCGGCCAAAGACACAAGTCTGCAGTATCTCCATGGTCTCGTGCCAGACAACAGGAGGCTATGCTCAGTGAGCCCGCTCACTCCACTGACGCATACCTACCTAGCTGCACACAAGCACCACGAGTGCCTACAGTCAAGTGTCCGCCCACGGGTGGGCAAGCCCAACAGAGCATTTCAAACAAACAGGTAGTAACAATACTACTACAAGCACATCAATCACACACATACAAGGAAGGAGAACAAAACAAACATGTATGTGCATGCTTCCAAGAAAAACAAATACTTCAAAGAAGATATGCTAACTAATAGCATTCATCAAATCAAGAAACCCAAACAATGGGTAGGAGCGAGGCAAGAGTAACTTACCTGTAATCACTAAGCCTGGTGTTCCACGGATACTCCTCCCGACGCATCCACGTCGATATCTGGCAACCATAACTACAACTCAGTAATTGCGCACGTGTTTGAAATTAACTACCCTTACTATGCATGATTAATTACATGGTCCCGGCCAATTAATAAACCCAACCTTTTACCTCACCAATCCATAAACATATCATGCTCTTATTTAACATTGGCCCAACTAGAAGTATTTTGGCCCATTAAAAGTATGATGGATCTCTGTCCGTCTCAATATTAGCTATATAAAGCTTTTGCTTATTTGTATTATTATTATTATTATTATTATTATTATTATTATTATTATTATTATTATTTTTTAAAAAAAATATCCAATCCTCAGCAGGTTACTCTCAATATTAAAACCAAGTCTTGAATACTCCTAAAACACTACAACTAGGTATAAGGATCAACTAATCACCAGCCAACTTCATACCCATCTTAGTATGGCATCAAATCATTTATGACTTTGACTGGCAATTAATCTACCATGAGTTATATACATGTATAAACATTCCACAGAAAGAAATTAACATAGATGAATCGATGCCAAATGACTCATTCAACCCACAGACCTCTATCTTATCAACTAAAATTCTCCTCTGAATCTCATCCCGTAAATAATCATATTTCCAACACTTAATGCTCCTGCAGACCCTCACATAAAACTCATGAAATGTCCACATAAAAATCATAAAAAATTATCATCAATCTCAACAAGAATGTAGTAAATCCAACAACTCCCCCATAAACCCATAAAATTCTCATCACTTAAATAACACCATCCTCCTTATGGATCCTGACAATCAAACCTGGTCTAAGTAACCATTTAAAAGAATCTCAACTAAGACTTCACTCATTCATCATCCACTGATCACTCCCACTAAAGTCATACATGACCTCAGGCTTCCAACTACTAACCATAACAATGACCAAGACCAAGTGTTATCACAACATTCATGTCCACAACATCGTCTTCTCAAAGTACATACTAAACAAAAACATCAACAAAGAACAGTGAATAATAGACATAAAAGCATACTTTGGGGAACCCATAGACCTGTGGTAAATCAATGATTATACATTCCCCTCTATGTCCTCCTCCAACTACTATGAAAATCCATACATAAAATCCAAGGTTCTAGATTAACTCATCATTTCTGACAGTACTTCTCTCTTACTGGACTCTCTCTCTCTAGATGCTTATAGACTTAAGATCTAATAATGAATATATAGATTTATACATTTGTGCTCTAATCGCCCATTAAAGCCAGTGTTTACCTACAAACTCCAACCTCAATTCATGCATATCTCTACATCCTCACAGGCATGCAACCACTCTTGCTCCCTTCCCAAAGCTTCCAAGTTCTTAACAGTATTTCTATCAAAATGAATTAACTTATGTTAGGCTTAACAGATGCTTACCAAGCTGTAGTTTCCCTGTGGTGTTCAGGTGGCAGATAGCCCTTACTCGTCGTCCACAGTTCGCTGATCCCCCTCAGCTTCAACTGCGACACACAAATGCACAAACTGAGGCTCATAAACAGATTTAGTCTTAAGGCCTGAGCTCTCTCTCTCTCTACCTGGAAACCGACGATGTATGGCACCTCAGGCAGTTCTCCTTCGACGAGCCAGCCTCCTCCAATCCCTCAGTCCACCTTACTCTCCTCCCAAACACCCCGACGGCCTGAGCAACCCAATTGATGACAACGACGATGGGAAAACTCCTCGTAACTTATGAAGGCTGGCGTCCTCCGATGGATAGGATGAGATCAATCGTATCGTGGCCGACGGCGGTTTCGGAACTGCCCAACGACGGCCAGATATCTCGGAAACACCTAGTAGACCCAGTCACCGCGATGAAAAACAGTCTCACGCCTGGGTGCATGAGTTATATGGCTTTTTGCGCAAGTACCCCCAGGTTTCTTTTAAATTAAACATAGTTCATTATGAAGAAAGGAAAATTTCACTGAAGTCCTTCTGACTTAATAATTCTACATGCGGGTCCTTATTCTAGAGAGAGTGGCAAACTCAAGCCAAGTCCTCATAATTTTCCAAAATTAAATTTTAGTCCCTATTATACTCAACAATTTCATTTCAGGTATTATTCATCTAAGTCCCCACCTTTTTATTTAATTTAACTTTGGAAAAATCTCTTCAATTAATAGGATGTTTACACAATAAAACATCAATCTATTTATAAAACCTTGGGTGTTTACAATCCTCCCCCCTTACAGAAATTTCGTCCTCGAAATTTAAAATCATAAACACAAAAGAAGATCCTCAAACAAACAGATCCGGATAGCGCTCCTTCATATCTTCTTCGCGTTCCCATGTCGCCTCACGATCTGAATGATGGTTCCATCTCACCTTCACAAAAGGAATGACCCGGTTTCTCAATTGTTTCTCCACTCTGCCCAAAATCTCCACCGGGCGTTCCTCATAAGACATATCCTCCTGGATCTCCACCGAAACCTGTGGAATCACCCGAGATGGATCCCGAATACATTTCTTCAGCATAGAAATGTGGAACACATCATGGACCTGTGCCAAGTTCGGGGGTAACGCCAACCTGTAAGCCACGGCCCCAACTCGTCCAAGAACCTCAAATGGTCCAATATAGCGTGGAGCAAGCTTCCCACGCCTCCCAAATCTCATAACACCCTTCATAAGCGACACTTTCAGGAACACAGCATCACCCACCTGAAACTCCCGGTCAGAACGTTTCTTGTCAGCATAACTCTTGTCTGCTCTGAGCAGCCTTCAGCCTCTCCCTAATCATCCTGACATGCTCCTCTGTTTGCCTGACAAAATCTGGCTGCTTAATTGTCTTCTCAGCTACCAGCTTTCTCTCACCCACATCTCCCCAACAAATCGGTGTTCGGCACTTCCTCCCATAAAGTGCCTCATAAGGAGCCATCCCAATGCTCGCCTGGTAACTGTTGTTGTAGGCGAACTCCACCAAGCTCACTGCGTCATCCCAAGATCACGAGAATCCGGTACACATGCCCCGAGCATGTCCTCCAAAACTGAATGGTCCTCTCGCATCCATTTGTCGTGGGTGGAAGGTCATCGAAAAGCCGGACTGTGCTTGAGCCTCATGCAGACTCTCCCAGAACCTCGACACAAATCTCGAATCCCGATCAGAGGTAATCGACACTGGCACTCCGTGCAACCTCACAATCTCATCAATGTACAACTGAGCCAACTGCTCCAACGAAGCGCCCGTTCTCAACGGTAAAAAGTGTGCCGACTTAGTCAATCGGTCAACAATGACCCAGATTGACTCTTTACCCCTCTGAGTACGGGGCAGTCCTGTCACGAAGTCCATGTTGATATGCTCCCACTTCCACTCTGGAATGGGTAAGGGCTGTAAAGTCCCAGCTGGCTTCTGATGCTCTGCCTTCACCAGCTGACATGTGATGCACTTCGACACAAACTCTGCAACATCCCGCTTCATACCCTTCCACCAAAAATGGTCCTTCAAACCCTTGTACATCTTGGTACCTCCAGGATGAATCGCATAACCTGAATAATGTGCCTCCTCAAGGATCTCCTCCCTCAACTCTGGGACACTAGGCACACAAAGTCTGTCATCAAACCTCAGAGTACCATCCTCATGAATCCTGAACCGTGACGGTTCACCCTGACCAACCTGACCCCTGATCTCCTCCAGATCTGGATCCTGTCTCTGAGCATCTCTGATCCTGCCCAACACTGAGGGTCGAACATGCAAGCTGGCCAAACTCACCTCCATGTGCGGCAAAATCACTTCTAACTCCAGTCTCCTCATCTCCTCCAACAAGGGCCTCTTAGATGTCAATAATGCGGCAACTCCATAGTTGGACTTCCTACTCAAAGCATTTGCCACTACATTAGCCTTCCCCGGGTGGTAGTGAACACTCAGATCATAGTCCTTGATCAACTCCAACCACCGCCGTTGTCTCATATTCAGCTCCTTCTGTGTAAAAATGTACAAGGCCGTATCCAAGTGGAGACGAGCCCCACTCGAATACAAGGCCTAAAAATGATAAGCAGATAACAATAATAATCAAATGTTCATTAATAATAAAGAACAACATCAGAGTTATACAACGGAATTAAAAATCATGAAGGGTTCCAGGTACCCTACAAAACTCTATACAAAATCAGTTCCTATAAGGGTCCTACAAGTGAAACTCTCACACAACCTGAGGTCCTCGGACCTCTCCAACCTATCCCAGTCTCATGCGTAGCTCCAAACCCTGAGTCATCTGTTCCTCTTAACCTGGAAGAGAAAAAGAAAGTGAAGTGAGCTTTCGAAAGGAAAGCTCAGTAAGTGCCTTGCAGAGAAATCACGATAAGCACAGTCCAAATAGTCAAGATAGACAAATCATGACAATCAGTCAACACAATGAGTCAATCAAACGGGGCCCCCTAAGCCCGACCAATCACACCTCCACGGTCAGCACAAGTGCCGTGTGCCTCAATGGTTAAGTGTCGGACGACAGGTGGCTATGCTCCCTGAGTACGCATACTCCATCCCTGAGACATACCAACCCAACCTAAACACAAGCACCATGAGTAGCACAGTAATGTCCCGGTCCACGGTGGCATGCTCAGTGAGCATCCAAAAGCAAGCTCATACCACAACCAATCAACCGATATGGAAGCATCAAACAAAACATGTATGCCGGGAATCAACAACAGATATCCAAATCATAATCACAGGCACAATCACGATACCAGCAAAGGATATACCAAACCAGGTATAAGAATGCCAAAGAAACCCATACAAAGGGTAGAAACGAGGCAAAGACACTTACCTCTAAACGCATCCACTCACCGCGCCGTATCTGTCCCAACGAAGCTCAACGCTCCTCGTCAATACCTGATAACCACGAGTCCCAACTCAACACACGCATGAGTGTTTAAGAATATTATCACTTAAAATTCACATGCAACTAAATGGCCCCGGCCCATTAAATAAACTCATCTAAATTCCCAAACTATTTATCACTCAATTAAATAAACTAATTCTCCTTTTAATTGAGTCCACAAGTTCGGCCCAAAGCCCATCTAAACAAATCAAGTAGTAATTCCACACTTTATTAGTAAATACTAATTAAACAAATACAATTTAGAGAACTTATTATTCCACTATCTCACGGCCTGGGCCGACTACTCACAGCCCACACAACATCAGTCCAATCTCTAGACATGCACACTATCACTTAATTGAGTAATAAAGAAATTTCAAAGCCATTAGAGCCAAAAAGGAGTCCAATACCCACTTCCATGATACTCCATAATTATATGATCATCCTAATGTCATTCATAAAGAAATAACAAATCAAATCCACTATTCAACAGTGTTTCATTAAGATACGAAGAAACCTTTCCAAATATTAAACACCATCACCCTCTTTTCTACAAATGTAACACGAACACAAACTCAAGCACCCCTGTGTTTCCCCATATCATCATTTTCACGAACCCAAGCGGCATTGAATTCTCATCTAACATATAATCACAAGAACCCTCACAAAGACAGTCTCAAGATAGGTTCACAGAACCTTGAACCCAAAGCTCCTTGGGCTTCATACTAATCCTACAAAACCTTTTTATTTACATCATACAACCTTAAAATCAGATGCATGCATGAGTCTACAAGGAAACCATAGTAAACAGCAACCATAAAACACCTCAAACACCTGACTATTACTCAAGCCACAACCCATGCACTCATAGGTCAAATTATCATATTAATCAGGACCTAGTCTTTAGCATGCACTTATGAACACTATATAGAGAACATCAAATAACGATTCAAACCATTCATTCACCTTTTCATTTCTATATGAGACAGACCTGACAATTCTTTAAAACAATCACACATGCAATAGGTCTTGTTACTATCTCCTCCTTCTAACACAGCCTCAACTGCACTACCATTCATCACCACCTAGTTATGAAACCTCTCATAATCTTCTCAAGGAAATAATCAACACTTAGATGTCCATAATCCTCTAATAACAGCCCACACTCTAATGAAAATTCTATGAGATTAGACCAGCATTAGCAGCCATTCTTTCCTCACACATGAAATAACATTAAAACTCCAGAACCTCAAAGCACATAGTCATTAGCAATGTTCCTGGCTATTAATATCTAGTCATCACAAGATCTCATTCTATGACTGAACCTAATCCTAACCCAGCTCTTCCGTTCCAAACATCACATGTGTTAAATGACTCAAGAAATTTAAAGCCTCCCCACATACATGAATTCAAGCACTCCTGATCCACTATTAATCATGCATCAATATTATATCCTGGTATCCTTATTATCATGCATCCTTGTTTATCGTACATATGTTCCCTAGCATGCTACCTAGTATTTCCAGGATAGAGGAACTCACCGGGCAGCGGTGGCGCCCCTCCCTGGTCAAGGCTCCATCAGGCCTGTACGCCTTCAGATGTGCACCGACCTCTCCTTCTTCACACGCGTAGACGATTGTGGATCAATCTCGCCGGTGGTGGCTGTCAGCCGCCTTCCCGTCCTCCCTTCTTCTCTCTAGAAACGACGGCAGGCGAGGTGAGAGTTATGCTAGGGTTTCGAATAATATTCCCCTTATATAGGGCTCGCGAGGGGATCGTAATACGATTCGAAATCAAATTTTAACAGTTCTTATCCTTTTATCTATTAGTTTCAAACACAAGGCGTTCCTTTTCAATCCTTCAAATTCAAACGTCCTCAAGTAAATCCTCTTCCTGAGAGTATGCACGATTATTTCCCATTTTATTTTATATTTTAAACTTAATTTACATCTCCTCATCAGAAGCATGCTTACATATATATGATATTATATAATTTTCTATATAAAATGTCCATCCATCAAACCAAGCCATCTTGTCAACTAATGAATCCTCCTTAATTTATTAAAGTATATATGTTCGTATGTATGTCCCATTAAATTCATGTTTGGGGTTCCACTTGATTAGTAATATATATATATTACGAACCATTTAAAAAAAATCAACAATTTTCAGAAATTTTAAATTCTAAAAATTCAAATAAACCCAACCTTGGAACAATTATTCATTAATTTAATCCCCAATAACCATTAAGTCTGATTTAATCAAATAATTCATCTTAAATTTCCAATTTAAGATTTTATCCAAACCACAAATTTAATTCTATTATTTTTTTTTTCTTCCTCTAATTATCCAAAATTAGATAATTCAGCTCAATTATTAAAGATAATTAAAATCAAGAAAATACCAAAATTACCCACAAAACCCTTGGGTTTTACACAAAGAGGAAGAGAGGAACGGATGTTATTCATACCAATCGCTAAACTCACATTAGTCCCTCGCTAATTACCCATATACCCATCCAGCTAAACTAAACCAATTGAGCAATGTTATTCATACCGACAATCCTTACCGAATTTTCTTCCAGACACCATTGATATCATCTCGGAATCATCACCAACACCATCAAGGGACAAAATCAATGGTTTCAGGAAGGCGATTCGGTAAGGATTGTCGGTACATATATCATTTGTCAAACCAATTAGTGAGGGAGGAACCATGTCCCTCGCTAATTATCATATGTCCCATCGAACTCCAAAAAGCCCTCGCTAAACTTAACCAATTAGTGAGGGAACTAAGTACCTCGCAAATTACCATATGCCCATCCTAAACTAAACCCATTAGAGAGATAACTAAGTCCCTCGTTAATTAGCATATGCCTATTCTAAACTAAACAAATTAGCGAGGAAAATAACTCCCTCGCTAATTACCATATGCCCATCTTAAACTAAACCAATTAGCGAGGGAGCTATATCCCTCGCTAATTTCCATATGTCCATCCTAAACTAAACCAAGTAGCAAGGGAGCTAAGTCCCTCGCTAATTGCCATATGGCCATTCTAAACTAAACCAAATAGCGAGGGAATGAAGTCCCTCACTAATTACCATATGATCCATCCAAATCCAACATCTGTGGTGCTAAACTAAATCAATTAGCGAGGGAAATAAGTTCCTCGCTAATTACCATATGGCCCATCCAAGTCAAAGATTTGCAATGGCAAATAGGCCCTTGCTAAACTAAACCAATTAGTGAGGGAACTAAGTCCCTCGCTAATTACATGCCCATCCACATCCAACATTTGGGAGGGACATAATTCCCTTGCTAAACGCATCAGCTTTGCGAGGAAATCTGTCCCTCGCTAATGGCAGTGTAAGAATTTTAAAAATTGCGAGGGAAAGGGTTCCCGCACTAGTCTCTAGCTACATATAACTGATCTAATGGACGCACCACCATCTCCGCGCACAAATTTCGCAACGAATTGTTTTTTCTCTAGCAAATCCCTAACTCTATACGTATCCGTCACAAAGTTCTAGCTATTTTGCAATAACATAAGTTTCCTCGCTATTTTTTGTCACAATTTTGTTGTTTTTTTGTAGTGCTCACCCATCCCTCCAGCCTCCTCTCCCTGAATTACCAGTAGATCAAAAAACAACATCTACAAGACGATCAACAAATTAAACTTTACATCTTAGCTCACTAAATCTAACAACCTTGAACCAACATCCATGACTTAAGCCATATAAGATTCCAAGTGGTATCAAGCTGTCTAAGGAGTATGATGCTCCTGCTTAGAATAGGACTCAGGAACTTATTCCCTCTGACCAAACGCAGAATTTGGTTGGTTGCAAGTGGATTTTTCATACTAAATATTTACCTGATGGTTTTGTTAATATGTACAAGACTCGATTGGTTGCTAGGGGATTTCATTAGTCCCCTAGAGTTGATTATCATGACATTTTCAGTCCAGTTGTTAAACCTACAACTTTTTGTCTAGTCTCTTTGCCAACTAGATGTGTATAATGCCTTTCTCTAGAGTATCCTCTCCAATGATATATTTATTGTTAAATCTTTCTGGGCTAGACCCAACTGGTCCAGCCCCAACAACTATCCGGCTTAGTCTAAACCTCCACATTAGTAGTGATATTGTCCGCTTTGGGTCTGAGCCCGCACGGTTTTGTTCTTGGGCTTAACCCAAAAGGCCTCACTACTTAAGCCACTACACTTTTTCTTCAAGAGTCGATGTGGGACTATTGTTTGATTTCTAACATCCTCCCTCAAACAAAGGCCCACATCGACTCGAATGCCAACTTCTATCCAGGTCTACCGTCTGGCTGCAAATTCAACTCTTTTTTTTTCATATCTACAACCTGACTCTGATACCATGTTAAATCTTTCTAGGCTAGACCCAACTGGTCCAGCCCCAACAACTATCAGGCTTAGTCTAAATCTCCACATTAGTAGTGATATTGTCCACTTTGGGCCTGAGCCCGCACGGTTTTGTTCTTGGGCTTAACCCAAAAGGCCTCACTACTTAAGTCACTACACTTTTTCTTCAACAGTCGATGTGGGACTATTGTTTGATTTCTAACATTTATGTCACAACCAAAGAGCTTCAATGATGATCAGGATCATTCTCATCATGTCTACAAACTATGCACACTATTTATGGTCTTAAACAAGCTTTCCGTGTTTGGTATCATGAGTTACGCTAGTTTCTTTTCACCTCTAGCTTTGTTAACTCTCATGCAAACCCCTCCCTATTTGTCTTCACTAACTTGTGGTACTGTGATTTATCTTTTAGTCTATGTAGATGGCATTAATATTATAGGTGATAATGATGGACTTGTGCAAAGTTCATCCATTTCTTTGCTCAATAAGTCTCTCTCAAGGATCTTGGACCATTAACTTATTTTCTTAGAGTTGAAGTTGTTCTCCATTCTCAAGACTTATTTTTGTCTCGGTACCAATATATTATTGATTTACTTGCTCATAAATGCATGACAAATGCAAATCTTGTTCCTACACCTCTTGCTATTGTCCCTATTCTTACACTTCATTATGGCACAACGCTCTCTGATCCCTTTGAGTATCGGTCCATTATTTGCAGTCTACAGTACTTGTCACTTATGAGCCCCTACATAGCCTATACCTTAATTAAAGTGTCTCAGTGTGTCCATTGACCTACTTGTGACCATTGGAATGTTGTTAAGTGATTGTTACGCTATCTTTATGCGACTGTGGATCATGGTGTTATCCTCTTTGTCTCTTCATGCATTCTTTAATGAAAATTGGGTAAATAACAATGATGATTTCACTTCTACTAATTCCTATCTTGTTTACTGTGATTGCAATCTTATTTTATGGAGTTCCAAGAAGGAACATATTGTGGCTCATCCACTGTCGTTCGGTTGTAACAACTACAACTACAACTAAGCTTTGTTAGATTTGTTCTTTTCTTACTAGACTTGATGTTATGTCTCTATCGACAACTAGTGATCTGTTGTGATAATGTTGGTGCTATAAATCTATCATCCAATCCAGTTTTCCATTTCCACATAAAGTACGTTGCTTTAGATTATCATTTCATTTGACTCATGTTCTCTCCATAGATCAATTGGTCGACGTCCTTTATAAGACTCTCCTCCCGGAACTCCATTTTATAAGAAATGAGAAAATCTATAATCTAGGATTATTGTTGCAGCTTATATACATTCAATTTCATCTAAATGAAAAACTAGACAATATTTTTCCTTCTCTATTTCTTTTTATAGGGCTAAGCTCGATCGTAAAGCCAAATTTCTCAGTTCTAGTAAAAGGATTTTCACTCCTAAAGTCCGAGATTCAAAAGTTTGACTTTACAATTTTTTCTTTTTTAAAAAACTTATAAAGACACTAGTTTTATAAATAAATATATTTTTCTTTTTTTTAACTAATTCTATGTTTTTTTAATAACTAATTCTATCAGCTATATTACAATTAATTTTTAAATCCTTAAAACATGAAAAAAATTCTCATAGGTTCTATCATTTTAAATTTTAAAAAATAATAAAGATTGCCTTTATATTCAAATTAATACTTTAAATATTAATTTAGATTTGTTTTTTAAAATTGAAAATTAGTAATTAGGATGACTAAAATACACTGGTTTTTTAAAGTTTTTAAATAAGGTTTTTAACAAATTTTTATATTAATTTTATTCTTATACAGTTTTATAGTATTCATTTGCTTATTTTCATTTACTTGTGTCATGTCCCGAACCTGGCCCGGGCCACAAGCACGCAATAGATGTCGCATATTTATAGGGACACCCCTATAAGCACACAAGGCTCAATAACAGAAACAAATAAATAATAAAGAATTAAATAATGAATACAATGAACAACGTAATAAGTTATACATCAAGCCCTAACAGGTCCTGAATTATACAATATCCTCACTCAGAAAGAAATATAGAGGTCCGCAAAGCTCAAGTAAATAAAATGGACGACAAGTAGCTGCGCAAGAAGACCTACGCCCCGATCCTAAGTCTCGACGTCACTTGGGAAACAAAGATCAACCAAGTACATGAGCCAAAGAGAGGCCTAGTAGGATCGCATAAAACAATGTGGCGAAAGGCCAAAACATTATATGCAGATATATTACCCAGTGAAAAGAACAATATACAATTGAATATAACGCCTGGAAGACACATAAAGTCCCGAAATGAATAACAAGAGTCGGGAAACTCAAAGCATGCTCATGATAAACACATAAAGTCCCGAAATGTATATCAAGAGTCGGGAAAAACCAAGCATGCTCAAAATCCACAGATCACGATACGGAAACCATATTTCCCTGTCTGGAAATGTCATAAAAATCATTGGTCAAAAACTGGAAAGGACACACAGGTCCTGTAGCGCTATTAATAAACTACGTGTGCACATGACTAGGCTTAACTCCTCCTGGCTGGGTAATAACAAGATGGGGACCATGTCCTAAAACCGAATAAGTGTTCGATGAAATAAAATAGTCTCGAACAACATTAGAGTATAAATAGTGAAATACTCATAATGCAGAAAACAGCACAGAAAAGCAAGATGGACCTCCTAATCCATCTACATAACAAAACAAAAATCAATAGAGGGCTTTGAGTTAGAAATACTCACAGGACAAGTGCGAGAGCCTACCATTTTCAGGAGTGCCGACCCGAACCGCCGCAAATCGATGCTCTATGCCGGGATCTAGATAACACCGTGTACACTTAGTCATTTATTTCTAGTGCACACCTTTAAAATTATTCAATACTTTCATGTCCAGCCTATCCCCTTATACATCACATATACACAATAATGCATGGCTTGGCTGTATTAAGCCACCTAGATTAAGTACATCACTATGCCAAATTAAAAGTCTAAATTAATGATATTCTTCTTTAATTACATAAGAAATTCAAGGTGGTGCCATTGAGATCATACAAAGCTTAATCATTCATATATATATGTGCTACTAATAAAAACTGAAATCTATATTTCTCCAACTCCACCACTTACATGTGGATATGTTTTCAAGTTTTTTTTTTTCTTTTTGGTCGAAAAGAGCCACATAGTAGCTATATATTAATAAAAGTTAACATTACACCATCATCATCAAACAGCCAAGATAGCCACAAGCATTCAACAACAAGCTAAAACCATAAAAACAGGGCACTATTAACTGTAAACGCATTAAGAATCAGCAAGGGCCAAATGGTTGAGAACCTTTCCCTCCAGCCTTTCCTTTGCCTTTCTTCTTCTGAACTGCAGATAGAACTTGCACTCCCTTCCTGTCTCGGGACCCTTTCTGCGTGGATTTGTGGAGCTCCCATATTGTCCGCTCATCCGCTGAGTCATCCAAAACCGAATCCTCTTCCAAGTTATCTGAGTCACTCTGAGGTTCAGAGGGTTCCTTGTTTGCTCCAAGGGCCTGCTCAACTCTTTCAACAAACAACCGATGAGCATCGGAGGAGCTCTCTGCCCTCTGGTTCGAAGCCGACATCAAGAGCAGGGGAGTTGATGAGCATGGCTTATGCTTGGCCTTTCCTTTGAAATCCACATCCATACTTGTAGATCCATCGTCCTTATTCTTTTCCTTGCTGGCAAATCCCACGGTTTGTCCTTCATCACCATAGATGAATCCTGCAAACTGATTGCTGAGCTCCAACTCTTGGTCAACATTGCGTGTGTTGTAAATCTCGCAACGAGTCGAGGTGTGATGAGACCCGCCTCGTCCCCTGCGTCCTCCTCTGCCAGTTGTCACCGGATGTCGGTCAACTTCTGCCACGTGTTGGACATCCGAAATGATGGTATGCTGGCGTCCACGAGGAGCATCATGAAGCGCACGCGCAGTACGGGCCATCATACCTCCTGCTCCACCACGACCGCTTGTTGCCGGTTGACGAAGCGTTCCCACCACGTGTTGGACCTCTGCGTCGCTCGCCTGTTGGCTTCCACGAGAAGGTTCGGGAAGCGCGTGCTCCTCACGTGATGCCAAACCCTCTCCGCTGCCACGGCCACGGCCGCGACCACGGCGGCGGGGAGCCTGCGTCCACTTCCATCCATGGTTATCAATTGGTATCGTCTCCACGCTGGGATCTTGGGCATTAGAAGCTTCAACTCTGTTGAGTATAGCCTCAAAGACTCCCTGACGAGCCAGTCCTGGAGAAATCCTGCCATCATCAGCACCATCTTGACTGGTTACATGGGGTTGCACAGAAGGTTCACGCCGGTTGGGACATGAGTTGGCTCCATGCCCCACCATTCCACAGCTATAGCATAAAATCGGTGTTCTTTCATATAAAACAAACACAAAGACACGCCTGCCTTCATCCTCGAGCCAAAATCCTCGTTTCAGAGGGATAGACAAGTCTATTTCAAAGCAAGCTCGTGCAAATCTTGTGCGGGATAAAGAAGTGGTAAGATCATCAACCTTGACCAGCCGGCCGATGGACGTCGTGTGCGTCTCCAACGAGTCATCATCCCAATAATCCACAGGGAAATTATGGAGTTGAACCCAGACCATCGCCTTCGTCAGCTTCATGAAGGCGGGTTCGAAACACGGCTGCCAAGGAGCCAGTTGGAGAATGATTCCTTGCACCGCCCAAGGGCCCCCGAAGAGGAGGTGCTCCTTAACTTCCTCTGTATCACATTGAATGAGCAGGAAGCCATTTGGCATATCAGATATGTGGATGTTTCCAAACGCATTCCATAGTCCCAAGAGAGATGCTTTGATAACTTCAAATGGTGGAGACTTGCCGAAGAGCTTTCCATACAAAGCGTTCTGGAATCTCATCGCTCGGCGCCTACTATCGTCCATCCACTCGCGAGTGTCCGACTGTGTTTTGAGCTTCTCCTGCACCTCAGCGTCGATCGACAGAGGAGATGTTACTCGTCGGTTGGCATCACTAGCGACCTTAGCCCAGGATGGGGCCGGTGGGATGGGAGGCTGCTCCTCGGCTTCCATAGATCATGCTCCTCCTTGAAAGAACTCTTGGCCATCGTCATGTTTTCAAGTTGAAGTTGGCATGGTTAGAGCTATGCATGCATGTCCTAGTTCAGTACACGTGGTAATTAGGGTCCATATTTCCACTCCTTTTTATACTGAAAACATATTTAAAACCAGAAGAAAATAAGGAATCAAAGCACCATGGAGTAACTGGCCGCATGTATGAGTTTCTTTTACAAAGGTGTTGTAGCTTAACCGGCCATTGTTTCTCATTGAATTCAAAATATATGGTTTGACAAACAGTGACAGCTAGAATTTATTACAAAATGATGTTGATAGGTATAATTAAGCTCATAGCTGGGTTATTAGGATTTCTGAGAGTATTAACTCATAACCCTTTCTTTTGATAGATAAGATAAAGCTCCATTTGAAACAAGTAATTAACCAATCCTAAATATCTAATTATACACCCGGCTTCTAGTCCTCATCAAATTCTATGCACTTTTCAAAGTCTGCCAAAGCGAACCATTCCCTCCTCTCAGAACCCCATAGCATGTAATAATAGCATATGGATATCCTAGAGATTTTCTGATATCCTAAATCATCATCCAAATAATCTTTGTGCCATCCTACTATCCTGGAATATTAGGCAGGATGATATAATAAAGAGCATAAAACCAACTAATCCTCAAGATAATGCTAACAGTCCAGAAATGAATTAAAAAAGATCCTTACATGTTGACAGGTCTGAGGAGTTCACCCGAATCTATGGATGGACAACATGCCTTACAAACTTGAGAACTGCTTCACAACAAAGCGGGAGTTATCGGTTTTTCTTTTTTTATTTATTTGCAAATCTATGAAGCCACATGAATTTTTTTATTTTTTGAAATTTACTCATAATTTAATTTATAATTATCTAAAAAAATCTAAATTTTTTGAGATATATAGATTCAAAACTAGAGTAAACAGACAATTATATTTTTGTTGGTTTAATTCCCTGATTGGTCCCTCTACTTTTCTCTATCTTCCCTTTTAATCCCTGCTTTTCAATTTGTCTGAATTTAGTCCCTCTACTATTTCTATTGGGTAAATTGGGTCCCCCACCTTTTAATTGGCGTTAGTTTTCCCGTCATGAGTGGTTGACATGGTTTTTCCTCTCATTAAAATATTATTAAAAAAGTTAAAGAAATTACCATATGGCATAAAGTAATAGATTCGGATCCGATTGTTCTACCCGAATCCAAAAAAGACCCTCACCACCAACCATCCGCTTGTCATACCACCATCCTCGTCCTCCTCCTCCTCCGTCCACTTCCCTCCTCCCCGTCGTCGCCAGGGTCCTGCACGCAGCGCGACCGCACTAGGTGCTTGTGCCTAAGCCAAGACATCATCACCACCCTCCGTATGCACCCGCATGATTGCGTTTAATCTCTCTCTCTCTCTCTCTCTCTCTCTCTCTCTCTCTCTCTCTCTCTCTCGTTTATATCTTGAAATTAAACCTTTTTGGTTCTTGTTCCAAAGTGAAGCAGATCAAGGAATCGTTCTATTTGGGATCCAAGGTTTAATTTCGTTCCAGATGAGCATTTGGATTGTTCTGCATGCGAAGAGCTCTCTCTCTAGTTCTGAAAATGATCTTGGAGAAACTGTGGGTGAGTATCACTGTCTTTTTGAGCCACGAGTTAGGGTAGCTACACCATGGATCAAGAAAGGTGGTGAAGGAGTCGTCATGGAAGAAGAGCTGTTGAAGTGTGCACCGATCATTATGATTTTTTTCTTGTTGTTGTTGTTGGATTGTTTGGATGGAGTCGATGGCGAACTCGACGTCACTGACGTGGAGAGGGAGGTGAAGGCCGGCGGCGTTCAGGCGGTAGAGGAGCTGGTCTACGGTGCCGTGGTGTAAGATGGTGCCGTCGGCAAGGAGGAGAACGGAGTTGAAGACCTTGACAATGCGAAAACCGGGCTGGTGAATGTTGAGGATCCCGCCATGGATTTCAGTAAGTCTACGATTTGAAGAGCAGAACTGCTGTCCAGCCCGAACGTCGACTCGTTGAGGATCACCCCAAGATCATGCATCATGTCCATGGCTATAGAAACTCACCGCCAGAGATGCCTCTCATTTTGTTGTCATCTTCGACGCGAAGGTCGGTGATGTAAGCCAAGCCGAGATCGTTAAGCAAGTGTTTGACGAGGGAATGAAGCTCTTGATACACCAACACCAACCGGAGACGGGCGGTGAACATTAGGGTTTCCCGCGAGGTGAGAAGCGGGAAAATCTTGTCCTTTTGGGCTACATAGCCGATGACCTTCTTGAAACCGGCTTTGTCCATCGGCATTCTGTTGATGAAGATGGCCGGAGAAGGTTAACCATTTCTTTATTATTTTTTATTTTTTTAATAATATTTATTTTTGAAAAAGCCATGTCAGCGTCAATAAACGGCAAAATTGACGTCGGTTGAATTTTGGACTAATTTCACCCTCTTTAAAATATAGGGGACCATTTTTTTGCCAATTTTGAATAAAGGGACCAAAAGAGTATAGAGAGAAAAGTATAGGAACTAATTTGGGTATTCTATCAAATCTGGTCCATATGAGAATCCCCAAAAAAATTGAAATTAAGTAGTTGATTATATTAAAAGTTAACTAATTTTCACCTAAGAATGTGTTGGTTTGATAGTTTTACTGTTTATATCATTTTATACTTTAAAATATGAAAATTTTCAAAATCCTATTTTTTAAAATCAAAATGGTTTATAAACCAATATAATCCCGCTTAGTAATATAGAAAATATAAAAAAAAAATCCAAAATTATGAAAAAATTTCAAAATTACAACCTAATTTTCTGTTTTTTGGATTTTTTTAAAAATTCAAATTAATATACTCCTACTTAATCATATAGATAGAGTTTTAAAATAATAAATTTATTTTATACATGAATAAAATTTAAAATACTAAAATATATGATATACACATATTTGTGTAAAAAAGAAATCCATGTAACTTTTTTACTTTCATCCCACCAATTTCAAGTTTTTCAGGAAGGTAATAAAAAAGAAAATGCTCCCAGTGTAATGTTAGGTTTCCTGAAAAGTTAAAAAGCTCGTTTAATGATCCATGGCTTGCAATACTTGCGGATCACCCAATAGGGACACATAATGCAAATTAGAAAATTAGATTTGATCCAAGGGTTTCAGTACAAAGTATTATGATAACTGTGTTGTTAAGCAGACTTCTAAGATCAAAACATCCAGGATTCTGGAATATATGAAATCCTGTAAACATAAACATTACTTTTCATGTGATCTCTAATTCCTGCAAAATCTTGAAAAACATGTTGAGTTGAAGATGATAAAATTGCAGGAATGGAATTTCAACTGGTGGTTGTTCCTTCACCCTTTGATTGATAAGCTGCCTCCAAACACTCTTTGGCTCTATGAACCTTTGATTGAAGGTAAAAGCTTCCATTTTTCGCATTGTTCTCGAATAAGCTATCATATTTCTGCAAAGTTAGACATTGAGAAATGATTTGGGATATAACATGAGAAGATGATTTTAAGTACATCAAGAAGTGGATGAGAAATGGCATGAAGAAAAAAACCTGCAGGATTTCATCCCATGAAGATTGCTCACTAATCCCCAGAATCTGCCGAGCTTCTTCTTCGGTCATTACTTTCCTCATTCGACTGATGTTTTGTATCGTTTCTTTCGCAACACCAGTTTTATTTGCGTCTGAAATGATTTATTAAAGATGAACAAAGCAATGGAATTGACTAATGTACATGCATTTGATTTCGTTTGCACTAATGTACATGCATTTGATTTCGTTTGTATGGTTTCTTTTGTAACACCAGTTTTATTTGTGTCTGCAATGATTTATTGAAGATGAACAAAGGAATGGAATTGACTAATGTACGTGCATTTGATTTTGTTTGCACTCCACTGGATTACCAAACTTAAATGTAATTCAATGAAAATCAAAATAAAAGCTAGTTTCAGTTCATAAAGACATTGAATTTAGTATGAAAAAGAAACCAAATGTGACATATAAGATCATATTATCCCAACAAAATTTGTGGGAGTTTGTTCACACATAAAGCTCCAAGATTTCAGCAATCAATGTCAGATTATCACAAATGTCAACAACGTCAATAATATTCATGAAATAGGTGGTGCATAAACAACAAGAAATAAGAAAATATTGGCATCTAATCTAATATGTATCGGGGAAAAATAGCAATGCATGATGGCTTGAATACTCACTATCAAGAGCTTTCCGGTATGCTTGCACTACAGCCCTTCCTAGTACCCCAGAACCCATCACAAGCAAGTTCGCAATTATCTTTGCCACCTGAATTAAAGAAGAGTAAAAACCAACAGGAAAAGAAAAGAATTCAAAGGAACACAGACTAATTATATTTGAAAGTACACACACATCTAAAGATTCTAAACAACAACCAAATTCATGAATGAGGCTAATCTTTTAACTGGTATATATATTTCATAAGCATCACACAAACCAAATGATCAAAATTCACTATGAAATTAAAAGAAGAATAAAAAACCCATAAATATGCAAACCAATGCATTCATGTATATGCTATGATTTCACTGCGCTTCAAATCTATTTCAATTTCAATCCAACTCAACATGCATCACAAAATGTCTCCGACATTGAGGCAAATCCATTTCAATTTAACAAACAAGAAAAAGGTTTCAAATTGATCAATTTGTCGTTCCAATTTCCATCACAAAGACACTATGTAAGAAAAAAAAGAGAAATTGCTCGATTCGGATTTCCTTTAGATTTCCATTCAAAAAGGGATGTCAACCATTCAATCTTGAACGAAATTGGCAGAGAAAGCGCACCATTTTGGTTTCTTCAAATCAAACAGGAGAGAGCTCTTCAGGATGGATGGATGGATAGAAACCCTAGCAAGGATGCGTCAGAGAAGGATCGAGATCGAGATCGAGATCGAAATAAAAACCCTAATTCGATGCTTTTTCCGCGAATTTTCCAGCAACCCGGAAATAAAAGGGCGGTAACTTTGCCTAGAGATCCGTGCTAGTGCCTAGGGATGGAAAGTTGATAGGAAATTTCAAACTTTTTTAAGGGGCAAATCGTAAAAACTCTTTCAGCTTCCCCCAACTCCAAGCAAAACCACTTTTCTCCGTTGCCCCTCACCAACACCAATGGAGGATCTCAGATCCGCTCTGAAGGAGCATGCTGATCTTGTATCCCATCTCTTCGAGAAATTCTCCACCGAGCTCCGCACTGGATTCCAACCGGCCTACGATGAATTCATTGGCTTCTTCCACGCCATTGATTGGAAGGTCCCTCCTCTGCCTCCCTTTTCTCATCTTTCTTCTTTTCATCTTATTTCCTCTTCTTTTTAAGCAAGATTTGATTTTTTTTTTTTGTTGTTGTTGTTGTTGTTGTTTCCCATTGTTGTGAAAATTCAACAAAGTTCAGGAGCCATGGTTAGTTTGCTTGATAGCCTTTCATGTTGCTTTGCTGCTGGTAGTCATCTTGTCCAGGAGAAGGATCAATTTCCAGCTCTGCTTATTCTTTCTGGCATGTGAGTTTATTTGAATTAAATGTAATTTTTTTGCTAATTTCTTGATCAGTTCCTTATTGCACTTGCACTGCTTCGTGAAGTAAGAACACTAGTCCAAAAGCACTAGGATGATGAAGTTTTGATTTGTGTTTGTGTGTGTGGGTGTCAAAACTTAAAAGATCAATTGTTTCGGTTTAAAAGATGATACAAATCTGAGTTAGTTTGATTCAGATGGAGTTCTTCACTATTTTGTTAATCTATTCCTTGTTCCATGGTAAACATATTGAAAGACTGATGCTATCCACTGCACATAGCATGATGAAGTTCTGATCTTTTGTGTTAAAAAATAATAATAATAATAATGTTTTAGTTTAAAAGATGGTGCAAATGTAAGTTTCTTCAATTCAGGTGGAATACTTCGTTGTTTTGTTAATCTGTTCCTTCTTCCATAACAACCATGTTGAAAGACTGATTGATGCTTATGCATTGCTTAGTGAAGCAAGAACACTAGTCCAAAAGCATGAAGGATGATTCAGTTTTAATTTTTTGTGTTAAAAGTTCAGTATTTTTATTAAAAGATGGGCACAACTTGAAACATCAACAATGGATGCAGATGATTGCTATGTAACTTATGCTGTAATGAAACAAAATAGTAATGGTGCCATCTCATCCTCACTCATAGCGACGCTAGGGTGCAAACAGTCTTATCTGTTGAATCCAAGGAGTGATTATTAGTCCAGGCAATTGCATTCACTATAGCTTTATGTTTCGCTTCCTGTGGGATTATTTGGATGAGCCTGATGCTGAATCCATACATTGGGGTTAAAAGACATAGTTCAGCTATAGATACGAAATACTGGTGAATATTCATGTTATACTGTTAGTAATGAACCTAAAGTTTCACCAACATTTATAGGATTTCATTTAGGGCAAGATGTGTAGTTGTATCAATAGAGTTAAAACCTTCAGTTTGCTGAAATAGAAGTAACAGTGTGTTTTTTAAAAAAAAGAACTAGGATTTAAATCATGTTCATATGGTTCTCAAACATGTTATACAGGATTGAATAGTTCAAATGCTATTCCCATCTTGTTCAAGTAGTTGAAGCTGTTTAGGTGTGGCATGCTGAAACATGTTCATAGGCTGATATTAGTCAGTTAAGCAATCCTAATTCCTGAATTTTGCCATGACTTCATGCAGTTTCCGGCGTGTTTCTTGCTGAAAAGATAAACAACATCTTGGGCAAAAACTGGGACAGATTCGCCGGCCAGAACTATTTTGATCCCAACGGCCTGTTTATCTCTGTCCTCTGGTCAGGACCTCTTCTCATTACAACTATCATAATTCTGGTTGGTAACCAAATCACATGCTCTTTATCTTTTATCCTGCTTCCCTGTTCATTTTTACAACTCTAGCTCTTCACTGTTTTCAGGTGAACACTCTGCTAACATTGTGCCAACTTATCGTGAAGTGGAAAAGGGCTGAGCTCCGACACCGGGCCAGGCTTTCTCGTGGCAAACAAGACTAGTTTTTCTTTCTTCCCTCAGGAGTAGTCTTTCTTTTTTCGGAGTCGAAACTTGTAACTCTATGGATTATATGTTTTTTTTTATTTCACACGACAAGAATTCATCAGTATTCTCACTTTCTAGAGAATTCATTGAATGGTTGGATAAATCAAAGAACATTGGAGAACTTTGCTTCTTATTCTCTTTGGAATACAGTGGTTAATGAATTCAAGAAGTAAGAACATTTGAATAGCAATTAGCAAGTAATGAGTTATCTTAGTCTTAATCATATGAAATCTGAAACGTCATATCACTAATTTTTTTTTTTTTTGAAAAAAAATAGCCGTTGGTATGGGAGAAGCCAAGGCCCAACGGTCACCTACATCAAACTTCAAAGCCACAGTTGAAACCCAATCCTTCTCATTCTGTAAACCAAAGCTAGAGAGCTAGATCTCCAGTAACAATGGCGGACAGTGGAGAGAAAGCAGAGGGGAAAGAGAACAAGATTCCTGTTTTCTCAGTGTTGAAGAAAGGTAGCATCTTGAAGAACATCATCCTCAACAGCCCTTCGCCGGAGATCCAAAAAGAGGATGAACCGATCTTCATAGGCCGGCATCCCGATTGCCACATTGTGCTTGACCACCCAAGCATCAGCCGGTTTCATCTCGAGGTCCGGGTGAAACCCGTCGTGCAGAAGCTCTTCGTGATCGATCGTTCTTCAGGTATCTCCTTGAGAATTCTTTCAGAGTTCTTGATCGATCTTCAAGTGTTTATTGATGCTCTTGAACTTGTTTGCAGTTCATGGGACTTGGGTATCAGGGGCCAAGATCGAGCCTTGCGTTCCAGTGGAACTAGTGGATGGGGACACATTGAGGCTTGGAGCATCTACTAGGGTTTATAGGCTCCATTGGGTGCTCCCGAGCTGTGCTTTGGAGATGGGGAGCCCACTGGAGGCGTTGATCGAAGAGAAAGAAGATACCCATCAGGCAAGAATTCCTGTTCTTTCGATTGAAAATTTTGAATCTTTTTATGATTTTGAGAAATAGAGAGATGAACACTAAGTGTCCTGCTGTTGTTGTTCTTGAAAATTGGAATTTTCTTGGTCGTTGTGATTTTTCTTGATAGGATGAAAGTTTAGGGGATTTCATGGCGGCTGAGATCCCTTCTGCACCACCCTTGCCAGAATCCATCAGTTCTGCAACTATTGACAAATTCTTTTTGAAGGAATTGGAAGTGAATGGCAGCTCTTCAGTGCTTGCAGAGAGAGAGAATGTAACCCTAGAAGATTTTTCAACTGCTGAGATCCCGTTGGTTAAGGATAATCCGAGGTCATCAAGCCTTTTGTCAAGAAGAAACAAGTCTGTGGGATTACTCCGCATTCCAAATGGGAGGAGTGAAGGAAGAATGGGTAACATGAGGTTTGAGGGAGATGTGGAATCAGAACAAAGTGAGATAAAGGAGACGACACATTGCGATATTCTTTCTGCCAATGTTAATGGGAATGAAGTTAAAGATGACATCTTTAGTTCTCTGGAAATCTCTGAGGTTCAGGAGTTACCTTTGAATTCCAGTGTTGAAATTGCAGAAGAGAAATTTGGTTATGGTTTGGAGGATTTAGCAATGGAAGTCTTTTATAATCAGATATGTCAGGAAAGTCTGATGCAAAGATCATCGCCAAATTGGAGTGGGTATTTGAATTTGGGAGATGAATGTTGTTTGGATATCCTGAAACAGGATCAACCTAGTTTGGAGAATTGTGAGAACATTGATGTAGAAGAAGTAGAAGAAGAGGCATTTGTTTCAGATAAGGAGAACATGACACCAGTTGTTTCTAGTAGCCGAAAATCACAAAAGACTCGATTTGGAGTCCAGAGATCGTCTTTGGATGCCATTGCAGCTTTGAACCTTGAAGATAAGTTTCTTTCAGATGAAGAGTTGAAGCCAGATCGATCTATTTTGCAGGAATGCATGAAAGTTTTAGATGAGAAACAGGAGACAACTGCTTCAGATAAAGAGAACATGACACCAGTTTACACTCATGGGAAAAGATCGCAGAAGAGCCACATGAAAATCCAGAGACCTTCAAATGCCATAGCAGCTATCAGTGTTGAAGTAGATATGTTTCATCCCGATCGAGAAAACCGGACACCTGACATCCCTGAAGGCCTTAAACTGAAGAATCATGCATCAGAGAATAGTTTTAGCAGAAATTCCGAAGCTGCATTTTCTGATAAAGAGAATTGGACACCTGAAGTTTCCAGTGACCAAAAATCAAAGAGAAGGCTAGAAAAATTCTCGAAGGATGAACCTGAAGAACCACAATCTGGTTCAAATAAGGAGAATCTAACACCTGATGCTTCAAGAGCTTTGAAGTCAAGGAAAAGTCTATCGAGAAGCCGCACTGAAATTGAAAGACAAATCATGAAGAAGAGAGTGGAGAGGGTTCCTTTCCAGTCTCTGTTGGAAAACTCTCCAATGAAGGCTAGCAGTTCTGTTAGTATTAACCAAAGGGATGTAAACAAAGCTGAAAACTCCCCTTTAAGCTCTAAACTTTCTGGAGATACTGATCAAAGAATTAGCACTTCGGTAAGTTGGAAGTATTTTTTTCTACTTGCATAAGTCCTTTCACATCAATGATGTTCAATGTTGTTATCAAATTACATTGCAGAAGGAATCTGTGGATCACATGCTCAAGGTGGTAGAAGAGAAGAAGAAATGGAACATTGTCGTGGACACGAGCTGCTTTCTTAATGAAGAATCGAGAAGATCACTGCAGCTACTTGAAGGACTAAAAGGAACACACCTCATTATTCCGATGATGGGTAATATAGAATGAACCTTTACACTTGAATTGCGGTGAATTCCTGTATCTTACCTCTTGTTATGGTTTCAGTTGTCAGGGAACTAGACTGTATGAAACGGCGTGAGCGCTGGTACCAAAAGGCACCAAAGGCTTCTTCGGCATTGCAATGGATAGAGGAATGCATGGTGAGAACAAGTTGGTGGATTCATGTGCAGAATTCATCAGAGACTTCGCCTGTGCCACCAACTCCTCCGGCATCACCTAGATTACTATTGAGTGAAGGCAATACTGATCTCGGTGGCCTAACCGAGATTCTTTCGCCAACAGCAGAAGACCATATCCTTGACTGTGCTCTCCTCTTCAAGAGAATAAAAACAGATGGGCATCTCATCCTCCTATCAAAGGACACAACTCTTAAAATAAAAGCAATGGCAGAGGTAAATCAATTTCTGTGTTCAAGAGCAAAATCAATTCAACATGGATGTTTGACCAATTAACAAAATTGGCATTGTGTTGGTTGGTTTCAGGGTTTGCTGTGTGAGACCCCTACAGAATTCCGGGAGAGTCTTGTCAATCCTTTTTCGAAGAGGTTCTTGTGGGTTGACAGTAGTCCAAGAGGATCAACTTGGTCATTATCCGACGAGATGAGTTCAACTCAGAACTGCTATCATCAACCCCTAAATACAAGGAAGGCGAGCATGGTGGCTGAGAATGCAAAAGGATTGAAGCTGATCTTGCTTCACAATTCTCACTACAGGCAGGCCAATTCAGTCAAGTAAATAGAAGTTGGACTGATACATTTGTATGTCCATCCTTGTTTGAGATTCTTTCTCAGTTTGCAAATTCTTTTCCAGAACATCAATTATTCCAGTTTCTGTTTTTTAGACCAGCGATTTTCATTAATGTATCTGCAAAAGCATCATTCCCAGACCTAATGTGTCTGATCCAACTCCCAACAATCAACATCTCAACTTTGAAATAATTCATATATTTTAACAGTTTCATCAAGATTCCTCTTGTAATATATAATACTTGAAACAAGTTCAATGTAATTAAAAAAGAGTCCTCTTGTAAAATATAATACTTAGACATTAGTTGTTGAGCATTGCTCTCTTTATACTTTTCTTCAAATGATGATGCTCTTTTTATAATTATTCTCTGTTAGCATCAGTTCATTTTATTTGTTGCAGAAACAATTACTTTGAGAAAAATAATCAGATTTACAGAAAGTGGAAACTAATTTCATGTGGATGAACCGGAAATCAGGGAAGAGTATAGAAACAAACAGAAGCCTTTATTGATAATCAATCTTACATAGCATACATGAAAAACAAGGAACAACAGAGTAAGAGAAAGTACATGAAATGGTTGAGAGAAAAATGCAAGGTTGCAAATTCATGACGAAATGAACTGATGTTACCCAATGTGATTAGGATTCTATGTCTCTCCATTTCCTCGAACATAGTTGTAAGATCCAGGGAGCATGGAGAATGAACTTTCAGAAACTTCAAAAGCTGGACGCGGAAACTCATCTAGACCACCAAAGTTGCATGAGTCGAAGTTCATGGGCGAGAAAAAACCACGGTCATCATCAGCACCCTTAATGTCAAGAAGGCTAACATCATCTGAAGTGCTACCAAAGTTGAATCCAATACTACCTTCATTCATCAAATCGTTACCTTGGACTTGATCCGATACCACTGATACTTTAGCATCATCTACTGGGGGAAGAGCTGGTGTGTGGCCTTGGAAGAGAGCAACATGGCCAAACAACTTATCTTTTCTCGAGAACGTAGTCCCACAAGAACAAAGCCATTTATCTCGTCCACAATGTTTCTCATGAGTTTTCAGGTCAGCAATGACAGAGAATTTCTTGTTGTTGCATCTGCTGCAGGTATAGCTCTTGTCACAGTGGCTCCTCTTGTAATGGTTTTTGACACAAAGGATCGTCTTCAGAGGTTGGAACTTCTTGTGCTCCTTGTTCCTCTTGCACCCACGAAAGGGACAAGAGTACCTTTTTATCGGAGCTGGTTCTAAGCTAACTTCCTTACTAGGCTTTGCGAGAGCTGCCGGGGTCTTGTACTCGTCTCCATGGCCTCTCATATGCATTCTCAGGTTCGCATCTCGCTTGAATCCCTTTCCGCATATCAAGCAAAAGTGAGTGTGTGGAGCTAAGATTTCTTCCTTCTCGAGTTGCAAGACTTCATACGAACCAGGAGGAAGGTTATCTCCATCCATAGCATCATCTTCAATGAGAACAGACTCAGTCCCTTCTCCTCCACAAGCATTCACATATTTGATCAGTTCATCACCTTCATCCCCTGCATTGCTCAAACCTTTGATCAGTTCTTCATACTCAGAAGCCTTGGCGCTATCTGACCGAAACTCACTCCCAATCAAACTCCCCATAGGCCCGCCAGGAGGATTGCTCGGTAGGCTTGAATTCTTAAAAGAAGGTAGAAGAGTTCCAGCAGTGGAGATGAGCTGAATTATGATGCTGGTGAGATCCGCCGTCACGAGCTGCTGTTGAGCTGCCAATTCATTGGCTTGGTTCGAGAACTGGCCTTCTTCCCGGCGGCAGATCATTGACCGAACTACATCCTGAACTTGATGAATCTTCTGCTCAAGGAATGAGAGGTTGTTCAGCATCACTCTTGGGTCCCAATCAAGAACTTGATGATCCTTGTTCTTGTTCTCATGATACAATGGAAGAGATTGCATGCCTAAAGCTGGTTGATAAGCATGAAAGGATTGGTTTGCTCCGGAGTCAAAACAAAGATTTGAGGTACCAAATTGAGTGGTGGAGAATGGAATGTTTGGATTGAGATTTCTTGGAGTTTTAGGCATCACTGAACTGGATGAAGCTTTTGATGATGAAGACTCAGAAATAGAAACCCCTGTGTTCTTAAGATCCATCTTATATCAAACCCTAAGAAGAAATCCAGAATTGAAACCCTAACGGAAGAGAGGTCCTTCTTCAATCGTAAAAATGGCAACTTCCCCCCATTTTCAGTCAAATCAAGAGGATTCCATAGCTCTCATCTCCAACACATCCAGAAAATCAACAGAAAAAAAAAAAGACCAAGAACCAGAAACCCCAAAGGAAGCCCTAAAAATCCCAACTTTGTTCAAGATTCCACCAAACCAAAAGCATCAACAGAGAAGTGAGAGTAAACAAACATCAAAAGCAAAAGGGCTCTTACAGAGAGGCCGGGAGAGGAACTCCCACGGATTCCAAGCAGCAAAATGGAACCAAAACTCCTCCTTTGATCCACCATTAGATGAGAAATCAGAGCTTCTTTGTTTCTCCTGTTCCCCTCCTTGTTTGACTTCTGACCCCTTCTTTCTTTACTAATACTCTCCACATGACATCACAAATAAGTCCTTTTTTTACTCCCTTTGAATCCAAATACCATTAAAATACTATGAATCTGTGGACCAAATTCACAAGCAAAAAAAAAAACTCCCTTTTTATTATTAGTTTTCTCAAAAATCAAACTTTTACATGAAATCAATCACATAATAAGGAATTAAACACTCCAATCAATCAATCAAATAAACAAAGAAAATTCAAAGCTTTGAACATCCCTTCTTCATTCTAAGGATGCACCCTCTTCACCACATGACATTTCAATTCTCTGCTCCCTCTCTTACACCCAAACAACTCCTTCACCCCTTGCCACACCCCTCTCTTCTCCTTCTTCTCCTTCTCCACCACTCCACCATTACCACCAACCTTCACCTCCTCCTCCTCCTCCTCCTCCTTCTCATCCTCCATCACCACCACCTCCTTCTTCTCCTGCTCCTCATAGCTCTCACCCCAACTGATCACCTCCCTTATTCTCAGCTGCCCAACAAACAGCACCTGCGCCACTGTCCTCAGCGACAACCTCTCGTTCTGCACCGCATGCTCGCAAGCCTCTTCCGACAGTCTCCGGCAGTTCAACACTCTGCAAACCACCTCCCTCTCCATCTCCGTCAAGTGTCCATGAGAATCTAAGTAGATGTCCACTGCTCTATAAACCCCATCATAACTCAACCCCCGTTGTTCCAACATCACTGTCATTGTCTCCACCAAATCCACAAACTCACCGTGCCCCAAGTCCTCATCTTTCGCCACCTCCGCCGCATACTCCTCCATGATCTCTATCACCATCTCCGGCTCCCTTGAGCTTGGCACGTTGAAACAGCTCCTGATGAAGTAGCTCAGTATCCTCTTCATGCTATCCAGGTCGTACTTCATGTTCTTCGAGTATCCATAATTCGGTATCAAGAGATCTTCAACAGAGGCTTCGGCCAGCTGCATCCCTATCCTGTTTTCCAGTCTTTGCAGACATGTCTCGTTTGCTTGGACATTAATGGCGGCGCGGAGGATTCGGAGGAGAGTTGATGCGTGGAGTGATCCCCTCTTGTCTGGTAGTAATGCTTCAATTGATTCAATAATCTTCTTGAGTTTGTTTCTATGGTAGATCGAAGAAGGTGATCCTTCTTCTATCCATCTCTTTGTGTACCGGCTAAGGCATTGTCCGATATGATCTTGCGGGATGCCGGAGAGTCTCAAAGCAGAGATGGTGAGCTCAAACAGCGGAAGAGTCAGACTAGTGATGTCTTCAGTGAATGAATCGAGGAAGAGTCTCCGGCGAGCGCCACCGAACTTAGGCTCATCGAAAGATTTTGGATCTTCGAGAAGGCGGAGATCGGCAAAAGCCTTGTCGGAGATGGACTTAAGGCAGCTGTCGACAAGGCCGAGGTTTTTGGCGTGGGAGAGGATTGGTTCGGTGGATTTGAATGCTTTGATGGTGGTGTCCCAGTGAGGGAGAATGTGGGTGGAGAGGAAGGACATGGAGAGCTTGAGGAGGTTGTCGGGGCTGTGGTTTTCAGTCATGTTTAAGAACGCAGCCATGCACGCGACGGCGATGATGTTCTCAGAGGTCAGGTGTGGTTCTTTGTTGTAGGAGAAGTTAACGCAGGCTTCAAAGGCTTCAATGGCGGCGCCTGATGGCATGTCGGTGAAGTTCGACAGGTCTATGTATTCATCTTTTCTTAAAAGTGCTTCTAGTGTTGATGATCTTGAAACCATGCATTCCTGTTAATAATTCCAAAGAAGATTAGATATAAACAATATATATATATATATAGATACATTTAGAAGAGAATGTGGTACCTTGTTTAGATGGAAAGTGATGCCATGAAAGCGGATATGGACGTTGGGAGGAGGTGCAAAGCTTGAGGGCCTGCAGGAATGGAACAAGAGACAAAGGAGATATATAAGGAGATGAAGTTAGAGAGAAAGAAGGTGGTGGAGAAGAGGTGTGTGTGTGTACCGAAGGGAGTGTGTGGAGTGTGTAGTAGACATTGAAAGCTTTTCTTCAATGGAGGTGATGGTGTTTATTTTTGTTTTTTGTGTTGTTTTTTGAATTTGGATTTGGTTTTGGTTTTGAGAGCAGTGTTTTGAAAGATGGGAAGAGGATGAGAATGGAACGAAAAGATAGGAAGATATCATAACCGTTTTGATACTTTGGAGATCGATCACCGTGCCCAGTTGATGATGATACAGTAACGGGTTGTTCCCTTCGGCCCGGCCCGTTCTTGGATGGGCCTGATTGGCCCGTGGGCCTCAATGGCCCATAAGTCTACAGGCTTTTTCTTTTAATAATGTTTTTTTAATATATAATTTTGTTTCCTTTTTATGGGTTTTTTTTTTTTGCAGGTGCACCCTTGAAAAAATCAAAATTATATATGTAATCCTGAAAATTATAATTACATACATAACCCCAAGGTTCTAGTTTCATTTCGCATATACCCGTTCAATCGTAAATTGACAAATGGTTGTTGTGTGAAAAAATTCAGTTGATTATAAATTTATAACTAAGAAGAAAATAAATTTATAATTATTTATAACAGAAAATAATTTTGATATTGAAAGAAAAGATGGAAAAGATGAAAGGGTATACAAGTATTTCCTTGTCTCATGATTTAAATTTAACTATACTTAAGGTATTTGGGTTAATAGCTGTTAATAGATCTTAACAAGAAGGATATATATATATATATATATAATTAAATGGAAAACTTAAGGATATATCTATAATTAACATTTTTTTGGGATATATACATAATTAGGATAGTTTTAAGGGATATACATGTAATTTGCTCTTTTATCTTTTACGACATTTATAAGTTTCCATGATATATATAATTGTTAATTTCAACTACTTATATGAATAAAAAAAATTATGTATAATATGTGTGACAATTGTGTTAATTTTTTTAATATTTTTTAACAAAATTTATGATTTTGTTTTTTAAGTCTGCACTAGTCTTAAAAAAAATCATAAATTTTATTAAAAATTTTAAGTCTACACTAGTCTACCAACGACCTCTTCACCTATTGTAGATGATTGAGAAGAACCCAGGATCGAACCCCCACGACCACAAAGTGAGAGCGTGCATGCAAAGAGCCGCATTGCCCGCCCTAGACTTACCTCAAGGTCAAGAAGCGCTTATCGCTTTTGTAAAAAAAAAAAAAATGCACTGATCTAGTGCAACATTCTTAACTTAATCTGAACATAAGCTAACTATGGAGTTGGGTTTGGTTGATGAAATAATCCAACATAAAATGGTGTTATATTTATTATATAAGCATAGTTTAAGAAATTATAATAATCTATTTATAATAAAAATTAGCACTTGGAGGTTAAACCTAAACAAAGTGCATTTTTAAAAGTTGAAAGGTACTTTTTAAGTAACAATAATATATGTTCAGATAGAAAAAGAATAAAGTTTTTAAATAAGATTAGAAGATAATCAAGAAAAGATTTGATAATAATTTTGTATAATTTAAATATTCAAAATTTGAAAATCTAGAAGAATCATTTAAACTTTTCTTATTCACAAACTTCCTATGGTATGGGGATAATAGTCTTGTTGTTTTGATAATGTTTTTGATAAAACATATCAAAAACATTATCAAAACAACAAATGTATTTTTAAAAATTTATATATAAATAAAAATACATTTGTTGGTGGACTAGACTAAAATCTCATTATTAATGCATGAAGTGCATCCATAACAATAGAATTATAGAACATTTTTTTATAATATGAGCGGCAAGCCGCCAAGAAATGTACAATCCTCAGGTCGGCGGACATGTGGGCGTTGGAACCACCCGCACACAACCACCGCTCACACTCCCAAAAACCACCCTCACTTGCAAATTAAACCCACGCCACCTACGGGAAATTCTTGCAGGGACCGAGATACCAATAGACCACTTGGTCGTTGGTATAGAATGATAGAACATTGATAGTTGTTGAGATTTGTATCTTGGTTCAGGGTCCTATTACTAAATAGGAATTATGGAAAAGTCTGGGGACTTAGTAGTAATATTGTAAACCTTATATTCTTGTCGCCAAGAGGCTGTCAATGCGAATACATCTCGATTTTCGGAATTTGGAATCCGATTGAATCCTATTTGAGTATCAGAACCTATGGCCGCCGTTCCGTAGTCTCCATGGTATTTGTCGGCCTTCTCTCGCCGCCGTTAGTCCCTCTCTCTCCTCAGCCTTCTCTCTACCCGTGGCCGCTAGAGGGGAAATCTTGTCCGCCGATTGAAGCGGGTTCAGCGTAGGCGATACCGCGGATCTCGGCAAGGAGGGATATCATTTACTCTAGATCTTGATGGTGAGGAGGATCAAGATCGGAGTCACGCCGAGGGAAGAATGCGGATAATGGAGGTTGGGGCCGGGAGTTAGCCTCGATGCGTGTGCGGTGATTGTGGTCGAGCTGCGTCTGAGTTGATCTCATGGAGAAGCTAATGGAAACTAGATCCGGATGATGTGAAGACTTTGCTCGAGCTCGTAGGAAATCGAAGGGGCGAGATCTATTACATCCCAGTAGGTGAAATTTGGATCTCCCACCCCAATGGGATCCCGAAACTTCGACGGACTCCGCCACCCTACTCACGAGTGATCGCGTCGGGTCAAAGGGTGCTCTCGAGGAAGGAACCTAGAGGGTTATTTGACAGCGAAGGAGGAGCGGGGCAGCTAATCTTGGGTGGAATGAGTGGAAGACCACACACATGTTCTTTGTACACTTGGCTTCAACTTCGATGGATTCCGTCGATTAGCAAGTACGGTGGATGGCATTGAGTGTGAAAGAGATCACAGGCAAAGCCGCGGAGGATTTATGGGGCCGAGAACAACTTTATCTTGGGTATTTGATTGGCCAGGTGAGATAGAAGGCGTGGTGCAAGGAGATAGGGTCGATCCAAGAGTACGCCCTGAACTAGAGCGATTGTGGGCGGAACTATGATCACTTCTCTCTCGGCATCTTGCCAAGGATCCGGAAAGGCAAGAGAGCGAGATGCACAAAGGAGGACCATGCATTTTAGGAGGTTTGAACCCGACATTCGAGCAAAGGAGTCTTTGTGCTATTGGCTCGCATAAGGATCCCTTACGTTGGATGAGGCGATTGCGACTCATGTCTGAGGAGGAGTCGCATTGGGGCATGTTGGGGGCCGTGGCCTCCGGGGCTGCGATCACCTTGACAATCTCAAACTCAAGTAACACGGGGGTCCAAGGGGGGAGACTGCAAGTGCTACAAGCGTGGTGAAGTGGGTCATGCAGTAAGGTCCGTCCTCGGCCACGCTGGGGCGAGGAGGCAATTGAGCGATGGACCTTCGGAGGTGGTCGTGGCGTGGTGGCGAAGAGGTGGAAGAAGTGGGGCCAACGGGGGCTACGGGGCAAATCGATGGTAGCGAGAGGAGAGGGAGAAACTACACGACTTTCATTGAGGAGGATCAGGAGCTCCTTGAGATGTTGAGGAAGAAGAAGTTGGCCAGTGATGGGGGAAAGAAGCCCACAACTGAGAAGGACTCCGCCTCGTCATCTTCAAGGGATAACATTGCTACATATGCTCATTTAAACAAAGGTACTTGTACTACACATGCTCTTGCCTCTGTATCCACCACAAGATCATCCAAGGGAATGGATGTAGTAGATTAAAGATCTCGATATGTGGCAGTCTTGCTAGTGAGTTCTCTTCCTATACTCACTTAGCGGCCCAGAAAGCCTCTGAGGCTAGCGATCAAGCATGGCACAAAGATGACTGTGGTTGGCAAGGGTACAGTAAGATGTACCAGTTCAGTGACTTTGTCCAATGTTTTGCATGCTCCTTCTTTTCCAGTAAACCTCTTATCTATCAATGCCATTATACTCCAACAAAATTGTGTTGTTTCCTTTGATATTCCCAAGGTGATCTTTCAAGAGAAGGGGTGGCGGAGACTTGGGATTTGGAGCGTGGCGTAGCGGTCTTTGGTACTTGGATTGAGAGGGGATGGACTCAAAGATGGCATCCGTGTGGTAGAAGATAGGCTGGAGGATGGGGAGAAGTGTGGAAGATGAGTTCTTCTTGCATCACGGAGAATGGGGCATCCTTCCTTTTAGTCATTGAGCCGGTTTGTATCCGATCCTTGTATGAAAAGGCTAATAAAGGAAAGCTTGTGTGTAATGCTTGCGAGCTTAGGCAAGCATACTAGGAGCTCTATGTTAGTTAAGTAATCTGGAGTTCTTACATGCTTTTGACTTGGTACATTCGGATGTATGGGACCTGGCCCTACAATCTCCGATGAATGGTTATAGATATTTACTGTGACTTTCATTGATTGCTTCTCTCGTGTTGCCAGCTATATCGATGAGAAATAAGAGTGATGTGCTTGGTTGCTTTAAAGACTTTCCAGGGGCCGTTAGGACTCAATACCTGGCGTAATAGTGAAGGTATTGAGGTCGATAATGGGAGAATATACCAACCATGCGTTTGGAGAGTACTTGTCATCCCAAAGGAATACGGCATCAAACCACATGTCCATACACACCCGGTATGAGAATGGGGTAGCTTGAGAAAGGAAGAATAGACATCTTCTAGAGGTAGCTCGAAGCATGATGATCTCAATGAATGTTCCAAGACACTTGTGGGGGCAAGCAGTCTTAACAGCTGCTCAACTGATCAACAGAATGCCTTCGCGAGTGTTGGAGTGGAAGACCCCATGTGAGATATTGAAGGGTGATAACGGAGGAATCCTTCCCTTGAAGGTCTTTGGCTGTGTGTGCTTTGTGAAGGACAACAGACCAACAGTGGGGAAACTTGATCCCAGAGCTGTGAAGTGTGTCTTTGTGGGTTATTCAGGTACTCAGAAAGGGTATGTTTGTTGGAGCCCTATAGAGAGGAGGAGATTATTTGCTTAAGCATGGATGTAACATTTCGAGAACATGAACCGTACTACTCCATGGAGGTGACCTCACCCTTTGGTGACTCAGCCCGAATCTTTGGAGGTATAGTGAGAAGGGAGAGTAGTGATGGTGAAAGGGTGGTGAATGTCGTGATGCCTTGTCCCCTTTTGAAGAATGGATCACCGAGGATGAGCTGGACAACTGGTGGGGTTGAGTCAAGGGGAGCGAGAACCGAAGGTGGTGGGGGTGACCGTCGGTGAGGTGTATACAAGGAGGAAGAAGGAGAATGAGGGAGCGTTGCCTACAAGTGCGGTGTCACTTTCGTGCCATCAAGTCCCTCGGGTCCAGGTCTACCCCAAGCCACGAGACACCCATACCATCCACCGCGGTGATATGCCCATGACATTAGGGAGGAGCTCGCAAAGAATGCACGGGACACCCTCTGTCGTTATCATGACATTGCCCAGTTTATCTCATACTCTAACATATCACTCCGCACATAAGCGCATTCATTGCTACTTGGACACCGCTCTCTATACCCAAGTGTTGGCGAGAAAGCTAAGGAGGATCCAAACTGGAGGCGGCCGAGTCACGGGAAGAACTTGGGGCTCTTGATAAAAAGCGAGAACATGGGAGATAGTGTCACTTCTAAAGCGGGAAAAGAAGGCGGTTGGAGTGCAAGTGGGTCTTCACGGTGAAGCGAGCCGAAGGGCGCATTGGCGCTACAAGGCCATTTGGTAGCAAAGAGTGATCGGGACGTATGGTATTGACTATGATGAGACATTTGCACCAGTGGCCAAGATGAGTACAGTAAGGACGCTGATTTCCCTGGCGGTAAATGGTGGGTGGAAGCTACACCAACTCGATGTGAAGAATGCTTTCCTTCATGGTGATTTGTTGGAGGAGGTGTATATGGAGATACCACCAGGTTTTGGTACAAATCAGACGGTTGGCAAGGTGTGTAGGCTCAAAAAGTCACTTTATGGGTTGAAACAATCTCCTCGAGCCTGGTTTGACAGGTTTAGAAGGGCTATGGTAGGCATGGGATATCAATGAGATCAATGCACACACGGTGTTCTTCCCAAGAACAAGGAACTCACACTACGATCCTTCTTTGTGTATGTTGATGATATGGATTATTACGGTGATGATGAGAGGAGATTGCTTTCGACTAAAGGAAAAATTGGGAAAAGAATTTGAGGTCAAAGATCTAGGGTTGCCGATACTTTCTTGGGATTGAGATAGCTCGTGGAGGCGAGAGGATAGTCCTATCTCAAAGAAAGTATGTACTAGATCTCCTCCGAGCTTGAGCATGTTGGGATGCAAGCACGCAATTTCTCCAATTGGCGGAAGTTCAAGGCGAGGGCGAGGAGAGCAGGTTGTCCGGAAAGGTACGAGAGATTGGTAGGCCTGATCTATTTGAGTCATACTCGTCCGACATCGTTTGCGGTGAGTGTGGTGAGTCGCTACATGCATGACCCAAGGAAAGGCCATATGGGCCGTGTATCGATTCTAAGGTACACGAAGAGTGCACGGGGAAGGGTTGATCTTGGGAAGAATGAGTCATTTTGGTATTGAGGGCTATTGTGATTATTTGGGCTAGTTGCATTGATGATGATAGAAGGTCCACATCGAGGATATTGTGTGTTACGTAGGGGCAACTTGGTTTCTTGGAAGAGCAAGAAGCGGTCGGTAGTAGCGAGGTCGACAGATCTGAGGGCTATGGCCCTAGGAGTTGCTGAGATGTTGTGGCTGAGAACTCTATTGGTAGAGCTAAAAATGGATCAAGGAGCTCAAATGAAGTTGTGGTGTGACAACAAGTCAGCAATCAGCATTGCCAACAACCCGGTGCAACACGACAAAACCAAACATGTTGAGATTGATAGGTTCTTTATTAAGGAGAAGTTGAATTGTGGAATCTTTGGAGTTTTAGCCATGTTGTCTTGAAAGGCAAATGGTGATTGCCTCACCAAGGGACTCAGCTCATTAGATCTATCTAGACTGTGTGACAAGATGGGCTTAGTGGATATTTTTCGCCCATCTTGAGGGGGAGTGTTGAGATTTGTATCTTGGTTCAGGGTCCTATTAGTAAATAGGAATTATGGAAAAGTCTGGGGACTTAGTAGTAATATTGTAAACCTTATATTACTGGCCAAGAGGCCTGTCAATGCAGTAACACATCTGATTTTCAGAAAGCTGGAATCCGATTGAATCCTATTATAGTGAATAAGTGGACTGAAATATTTAAAACCGGAAGCAATGTATTGGCAGAAATATTCAGACTAATGAAAGATGAATTACTACATTGTATAGTACATTATATAAGAGATCAACCCAATAGACAAGACGGGGGGTGATAAATAATATATGTGTTGTTTGAATCAAAGGCTTCTTTATCTTCTATGCCATGAATCTGGAAGGACATTTTTCAGCTTCCTTTTGAAGATGATGAGGAGGAGAGAACCAACCAGAGGCCAAGTTGAGACAATGGCAATGTATGCAAGCAACCACATTGATTTGTTACTCTGGCGAGAAAGCTTGTTTGTGGAGCTCTTCATCGGAGAGGTAATGTCGTTGCCCGGATTGTTGCTGTCTTGTAAGTTCTGACCTGGAGGATGTGTAGACTCAACGGCATCTTTCTGGGTCTGGTCTGTCTCTGGTGATTTGTTCTCAGGGTTCTTGTGGTCATAGGATGGATCCTGGGTGCTTTCGGTGTCTACATCATCTTTCCTCACAGCAGCAACCATTCCATCTTCGGCGATACTCACATAGGGGCTTTTGTCTATTGAAGATTCCAGTGGAGAATGAAGGCCAGGATTTTGTGCCTGAATCAAAATTGAATTTTGAATTTAAGATCATTGTATTTTCCACATGATGCAGAAAATGATTGGTGTTTCATTGGCATACAATACCTTTCTTGGTTTGTGCATGAGGGGACTAGAGTATAGAACATTGAAATACTCAGAAACAGCTCCAACCCACCTGGAAACAACACCACACTTCAGTTTCATGATTCTGAACTCAAGGTTAATCATTTCAGAGCTCTTATTTGTCATCCACTCAAAAATCATCCTTTATAAGTAGTACATAGCATGACTACAGAGGTGAATGGGTTAGAAAATACCATAAACTAGAAGCACTGATCCCTTTGAAAAATCCAAGATGTCCTCCATGCACAGTAGTGGCAAGAACAATGTTGCGATTTGCCCTGCAAAGCAGGATGAACAAATATTGGAACCAAAAAATAGAAAGAGGGATATAGAATTCAAAGTGGAGTATGGTTTCACAAATAAATAAATGGCGATGCTTGAACCTGCACTCATCCCAAGGAATTGCTTCCTTTGTACAAACTGGATCATCCAAAGCACTAAAACACAACAGTGGTATGGATACATTCGCAACAAATTGAGCACTGCTGCAGTGGCGATAATAGGTATCAACAGTCTGCCAAACATTGCTGTCATTCAACTCATCCCACAACATCTTTGCTCAAAACAACATTCAAATATTAGTGTCAGAAAAGACATTTGTACCTCAAACTTCCCGACAAGGCGAGTTGCATGGTTGTCAAAGTCTCGTACTGTACGTGACTAGTAATTGGCAAAAAGAACAATAAAACAGTAGTCAAGTGATGAGAAACCAGGCATCTTGATTTTATATAAAAGAACATCTAGAAGTGTACAAATGTCGGGATCTTCCACCCTATACCTATGAAATAAATTAAAAGAGATGGAGAGCTTTCAATTTGGTAGATGACAACACTAACAAGAATAGTAATAGAAAATTTTAACAGGTATAGATTTCCAGATATATTAGGCAATCCTCAGAGTACAAGTTTCATTTTTGACAACCTTGAAATACTATACATATCTACTGCTTAGTTTTATGGCTCCAGTTTGCAACCAGTTCAGTGAAACTAGAATCATCTGAGTTTTCATAATTTGGTAGAGAACACAATCATGCACACCCAAAGACAAGGTAAGCAAGATATTATCAGTTTGTAGTTATGGAGAAAGATCATGCAGTATGCTTGATTTCAAACCTAATTTTAATTCCACATCGATCCACTACAAGGTTATCAAAATAGCAAAACACAGACTAGTGCACATAAGTTATTCTTACATTCAAAATTTGTAGTGAGGATGTTCAATGTCAAGAATTAAGGCAAAACAAAAATATAGACCAACTAGACTAGTCTGACAAAGCAATTGCTGAATGTTGTATCCTGCAAGAAGGAATATCAGAAACTAAATGAACTGTGGTAGGGGATTCTACACTTCATGTTAAAAGGTTTTTGTTTACAAAATCACAGAATACAACACAATATCTGACCCAAAACATCCCTAATATATGTCTCTTCCCTGTTCTCTTCAATGTACATATACTATTGAGTATTGTCTACAAAATTCAGCAATCTGCTTGTTAGCTACTGAAGTTTCCTCAGTGTTGATGCACAAGATAACCATATTATGATGCTCAATATTTACACACAAGATTCTGGTTAAAGTCAATAAAATATAAAATAAACTAAAAATAACATGAAAGATGATGTGGCATATACCTTTTCAATCCCTTCCCAGTTTGCAAGTCGAGTTAAGATAGGCTGATGTCTGCGATAAATGGCAATATCCTCAGTGGCATACCAAAGGTACATGAGCATAAAGGTAGCTTATGCTAGAGGATGGCACCACCAATATTTGCTGAATTTCAACTTAAATTACAGAAACAGACTACCAGATAAGAATTTTCTAGGAACATACAGTTTAGCATAACCTTGAAGACCAATTGTGAGGGCTCTGTCATAAAATCGTTGTACAAGCTTACGAGTAATGAACCTGTCACAAACCTACAAACTGGGTGTTAAACGCAAATACTTTCCAAATAGCAATCCTTACAAGTTACAAACACAAACAACTCAACATGCCACAAAACTTCCAAACAGATGAGAAAGATTCGAAGATCTGACCAGTCATTCAAAATCAGATGCCATGCTGCTCATGGTATCATACAAAAATTGAATAAATAGGCTGCATAGTTAAAAAGAGGTCTCTTGCACACATTACTTTGACAGGATTGGCACAATACATTATAACCTTTCAGCAAGATGCAACAACAGATTCAATTAAGGCATGGAAAAAGAAAAGGAATGGCCCAAAAATTAAGTGAAAAATTGAATAAACTAAGCAGTTAACTAGAAACCAGGAAGAAATAGAGAAGGGTAGGTTTCCTCTATGAATATGGTTGGGAATACTAACAATGAGGTCTACCTAGAGTAGTGCCAAGTGTCAATGATCAAATCAGAACCTTATCTTTGTGGATTGTCATCTCATGAAGCAAGGGATATGAAAAAAGAACATTTCTGCAAAAATAGAACTGGAAGACTGAAAAAATAATTAATTAATTAAAATAAAAAATATATATTGTATGGTGATGCAGAACATGTAATGATAAACTGAACAAAGGATTCGTTGTCTTGTGTGATGACACAGAATATGTGGTAATAAAATGCACAAAGGATTCATTGTCTTGTATATTAAAGGTCCCACAACCTAACTTGATGGCTAACTAAGGTTGTTAATTGACTAACCACTAGATCCCATGGAGAACAGACAGAAGCAGCCGCCACAACAGGAGTGTTCTCCCCATCTTCTCCAAGATACTTGACCTATGATCCAACATCCACATGAACATGAGAAGATAAAAGAACCATTGATTCAATATAAAAAACAGATTTTTATCCAACAACCACCCAGTATTGCTCAATGAGTGGAAAATGATATTATATTATACCAGTATATTGGCACCAATACTTGTCCCTATAGCAAATAGAGGAGTCTCTGGATGTTCATGATTAAGGTAGTTGACAACTTCCCTCAAATCTTCCGTCCATCCAGCATTATAGAAGTATTCAGACTGTATCAATTGACATGAAAAGATGAGAACTGTGCAATAATAAGAGGGCAACTAGGTATTTAGATAAAAGTCATAGACTCATAATCAACCCGCATAAAAGCACCTGCATGATGAGACATGTTTTACAAATACAGAAGTGGGAAGGAAGCAGAAACATTGAGACGTAAAATTGTTGCTACTAATGATAGATAGTTTACCTGGTATAGTTTAGGTTTAGGAAATAGTGACATCACACAAGTAAATGAGCAAGTGGGTTAGCTATGACCTTGGATTGTATTCCAAGAATGACAGGTACAGTGTAACTAATGAGACTGTCCTGAAGCTGATTTCTACATTGCAACTGACAAACAAACACAGCCAGAATGTCTTGGTAACATACACTTTACAATATTGAAGCTATCTTGCCTCCAATAAATATCCAAGAAAACACACCATTTCTTGTACGTAAATGAAGATGTCACATGCTTCATACAATTGATTGAGAAAAGCTTTAAAGAAGCTAAGGGTGTGCTATAGTTTATTCAGGATAGATTTTTTATCCTTATGCAAATGAACATGTCACATGCTTCATACAATTGATTGAGAAAAATTTTGAGATGCTAAGGGCGCACAATAGTTAAATCAAGGATAAATTTTCTATCTTTTTGCAACCAGAAACTATTGTACAAAATTGATGCACATAGAATAACCTTATCTAAATCACATCCCAAAAAGTTTTCAACGTCTACAACTAGAGGCAGTACATGTGAAGCTTATTCAAAATGAATCTTAAGAACAATGAGGATAAAAAGCTGCCAAAAAAAAAAGCAAGGCCACTCACAGTTAAAGAGACACCACCCAAGCCACGATGATTGCTAACAACGACATGCCATCCTTGCTTTGCTATTGTGTGGACAAGATGCTTAATATACTGCAAAATACATCGATTGCAAATCAAATCAGCAAGAGACAGAATCATTTGCTCAGGGAAAATGAAGAAATATGTAACATAAAAAACCAGAAAGAATCAAATGATCTTACCCATTACATACAACACAAGTTTTACAAGATATAGTTATTTGTAACATGCAAGTATTCCTGGAAACTGAGACTTGTATTTTAGTGCTCAGTGAATAAGAGGCATGACAGCTTTTAAATTATTGCATATGCACTAGTTCAGTATAAACAAAATGAGATCATCTCTTTTTTCCTTTAATAATAATATGACTTTTTTTAATCAATTCTCACGGAGATAAATTCATATATAAAACATTCAGCAGAGTTGTGTGCATTTTACATCACCATACAACTTACAACAAAATAGAAATGTCAGTCTTATATATGCTAAGATATTAATGTATGGTCAACAAAAGAAAGTGACTACACTGGCATGCCTTCAGAATAAAAAATTATACTTGAACTTCTATTGTGTAGGATTTTCAACCCCTCTGCATCGATTTTCAATGAAATTGGTTTAAGAGAAAAACACAACATGGCAGGCTAAGTCACTTGATGATTTGACATGCATATTCTACTAATTTAATTATATCAACCAAGGTTTATAGATTTCTAAAAAGGATAAGCTCAATAGGATTGACTATAGAGGTTAAACAAAAAACTTACAGGAGAAGCAGAATCACTAGTCAGTCCAGGAACTACCACCACAATAGGTGTTGTATCATCTTTAGAAATGTCCCCATCAGTGTGGAGAGAATATCCTTTTACTGTAAGAATATAGATTCTAGTAAGCAACCAATATTCCAAAAATTATATACTAAAACAAGAAAAGTATGAATTAAATAATTTAAATAATCAGTGTTATTGGACACATTTTTAATAGTTTTTAAATAGAAATTAAATATATATCATTGCCATGAAAAAATAATGTCAATTATAACTTGGGCGTGAAGTATATTTCATATTCCAAAAAGAGCAAAGGGCCTGCAAAACGTGAGACAAAACCAATCGATGGACGGTATCAAGTGTTGTCTGTCAACTTACAAATAGAGGCATATTATGTTAAGATAATTTGTTTCACAGCTCATGCTATTGTGCCCATGAGTTATGCCAATATGAGAACTGATATGGTCATGTAATTGCCTCAAGGAAAAAAAAAATTACCAATAACAACAATAACAACAATGGAGCTCAATTTGCATGGCATGTCAACTTTGAGTTGACTAACAAGAGCATTTTAAGCCTCTGGCATGTAACAAGAATGGGCACTGCCACACTGGGCAGGAAATATGAACAGAGAAAGACTTTCAAGTCTTGAATCTTGTTACTTTGTAATGAAAACGACAGGACTTTCCACTAGAGAAATTCTTAAATCTACATTGAGCTACATGATTTCTTATTGGAGCAGAAGAAAAAAAAAAAACACACATCTTTCCTATGAACACTACATCTAACACTGCATCCAGCAGGAGAGGCATGCAAGACTCACAATCAATCAAATCTTTACGGTCAGCGACTTACCCTTAATGTAACAAGAATGGAGCTCAATTTGCATGGCATGTCAACTTTGAGTTGATGTAACAAGAATGACCACTGCCGCACTAGGCAGGAAATATGAACAGAGAAAGACTTTCAAGTCTTGAATCTTGTTACTTTGTAATGAAAATGACAGGACTTTCCACTAGAGAAATTCTTAAATCTACATTGAGCCACATGATTTCTTATTGGAGCAGAAGAAAAAAAAAACACATCTTTCCTATGAACACTACATCTAACACTGTATCCAGCAGGAGAGGCATGCAAGACTCGCAATCAATCAAATCTTTACATTCAGCGACTTACCCTTAACTTAGTGACCAATCCCGTCCTTAATTAGGAGTATCTCATCAACTGAAGCTACTAAAAATCAAGCACACAACAGACAAGAAGACATTTGGCGCTTAAAGCTTACCATCTGACGCAAGAAGCCAGTCCAAAGCAATGGTCCCGCCATCTCGTACTGAGAACAACTGTCTGGAATGCAAACAAACAAATCTATCAAATTTCCGCACAACAATAATTCAATTTAAAGCAGACGAAAAATTCACCGACATGAATGACTCATTCAATAAGATAAAAAAAAATCCTAATTTTCCAAAAAATGAAAACAAAACCACGAGCCCACGAAACTGGGAGACCTTCGGTAGCGGAAAGCCGGCGGCCGGCCGAAGAAATTCAGAAACCCGGTCTGTAAATGGGGACTCGAAAGCCACGGCGTGGCCAAGTACCTACACAAGAACAACACCATAAAAAACCCCAATCCACCAACACGAATCCAAGCCAAAACAAAATCAAAAGGCCAAGATCGCACCTCCCGTGGAGAATCCTGCACTTGGAGACAACGGCATCATATAACTCACACGCAGGGCCATAGGTGAGCACCACCGGATCACCGCGGAGCCCGCGAACGAGATCTCGCAGGAAGTGGCACTCGAGAAAGTTATACAAGAACACGAGAACGAATACAAGGAAACCAATAAGGTAACTGGATGCCGGGACCGCAACGGCGGCGAGGAGGAGGTGCTCGGCAGCGGACGCCATGGATTCCAGCGATGAAGAGCGATGATACCCTCCCTCGGGTTTCATTATAAAACTCTGGGAGATCGAAGGCGGGGTCGGGTCGAATCCGGTGTTATGGTTGGTTTTAAAATCACCACTCTTGGGACTGATCTCAGCCGTACACGTTGGGTTGGAGATAGCATAGATTGACACGTGTCTTTGTTTAGTGAATCCTGCACGGATGACCGTGTTTGTTAGTGAGCACGAAATCGCCAGGCCGCGGCCGGCCTTGTTCGGTTGAGTCGTTGGCGCTTTTTTAATGTGGGGAGGGAGAGGGAGGGAAATGAAAAATGAAGGGGTTTTTTTGCAAAGTTTTGTTGAATTAATGATTCTTGAAATCATATCAATCACATCAATTATTTTTTAAAAATCTTTGATGATAGATTGTACTATTAACAATGTTGCACAAGGTTCACGTTTATGGGTAGTCAAAGTAGATGCACCCAAAATGCATCTTGATCGCTCAACAAACATAAATATAAAAGTAAAAGGGGTAAATTATTTAAATAGTCATCAAATTATTTGGTTGCTCCTATTTGAGTCACTCAATTATAAAAACTTTCAATCGCATTCAACTTTAATCAGATTCAATCGCTCACCCACACTAACAGCAAGTTAATGGCCGAGGTTGACACGCGGCGGGGATGCCACATCAGCCTACCACGTGGCAAAAAAAATAATAAATAAAAATTCTAAAAAATTATAAAAAAATCCTAAAAATTCTAAAAAAATCTAAAAAAATTCTAAAAATCTTAAAAAATTCTTAAAATTCTGAAAATTCTAAAAAACTTAAAATTTTCAAATAATTATTGTTGAAGTGGTAGTAAAAAATAAAAAAAAATCTTAAAAAATCTTAAAAAATTGTTAAAAAATATAAAAAATTCTTTAAAACATCTAAAAAATCTTAAAAATAAACAAGATTTTAAAAAAAAATTCAAAAAATTCCTGTAAGAATTCTAAAAAATTCTAAAAAAATCTAAAAAAATAAAAAATTCTAAACATAATCTAAAAAAATTCTAAAAAATAAACAAGAATTTTTAACGTAATCACAAAAATCAACCTGGAAAAATAGTAAAAAAATATGATTTTATAATTTATAAAATTAAAATGGGCTTTGTAATCACAACAATCAACCTGAAAAAAATAATAAAAACGGTAAGAAAAAAATATAAAATGAACATCTTCAAAATCATTCCAACTTCTTCATAACCTTAATAACCTTAATCACAACAATCACAACATACAAGCACATTTCACTATTTTTCAGTTTTATTTTTTTAATTATGTTGTAAAATCCTGTTTATTTTTTAGAATTTTTTTATATTTTTTTGTGCGTATGTATTATTCTCCTTCCAAAAAAATAAAAAAAATCTAAACATAATCTTTAGAATGATAGAATTCATACTGGAATTTTTTGAATTTTTTAAAAAATCCTGCTTATTTTTTAGATTTTTTAGAATTTTTTTATTTTTTCTACCACGTGGCAACTAACGTGGCATGCCATGTCAATAATAACTATTTAAAAAGTTTAAGTTATTTTGCCATGTGGCAAGGCTGATGTGGCAAAATATAAAGGATTCTTTATATTTTATAAAAAATAAAAAAAAATGTATATTTTTTTAGATTTTTTAGAATTTTTAGAATTTTTTGGAATTCTTACCCGAATTTTTTGAAGTTTTTAAAAAATCATGTTTATTTTAAGATTTTTTAGTTTTTTTAAAGGATTTTGTATATTTTTTTAGATTTTCTTTTAGATTTTTTAGTATTTTTTAGATTTTTTAGAATTTTTAGAATTTTTTAGATTTTTTTTTATTTTTTCTGCCACATAGCATGCCACGTCAGCCTGCCGTTAACAGTGTTAGTGTGGGTGACTTGATTGAATGCAATTCTAAAGTTGGGGTACCCAATTGAAAGTTTTTATAATTGGGTGACTCAAATAGGAGCAACCCAATAGTTGGGTGACTATTTAGATAATTTACCCTAAAAGTAATAATTAAATGGGAAGCAAGCTTCACACGCTCATTTGCGTTTAGTCCCAACGATTCACCGGCCAAGCTTAGTAACATTCTCCCACAAATACCGATGGCCGCTTGGCCTGATAGTAACTGGGTTCCGTGCCTCACACCCGGTCTCGGGTTCGAGTGTCACGGGGGGTTGTTTCCTGTGGCGTCCTTGTGCAGGCATGGTGGGACCACCTCGTGATGGTCATTATCCACATGCTTCTGCCGAAATTCGATCCCAGGCAACCCCATCCTTTGGTTCTTTACCAGCGCTGACCTAGCCAGTCGCTCTTAACGTCCAAAAAAACATTCTCCCACAAATTCTCCCAAGTCATTTTTAATCCGGCTAGACACCATCTCCTTTTCTATGAGAGTGGGAGTTCTCTTGCGAGCGCTCTGCAAATCACACCGACATGAAGCTCTTTCATTTTCCCAAAAACATTGATCCATCACTTACCATGGTAGGTGGGGGTGGGACTTCCTTACCACGGGGGTTGAAAACCTTCTCTGGAACCCATGAGGGGAATAAGCATAGGGGCAAGGCACTCGTCTCTATACCAATTGCTCTTGCAGAACCTCAAGTGGTACAAAGGATGAAGAACAATTGCCAACACCCACAAGTAGGCCGGTGTTGGGCCGGATGTGGGCAAATGTAGTAGGCGACAATAAGCAGGCATCCTCGATGGAGACAGTGATGATGGCTGGGCCAACCCATGAAAGGCTCAAGGAATCTTTTCACAGGATCACTAAGAAACATAGGGCACATAATAAAATCATCTGGATAATTGATGAGGATAATATAGAGGTAACAAGTCTCCAAAACATACAACAATCTTAATGGGGTATTACAGCAAAAGGTGGCAAGAGCAGTCCAAATGGAGGCAGGATGACCTGGAGAGGGTCATGCCTGATGATCTTCTAGAACTAAACAGAAAACAATTTTGGGAACTGACAAGGCCTATAACATCACTAGAGATCTTCTTCAAGGTGGTGTCAACCATGCCAACAGTTAAGTCCCCTTGCCCATATGGATTTAATTATGAATTCTATAAAGCTTATTAGCATGTTATTGGTAGATCCATGATTGTTGCAATTAAACACTTCTTTGAATTTGATAGCATGCCTAATAACTGGAACATAACACATATTTATCTCATCCCAAAAAAACCACAATGTTAGCCATAAAATTGTGACTAAAATCATGTCAAACTTGGGAAGATATTACCAAAGAAAATAGGAAGAGAACAAGTTGTATTCATACTGGGAAGAAGCATTTATGACAATATAATAGCAGCACAGGAGCTTGCACACTCACTAGAAAAAATGTCCCAGGACTAACCAATGATGTTAATCAAGCTTGACATAGAAAAGGCTTATGACAGCTTGAGATGGGATACCATTATTGTCGTTCTATCCAAAATGAAATTTCCCAGAAAATGGATTCAATGGGTTAAGGAATGTGTTGAGACATATACTATGGCTTTCATATTAAAGGGTATAGTAGGTTAATGGATCCATCCTTTTACAGTGATAAGGCAAGGAGACCCCATATCACGCTATCTGTTCATTTTAGTATCCTAGATTCTCTCAAATTTACTTAATAAAGCATTATTAATCCAGCTGATCAAGGACATTAGAATCAATGAACAATTGAGTACAAGTCATATTTTATATGTTGATGATGTGTTAATTTGCAGTAGGACAATCAAAAAGATGCTAGGGCCATAATGCTTTGTTTAGACTTTACTCAACCCTAATAGGGCAGAAACCTAATTACAGTAAGTTTGAAGTTTATTTACCCACATGGATCAGCTCTAGAGTTAGAACACCAATAACACAAATATTAAAGATGGGAAGTTATTCATTCCTTTCAAATATCTTGGTTGTTGGATATCTCCCAATAGAATTCATTCAAGGTATAGCTATTTCAACCACCTCATAGATAAAATTGAGAATAGACTAGCTCACTGGAAAACCCTAAATTTATCTATGGCTGGAAAGAAAACATTAGTTAACTCTGTCATCATGAGTTTACATGTGTACGGTCTTAACACTTACGTTATCCCAGATACTACTCTTGAGCCCATTAACAAACTAGGTATGAGATTCATTTGGGGGAACATGAGTGGAAATAGAGGATTGCATCTCATTGACTGGAACATTGTTACTAGCCCAAAAATTGAGGGAGGCTTGGGAATTAGGGATCTAAACCTCATGAAGATCGCATTAATTACTAGCCAAACATGCTATTGAGTTACTGAATAATATTGATAAAATTTGGGTCAAACTCATGAGAAGTAAATATGGACAGCCTAACTTATAGAACAAGCCCACATGTGGCAAAGGATCATGCATATAAAGAGAATTAATGAACATAAGAAGGTAATTAGGGATAACCTAGAAGAAACTGAACTAATTAAGTAGAATGACATATGTTAATAGGGGCCCGTAGATATATGAAATTACAATCCAATTCAAACCCTGCATCCTCAATATGAACTATGATTTTAATACTATAAAAGTTGAACATCTGATGCTTGAAGAGGAATGAGATGAACATATCAGGATATGTTCCCTGAGGATATTGCATATATACAAGTTACTACATAGACAAGCACCATAGCAAGGGAAATGCAATTGTTGGAGATGGGAACCCACAATGCATGGGAGGCAAATCTCTATTAGTTTCGGTATACACTGGCTACAGAGGACAAACAAATACAACAAGTTGGAAAGAATGGAGGGCAATTTGGAAACTGCAAGTGGCTCCAAGATCAAGTTCTTCCTGTGGAAACTATTTCATTATAGATTACAGGCGAAAAAATTGTTGTTTAACTTCAACATGGAATACTACTCAACCTGCAATCTATGTTATGAATCTTCTAATCACATCTTCTTTGAGTGCAAATGGGCAGAAGCTAGGGATGCACTAAAAGGTAACTAGCTAGTTGAGCCCAGACATGGGACTAGCAGAGAGCTAATAGTAAACACCTTATGGCATATTTGGATGACAAGATGTAAGGTTGCATTTGGGCAAGCTAATTAGTTCAATCCGATGGCAATCGCAACTTCAAGCTATTGTTTAGCAGAGGAATACAAGGACAACAAAAGAGTGTGGCAATAGAGGGAGGAAGAAAATAACAGAATATGGAATAATAGACATTTTCAGATAATTTTATTCTTTGATGGCTCATGGTATGAAGATATAGGTAAAGGTGGCTCAGGGTTTGTAGTGATAAACAACTTACAACAAATATTTTGTACAGGTGCTAACCCAAATAATGGAAGATTTGGATTGGGAGCAGAGATGAATGCATTGCAACATGGCTTGGAGCAAGCTGTAGAACAAGAGGGAGAGTTGATGTAAGTGTACAAATAGATAATTTGATTATATACAAAGCTGTATGACAGAAGGGAAGCACACACATGATTGGAGGATTCACAGGCAAATAGAGGAGTGTTATCAAACATTGAAGAAATTTAGATAGTGAAACATCTTAAAAATCCCAAGAGATGAGAATGATTTCACATATTGCCTAGCAAGGAAAGCAAGAAGTGATGTATTGGGTGCTAGATACAATGGAATTCAAGAGTTACCGGAATGGTGCAGAAGTTGAGAAATTATTGATGAACCGTATTTGATAGTTGTTATGTAGCTCTTTTTCTAACCCCCCAAAAAACCATTTCCTCTCTGTTAATGTTCATAGCCACCGAGCTAATTGAGTGAAGCAATCTAATCACTCAAAATAGTTTGAGACTAGTTCAAGTAACCTTTTATGAGAGACTTAAAATCTTTTTTTTTCTTCTCTCTAGTGAAAATAGTTAATTAAGAAAGTGAAGGAAGTTGGACACTTACAACTTGAAGATCATCACTTGGACTTCCAATGATTATTAGATTGGTATGTGACACAAATAATCTCTAATATTTACTTATTTATGTAGTATATAAGATATATTGTTTATTATTATTAGATGTATGCTAGGATTCATAAAATAGATTTTATGTTTTTTTTTTAATTTTTATTTTAAAACTTAATCCAAGTTTGGTTTGTGCATGTGTTTTAAGTTTTAACCCATATAGATCCCCAAGTACATCTAATGATCATTAACAATACATCTCATATATTGCATAAATAAATTAATATGAAAAAATTATTTGTGATCGGCTCCTCGCATACCAATCTTATGTTCCCTAAAAAGTCTAGATGATGATCTTAACGTTCTCAAGTATCTAACTTCTTCTCTTTTTGTATTTGACTATATTCTCACTAGTGAGGAAAATAAGGAAGAAAGAGAACTAGAAGACTTTTATTTCTAGATTACTCAAACTACTCTCAAACTATTTTGAGTAATTAAATTATTTTCATTAATAAACTTTATCAGAAATTGATAAACCTCTAATTATTTAGTGTGATATTTATCATAATTATAAAGAATAATATCAAACGAGTCATCGGATACAAAGGAAGTGTCAATCCCGAGGCAAAGAGACACCCACAAAGCCTTTGCTGTTCGGCTATAAACAGCAAACACGATCATACTCACACGTCATCGAGCCAGGACACCACCGTCATTAAAATCATAAAGTGATGGCAATCTCGTCATTTAAGTCCGGAACGGACAAACATGGGACGCTTCCAGATGTCTACGTTTCCATAAATACTACCCAGATATTACTCACGATTAATCTACGCAAAAGTAGTCCGGCGGATTATGTGAAATCTGACCATCTGATCGAAACACCAGATAGGTCTAACTTAACATTAAACCGGTTCCAGCAGATCATTATATCTGCGCCGTTGCTTCTCTTGGAGTGGGCGCATAAGAGGAGCATCCTCATCGCTCTCTCTCTCTCTCTTCGAAATCGGCCCCGTTTTATTCGATATCGGGGAAAAGTTCGGCGCCGGGCGGCGGTGCGGAGAAACCCTAGAGGTCGAGGCAATGGAGGCCGACGTAGTGACGGCCGCGGTGGCGCAGGAGGAGGGCGAGGCGGGGCCGGCGGATGAGGAGGCGAGGAAGGAGGTTGAGGAGGAGGTAGTGTTGTCGAGGGCACAGCGGTTAATCTCGAAGATCACCGCGACGCAGGCGAACCCTAACTCTAGACTCATCCACTCCCTTGCCTCGATGCTCGAGACACAAGAATCCAGGTCGCAATCTCTTTTCTCTCTAGTGTTCTTTTATTTTCATCGAATTCTAGGGTTTGGCGTCTGCATCTCGATTTTTTTATAGTTTTATTGGAGCCGGTTCTCTTTGGTGGGAACTTGGGTTGCGGTGATCCATTTCTAGGGTCATGTTTAAATCAGAGTTTCTTTTTATTTTTTTATTTTTTTTATTCTGTTCACTTTCTTGCTTGAATCTTGTTTATAGTTTTGCCCTTTTTTTTCTCCATTGAAGGCGAATTCTAGAATTTATAGAAATTTATTAGTGCTTTCTATTTGTTCCATTTCTACGGAGAATTAATATCGGGATATCTTGGAAACTCCCGGGTGATATATACTTGGAAAAATCCTCACGTTCACTATTATAATGAGGAGAAAAGGATGGGAGGTTGTTTGTATTTTTTAAATGTTAAAGGTATTGAAATTAGTGTAACTTTTTTTTTTTTGCATGCTTATGTATATATTGGGAAGGGTAGCCTTGGCTCAACGGTAATGTTGTCGCCTTGTTGTCGCCATGTGACCTCTTTCGAGTCGTGGAAACAGCCTCTTGTAGAAAAAGCGCATACAATAGACCCAAGATTTGACCCTCCCTGGACCCCACTATGTGCGGGAGCTTTGTAGCTGTCCTTTTTTTTTTCTTATATATATTTTGGCTTTTCTGAAATCGATAAAGTGATTTGTTAGCTGTGTATAGTGGGATGAGGGGGTTCATTGCAGAAGCGGGAATGGCCAGATTGGTTATTGATCTTGAAAAAGAAAATTGCAGTTTGTGAGAATAAGAATAGTAGTCAGTGCCATGCATTTATCATGAACTTTAGTAATGAAACATATTGAATGCATTCTAGGGTGGGGTTGTTTTGAAATTGATAAAATAAAATGTTAGTTATGTTTAGTGGGAGGGGATTATTATAGAAGTGGCAATGGTCTGATTGGTTCTTCATTGAAAAAATTTTAGTTTGTGAGAAAAAGAATAGTAGTCAGTACCATGTGTTTATTATGGGCTTTAGTAATGAAATATATCAAATAATTCTGGGGTGGGTTTAATGTGGGTGCTTGCTATAAGTATTTAGTATTACTTACCCTGATGGAAAAATTAAGAGGCTTGTTGTAGGGGACCTCCTCAACATGATGCTTAGGCAACAAAGCTCAACTTGTACCACCTCCGCAACTATTTTGAACCAAACTAAACCATCCATAGTTGTTTAAACCTAACAAATGAAGTCTTGGGTACATTGATCAATTTGTAAGATCTAATACCGCATGAAGTTTGTGATTGATGAGTGAGTAAAACATGGGTAATTGGTAAATTTTTTTGGTGGTGTGCCTATAAGCGGTTTCTCTGTTGAAATTTCAAAATCATTAAACAAGCCTATGGTCTTCACTCTCAGTAATGTGTAGACATTTGTGAAAATTCATTTCTTCCTTTTTTCCCGTAAAGTGCTCCTTTTTTGCACTACACTACCTAAGAATCGTCTTGGGATTTGATTTGAGCTGATTAAAGCTAATCTATGCATTATACTCTTCTTATGGGATCATTAGAAATAATGTGAAGAGCAGAGGAAGCTTGCATCTTTTCCTATTGGACCTAAGAAGTGACATACAGCTTGTGATGAATGGGAGAATTTCTTATTCCTCAAACTCTAGATATGTGAATGGTATTATACAGCACATCCCACGATTGACATTGCGTGAAAATATCACTGGCGGCTAGCATATTATTTTTAGCACAATGACGTCTTCAAAGTAAAACCTAGAAAATAAAAGTAAATTATAGAGAAGCCATTCCATTCTTTTCAATCTTTTCAATGTTTTAATTTGATATGCCTCTTTTATGCAGCAACTAATGGTGTATCTTATGTTTCTTCTCCTAGAACTGCTTCTATGTATGCAAGTAGTTCATGTAGGTAGCTTACCAATACTGTTTTCGAAATGTGCTTAGAATGTGTTTAACTTATATGTGATACTTGACAGTTTTATGCAGCAGTCTGGTAGTTCATCTCTCAATAATGGCCGGACATCTCATCTTATTGGAAGACTGGGAAACTTAGTGAGGGTATGCTCGAATTTTCAAATATTTAGATGAATAAACTTCTCTTAATATTCTTAGTTACTCACATACTCTTTTTCATGGTTGCTTTTTCCCATGGAATCCCTTGTTTGTTTACCTAGGAAACTGATGATTTTTACGAGTTAATATCATCTAAGTTCCTATCTGAAAGTAGATACTCTACCAGTGTCCGTTCGGCTTCTGCAAGGCTTCTTCTTAGCTGCTCTTCAACCTGGATGGTAGCTACTTGCTGGGTTACTTTCTCTTATTTCATTATTTATTTTTAATGCTATTAATTCTTACTTATATGGGTTGTTTGTCTGTAAAAATTTTCCAGTTTCCTCATGTTTTTGATGATGTTGTTCTCGATAATATCAAAAGTTGGGTGATGGAAGAACCTTTGGAAGTGTCTGGTGATTCTTTTCACTGTGAGTGTGAACCAGGCAGGGCCAAACCAACAGATGCTGAAATGCTTCGAACTTATGCTACTGGACTTCTTGCCCTCTCTTTGGCTGGGTTTGCACTTTAATCTTATTTGTTTTCTACACTACCTATTATCATACGGGTTTAAATTTGATGTAGTAAAGATAATGAATTTTTGTTCAGGGGTACACAAGTTGTGGAAGATCTCTTGACATCAGGTCTGTCTGCTAAGCTTATGCATTATCTGCGTGTCCGCATTTTTGGTGATGCTAACACTAGTCAGAAAGATATCATTGCTCCGGATGCTAAGCATGGCTCAGTTACTGCTTCAATCAGAAACAAAGAAGAAAGTAGAAGCAAATATCGGCAGGTTATCAACTCCTCTCGTCTAGATGGTCCTAGGATTGGAGATGAGTCCTTGATAGGTGGTCAGACTTCTGAGAGAGATCATGATAGAGTTATTAATATGAGACAAGCGCAGGGGAAAGAGTGTTGGGGAGAAGCTGGTGAATTTATTGAATCTGAACTAATTGATTCTTCATCTGAAGCTGTTGGAGTTTGTGAGATGGTCGATGAAGATGCTGATATGACTGGTGAGGGTTGGCACAATAGGGAATTTCTTGATGGAAAGCTTAGGCATGGGGAGCGAGATAGTGCAGTTAGAAACATGTGTGAGGATGATGGGGATGAAAATACAAGGGATGACTCTTCAAGGCGGAGGGCTAATAGGGGATGGCCAAGAACAAGAGGGAAAGGAAGGACTGGTGAAGGCACTCACGAAAATGAAAGGATCTTGAGTTCTCCGGGTTCTGGATTAAGATTAGGTGGATCAGGTCGGGGTTCCAGGGACAGAAATCAGCTAAAAATTGAAGATAACAAAAGGATTATTGACACAAAAAAGAACATAAACAAAATGAATTTAGATGCTTTTGCAACCGGGGAGGAAAATGATGATCGTTTTGCAGACTGCAATATTGGTTCCAGAGATATATCGGACTTGGTGAAGGAAGCAACCAGAGCTGCTGAAGCTGAAGCCAGAGCAGCTAATGGACCTGCTGAGGCAATTAAAGCAGCAGGTGATGCAGCAGCTGAATTAGTAAAAAGTGCTGCTGTGGAGGTAAGAACAAATTGTCTGACCTTTTTGGTTTTCAAATTTGATCATACTTCAGTTAAAGTATACCTATGTGCTTATAGGTTTGGAAAGCTACCAATGATGAAGAAGCTGCGGTTTTGGCTGCTTCTAAAGCTGTATCTACTGTTGTGGATGCTGCTAAAGCAACTGAAAATTCAAGGTAAGCTAGCAAATAATTGTGCAAAAATGTTTTTTTTAGTCGCTTATAGATGGGCAGATAGATGGCATTTATGTTTATCTTGGGAAATTTTTGCTGGCACAGAAATTCCCTCAAAGCAAATGAAGTTTTGGATAATTCAAAGACTGTGGAACCTGAGATGGATGATGTGTCAGAAGACTTCTTCATTCTGGATGATGAGTCCCTTGCACGGCTTAGAGAAAAATACTGCATTCAGTGTCTTGAAATTTTGGGACAGTATGTTGAAGCTTTGGGACCAGTTCTAAAAGAGAAAGGCGTGGATGTCTGCCTTGCCTTCTTGCAACGCTGTTGTAAAGATGAGAAATCACTAGATAGCTTATCATTACTCCCAGAAGTTCTGAAACTAATCTGTGCCCTAGCTGCTCATCGAAAATTTGCTGCGGTATTTGTTGATAGGGGTGGGATGCAAAAACTTCTTTCCACTCCAAGGCTCTCTCATACCTTCTTTGGTCTGTCATCATGTTTATTTACCATTGGTTCCTTGCAGGTAACTAAATCACTTTGAAGTTCTGCTTCTTATGCCTATTAAATTGTATTTCAGCAAGTTATCGTATGCTATTTTTGGACATGTATGCAGGGTGTCATGGAACGTGTTTGTGCTCTTCCTGCTGATGTTGTGCATCAGGTTGTTGAGTTAGCACTTCAACTCCTAGACTGCCCTCAAGATCAAGCTAAAAAAAATGCAGCTATGTTTTTTGCTACTGCATTTGTGTTTAGAGCAGTCCTGGATTCTTTTGACTCACAGGAAGGTTTACAAAAAATGTTAAATCTTTTACATCATGCTGCATCTGTTAGGTCAGGTGGGAATTCTGGAACATTAGGAGCACATAATGCAAACCTTCGAAATGATCGATCACCTGCAGAAGTTCTGACTGCAACAGAAAAGCAGATTGCCTATCACTCTTGTTTTGCACTGCACCAGTACTTCAGGGCTCATCTTCTTTTGCTTGTGGATTCTCTTCGTCCAAATAAAAGTAGCAGAGGCATAGCCCGAAGTACTACTAGTGCCAGAGCTGCTTATAAGCCTTTGGATATCAGCAATGAAGCTATGGATACAGTGTTTGTTCAAATCCAACGTGACAGGAAACTTGGTCCTGCTTTTGTGAGAGCTCGGTGGTATGTTGTGGATAAGTTTCTTGCTTCTAATGGGCACATAATCATGTTGGAGTTGTGTCAGGTATGGATAGTGTGTATGAACTACTTTTCTGGTGCCATTATGTCAGTTTTGATAGTGATTGATGATCTGCATGTTTCCTTCAGGCTCTTCCTGTTGAGCGGTATCTGCATGATTTGGCACAATATGCACTTGGTATTCTTCATGTTGTCACATTTGTACCCTATAGTCGGAAGTTAATTGTAAATGCTACATTGAGCAATGAACGTGTAGGCATGGCAGTGATTTTAGATGCAGCAAGTGGTGCTGGATATGTTGATCCTGAGGTATTGCAACTTGTTTATACTCTCTCTCTCTCTCTCTCTCTCTCTCTCTCTCTCTCTCTCTCTCTTTTGCATCAACTGTATGATTTGTATTTTATGGAAAAATGTTATCTGCTTAGATACGTATGTTTTGTTTATATGGCAGGTAATCCATCCAGCCTTGAATGTGTTGGTAAATCTTGTATGCCCTCCGCCTTCAATCAGTAACAAACCATCTACAACTGTTCAAGGTCAGCAATCCATGCCATTATGCATGCCAAATGGTTCTACTACGGAGAATAGAGAGAGGCAATCTGAGAGGAATGTCTCAGATCGTAGTGGTGCACTGGCCATCCAGAATGATTATCGTGACCGCAATGGGGAGTCTAACTTGATGGAAAGAGGTGGATCAACACCATTTCCTGGAGGAAGTTCACAAACAGCTTTGCCAGGTATGTCATCTGGAGTTGTTGGAGACCGCAGAATATCTTTAGGGCCTGGAGCTGGCTGTGCAGGTCTTGCTGCTCAGCTGGAACAGGGATACCGTCAGGCAAGGGAAGCTGTTCGTGCTAACAATGGTATAAAGGTTCTCTTGCATCTTCTTCATCCCCGGATGATCACTCCTCCTGGTGTTCTTGATTGTCTCCGAGCTCTTGCGTGTCGTGTTTTGCTTGGTCTAGCTAGAGATGATGCGATTGCTCACATACTGACCAAACTCCAGGTTTGTATGTGTTATTTTTTACTACTAAGCTTTCTGTGCTTTCTATTTTTAGTGTGAAAAATATAGATGATGATGATATAGTCTTTTTTTTTGTGCATTTATGTTGGAAATTGACACACACACACAAACACACACACACACACTAGTTCTTACCTGGCTGTTTAACTGCTCTCTATTTTTGTGTAATCTTTCAGGTAGGGAAGAAACTGTCAGAACTCATTCGAGATTCAGGTACCCAACCCTCTGGGGCTGAAGTCAGCAGATGGCATACTGAGCTGGCCCAGGTGGCAATTGAGTTGATTGCTGTAAGTATATTGAGGGTCTTCAGTGAATAATGCAACATGAAATTAATGGCCACACATTCTACTTTTTTTTTCTGTGAATATTTATATATGCTTAAGGGCAAACATTGACCTGTTCATCTCCCTAGGTTGATGTAGACTTTTGAGTGCTGCTGTTGCATATGTAGGGTAAAACAGAGGTTGTGTACGTAGTCAAGGTCAAGTATTTTATGAAGCTTTCTAAATGAAGATTAGACTATGAAAACATCATTTTGTTGTGCACGTAATGTGATAATGCATAAAACATAATATTTAGAAGATGATAGCGAAGCTTGTGTGTCTGTATGTTTATGAAACGGGTGTTTTGCACATGGTACCCTACATAGGTGGGTGTAAAGGGTGTTTATTGTCTTTTAAAGAACAAGGTTGAACTGTATATTCTTGAGTTAAAAGCTGAGTCATATCTGCTTAAACAGGAGTATCCACACAAAATGTTAAGTTACACAAGACTATGCGTGTGTGTATATACATCTTATCACTTTTCTGAAGGGTTAATATGCAAAAATGTGCTGCCTTTTGTCTGTGAAAGACGACTTGTTCCCATTTTCCTTGTAGTGACATGAGCAAGCATGAAAAGAAACAAGTTGACAGCAATTTACTTCTTTTGTGTTTTCAAGATATTCACCATCAATAACTTACCTATCTATTTATTTTGTAGATTGTTACTAACTCTGGGCGGGCAAGCACATTAGCAGCCACTGATGCCGCTGCTCCTACACTCAGACGCATTGAAAGAGCAGCAATTGCTGCAGCCACTCCTATTACGTATCACTCCAGGTTTCTATGATTTCTTTTTCACTTATTTGACTCCTTCAAAAGGTTGCCAGCCATTTACCTTCCTGTATAATTTTTTGTTCTGGTATACAGGGAGCTGTTACTTCTTATACAAGAACACCTGCAGTTATCTGGCTTAACGGCCACTGCAGCCTTATTACAGAAGGAGGCTGATTTGATACCTTTGCCATCATTGTCTGCACCACCACCTCCTCTTCATCAGGTCTCTGTTCAGGAGTCTTCATCTACACCCCTTCAATGGCCATCTAGCCGTTCCTCAAGTGGGTTTCTTTCAGATGTGTCAAAATCGATCTTGCGGGAGGATGATGTTGCCCTAAGGTCTGATACAGTTTCCAATTCATTTAAGAAGAAGTCTCTATCCTTCTCATCTAATTTGTCTCAGTCAAAAAGTCGGCCTCCAGGTCTCTCATTGAATGTGAGTAAACTATCTAGTGGCATCAATAGTTCATCTATAGGGGGCCAAGAAGCTCCATCTATATCTGCTCTCGCTCCCAAGTCTAATTTGGATGTTGACCATGCACCCAAATCTCCAATACTTCTGCCAATGAAACGCAAACTGACAGAGTTGAAGGATATTGGTTCTGCCTCTCCATCCAAACGACTTGCAACTGTTGATCTTGTTACTCAGTCTCCAATCTGCCAGACACCAAATGCTGGTCGGAAAAATAACATGTTGGATTACATAGGACAATCTCCTAGTCTAAATCATACACCACGAGATTCTCAATGCCGTTTGAAATCTACCAGCATTTTTGTGGATACCTCAGATGAGACCTTGAACAGTAGCACTCAAGCACTGATGACACCTGAACCCCAGATTGGTCTCCATGCTGACACACAGCCTGGAAATGTAGAGCGAATGACTCTTGATTCCTTAGTCGTTCAATACTTGAAGCATCAACATCGGCAGTGTCCAGCTCCAATAACCACTTTGCCTCCACTTTCTCTTTTACACCCGCATGTATGTCCTGAACCTAGCCGTAGTCTAAATGCTCCTTCAAATGTAACAGCACGAGTTAGTACCCGTGAATTTCTGAAAGAATATGGGCAGAATCATGCCCGTCGGAGGGATCGCCAGTTTGTCTACAGCAGGTTCAAGCCATTTCGTACTTGCCGAGATGAGCCTGCTCTTTTATCATGCATTACTTTTTTGGGTGACTCTTCTCGTATTGCTACTGGGAGCTACTCCGGGGAGCTAAAGATTTTTGATACCAACAATGGCAATTTGTTGGAAAGTCAGTCATGTCACCAATCACCTGTCACAGTTGTTCAATCTTCCTTTTATGGTGGATTGCAGCTTATACTTTCATCCAGTACACATGATGTAAGGTTGTGGGATGCGTCCTCTATTTCAAATGGACCTCTGCATTCATTTGAAGGATGCAAAGCTGCACGATTCAGCCACTCAGGGATCACGTTTGCGGCCTTTTCTCCAGAGGCGTCTCGCCGGGAGGTTCTTCTCTATGATATCCAGACCTATAATCTGGAGCAGAGGTTCTCAGATAGCTCAAACAGCTCAGGGCCAGTTCGAGGTCACACTCAGTCTCTTATACATTTCAGCCCTTCAGATACAATGTTGCTGTGGAATGGGATCTTGTGGGATCGACGAAGTTCCGGCCCTGTTCATCGGTTTGACCAGTTCACAGACTATGGTGGAGGTGGCTTTCATCCTGCTGGAAATGAGGTATGTATTTTTTTTTAAAAAATTGTTTGTTTTACTAAACATTTTGGATATGGCTCATTCTTATGTGATTCATTCAGGTATTCTATAAGGTGTACTTATATTGTGATGAATGAACATGCATGAGCATATAATCAAAAGTTGGTAGTTGTTACTGTTTTTAACTGGTAGGATCAGTCCTTTGGCTGTGTTTTTGTGAAAATTTTCTTTTTGAGAAATGTGGACAAGCTATATCTTTTTAGCACCAATACCCCATATTTTTTAACCTCTCATGTGAAGAGAAAGTGTCTTACCAAGGCTTTCTAAAAGTTGTGACCTTTTTGTGAAAAATTTCAGTGAAGCATAATCATCTTTTCTGCAACTTTGCCAAAAAGAGTTCTTCACCTAATCTTTGAAATGGACAGACTTTTGTGGGCTTCTGCAGTCAAGAGATTCTTTGTTTGAGGTTCCAAACAACATTTTAATAGATTATAAGTCTTAGATGTGTTAAATGAACTTATGATGGACAGAGAGTCTTTTGTGGGCTTCTTTGGTCTTAGAGAGTTCTTTGTTAGAGATACTAAACAACATTTAAATAGGTTAGAAGTTTTAGTTGTTCTCAAGGAGCTTATACTGGACAGACAGCCTTCTATTGGCTTCTGCGGTCCAAGACAGTTCTTTGTTAGTGATGCTTAACAAGATTTAAATAGATTAGAAAAAGTTCTAGTTGTTTTAAAGAAGCTTATATGTGGGTCCAACTGAGAGGTGAAACATGAACTAAGTGATAAAGTAAATATATTTTGTTCTCCAACTGAGAAATCTGCAGAGATTGTTCAGAACTCTTAGGTTTGTGGCATAATTACTGTTGTGAGGACAATTTTGGTTATATTTTTGTTAATGTTCTTGTATAAATACTGAGAAAGTGGTTGCATTACTGTTCTGAAGCTATACTCTCCTTCATTGGGTACTTCAATTTTACATCCAGTTTATTTTGTATCATTACTTAGAATTTTTCCTAGTACATTGCAGGTGTATTTGACTCAGTTTTCGATGATATACATAAATTATTGATATATAAAAAGGGTTTTAACTAATTAACTTTAGATTAAGATCTCTGTAATGTATAATATGATTCTTTAATATGGACTTTCATATCAGCATCCATCATTTAACTAAACTTTTTGTTTATACAATATATTTGAATGATTGATTGTGCAGGTCATGATTATTAACTGACTGGTTTCTTCTGATTTATTTTTAATTTTTTATTGTTATATCTTTTATTAAAAATGAGTTTCCTTGTATTTACAAAACAGAACATTTTTACTGTCTTTGATTCTGTGCCATACCATTCTCCGCACAAGAGGTCAAGTGATGTCTTTGCCATTGTTCCTGTGTGCGGCAATCTGTTTTTTGCTGTATTGAATTTTCAGGTCTTTAAGCATGCTGTAAGTTAAGTGATTTATTTTGTTTTTCATCTCTTTCATCTGCTAAACTCTTGCAGGTTATTTTGAACTCTGAAGTCTGGGATCTTCGGAAATTCAAGCTTCTTAGGAGTGTGCCATCCCTAGACCAGACAGTGATCACTTTCAACTCTACTGGGGATGTCATCTATGCAATTCTGAGGCGCAACCTTGAAGATGCCACATCAGCGGTTCAGACTCGACGTGTTAGGCACCCATTATTTCCTGCATTTCGGACCATTGATGCTGTAAACTACTCTGATATCGCAACAGTGCAAGTTGATCGTTGTGTCCTGGATTTGGCAACGGAACCCAATGATTCGTTTGTTGGGGTTGTTGCCATGGATGATCATGAGGAGATGTACTCCTCTGCAAGGCTTTACGAGATTGGTCGTCGTAGAAGAACCGATGATGATTCAGACCCTGATGATGGGCCGGACACAGATGAAGAGGAAGATGAAGAGAATGATGAGTCTGATGTGGATGCAGATGCACTCTTGGGCCCTGATTTGGATGGTGAAGGAGATAGCGACTCGGATGACTTAAGCAATGATGACGATGATGACAGTGGGGATGAGGTTGATGAGGATGTCGAGGGCTTCAACATTGATGATGTGGACTTTGACGGAGGTCAGGGTTTGCTTGAGATGGTGACAGAGGGAGATGAAGATGATGACAGTGAGGTGCTAGAGTCATTGGGCAGTGAAGACGACGGGGATTTTGTTGGCAATGGTTTTGGGTTTTAAACCACACCAAAACCTTGTACAATGCTGGTTGTCTTCCCCGTAAGTATTCATTCACCTTCTTGGTTCTTCTGTGAGAGTAGAAATTAGCTAAGTATATTGAAGAACTGAGATCTTAGATGGGTGAGAAGATGGAGCTGAGAGCATGCATCTCTTTTTGAGTCTGTGCTAAAGAAAATAAAGTGGACATTTTGGAATTCTTTGTAATTGTTGGAAATGTATCATATTTATTTTTCAGTCTTCCATTTCCTTCAGAACCAACTGGTTTTGGCGGCCAGGCATCCCCATTCCTTTTCTTAATGGCCACAGCTGGTTCCACTTGTTTTGAAGCCTCAAGTGAATCAGAGGTTGTTTGCTCCAGGGATTACATTTTTTTTTTTTTTTCTGACAAAGGCGACAAGCGCCAACCCCTTAGGGGCGGACAACATGATGAACGCATATGTCTTCATTTTGCGGTCATGAGGTGGTGAATCCAAGATCTCTTTCAACCAACAATACCTTATACAAGGGACTCAATATCAATAGGCCAAAAAGCTGTTGGTTCCAGGATTACTTTCTTGTTAGCTTGAATTTTGAATTTTGTTCAGTTCGGGTGCAGCCATCTTCTCTTGAGCAAACATTTCTACAAGCATTGATATTTTAAAAATATAATTAAATATATAACCTTGACATATTTAAGCTTTACCGTGATGATGTCTTTCTAGCTGGAAGCCATCTTCTCTTGACGATGTCTTTCTACCTTAATTTGTTGAATCAGTTAAAACAAGCAGCATAGCATATATTTTGTCTTGTTTTTAGGTGATTATCAAAGAATCCAAAGAGATCATGTTATTGTCTAATTCTCTCATACACGCTTATAATGTCAATTAATTGACATCAAATACAGCAATTCCATTACCCTTTATCATGGTGATTTTTTATTCTTTATTCTTTATTTCTCAACTCTCATCTTGGTGTCGCTTAGCACTTGGAATTCCATTTACGGAACAATGAATTATAAGTAACTAAAAGAAAATACATTTAAAAGTGACATTTTCTTAACCGGCTTGGCTTTCCATCAAAGAAAGCATTTTAGAAACCAGTTTACTATTCAAACCAAGTATTTGTCTTCACTACTAAGACAACTTATCATCATTAACGTTTTATAACATAATTCTTAATAACTCTCTTTGTCCCGCTTCGAGCTCAAGCTCGGGAAAATTCATCGCCGGCGTTAATGGCGGCCGGTTCGACGAGGATCGAGAAGGTCCGCAGGATCTTCGAGCGCTTCGATTTGAACGGCGATGGTGGGCTCGACCGCTCGGAAATGGCGGCGCTCGTGGCCGCGGTGAACCCCTCGGTACCCTTTACTCCTGACCAGCTCTCCTCCATCGTCGACGAGGTCTTCCGCTCTTACTCTGACTTCGTCTCTGACCCTCAAGCCGGCCTCTCCCTCCCCGGCCTTCTCCGCACCTACGACGACGGCGCCGGCGATCTCGATCGCGACCTCGCTGCCCTCAACCTCAGTGAGCACCCTTGTCCTAACCCTAACCCTAACCCCACCCCAAGCCCCACCTCCTTTCCCAGCTGGATCTCCTCTCCCAACCAGGGCATCACCCACGAATCCACCTTGAAAACCATCCGCGACCTTGAAACCCTGATCAGAACCCGGCTTAGGTCTTCAACTCGCTCGAGAAACCCTAAAGATCTGAACGTCTTCGAAGGGAACTCAGAAAGCGGCTGGTCGGCGGAGCTCGACAAAAAACTCCCCATTTCCACCCCAAACACAGCTGATTTCAGAACATTCTTGAAGGATTTGAAGGATCTCAGGGCTGGTGTCGATCTCTCTCCGATCACCGATGAGGCCTTCTACGGCCACATGGCCATCGGCAGGATTCTCTACGACCACAAGCTCTTCTCCGAGGCCATCCAAAGCTTCCTTCGTGCGGCGGAGCTCCGTCCCTCCGACGCCCGCCCGCACTTCCACAAAGGCAACGCCTTGTGGTCTCTCGACCGCACGGCGGAGGCTCGTGCCTGCTACTCAATCGCATTGCAGGCGGCTGAGGCTGATGCTCTCCATTGCTCGGCGCTGCTCCCGCAGATCCATGTGAACTTGGGCATATCAATGGAGGGTGATGGCTTGTTGATCAACGCCGCCGAGCATTACCGTGAGGCCGCTATTCTCTGCCCCACCCATTACCGTGCTCTGAAGCACCTCGGCAGCGCCTTGTTCGGGGTCGGTGACTATGGCTCTGCCGAGAAGGCACTGGAGGCTGCAGTATCCCTCAACCCGAACTTTGCCGATGCACATTGCGATCTTGGCTCAGTTCTGCATGCATTGGGCGACGAGGAGCGCGCTATTGCTTCTCTGCAGTGTGCTATTGATCTGAAGCCTGATCATTTGGATGCCCTTTATAATCTGGGAGGCTTGTTCAATGATGCAGGGAGGTACAGTAGGGCTGTTGAAATGTATGGGAGGGTGCTCGCACTCAAGCCTGATCACTGGCGTGCTCATCTCAACCAAGCAGTTGCGTTGTTAGGCGCCGGAGAGGTTGAGGAAGCGAAGAAGGCACTGAATGAGGCTTTCAAGTTGACAAATAGATTAGAGTTGTATGATGCTATCTTGCATTTGAAACAGGTGGAGAAGGGGAAGAAAGATGGTGGTGCGGAGTTTATTATTGTTGATGCTGCGAAAATCCTACCAGGGAATGATAAGACTACGCTCCGAGAGCATTTATCAGATGCTCTGAGGATTAGGAATGTGCAGAAGATGACCAAGTTGGGAAGATGCAATGTGGTGCTTTTGAAAGAAGAGATAGGAAAACAGAGTTTGCATGAGAGGAGAATGAGGAAGGCGGAATTGGAGATTGTTCTTCGAAAACACCTTCATTTCCTTCAGCCTGAGAGCTTTCAATGCTCGGTGAAGGCTGTTGACGAGAAGGTTTTGGTGGCTCTGGATGTTACAGGCTCTGGGAAGGTGGACCTTTGCATGTTCATTGCAATCGTGGCGCCTATTTGTGCAGGCTCTGCAGAGCAGCGAAAGAGGGCGGCATTTGATGCTCTTCAATGGCTTTCAACAAAATACGAGCGTCAAGGAGAGATTGCAAAGGTGGATGCTGCTGTTTATCTGAGGTACCTGAGAGCCATCTACTATCCTTCGCAGACATTCACTGATCTGATGGAAGGCCATGGGGAAGAACAAGAGAAGATGATGATTTCATTCCATGAGTTTGTTAATATGTTTGATGACATTGATTGTGGTTTTGGGATCATGAATACTTTGATGAAGCTTGAGGATGCTGAGAAGGTACAGAAGAGCAAACGATACTGCAGTGTCTGCAGGTATAGAATCGTTGGACTGATGTTCAGGGAGATATCTGCAAGGTTTTGTTTATGTTCAATTTGTTACAGTGAGTGCAAGGTGCCTAAAGCTTTTCAGAAGCAAGAATACAAGTTCAAAGAATACCAGATTGATTGAATCCTGGTGAGTTTCTTGTACATTCTCTTCCTTTCCTGTAGATAAACTACTTGCAATGAGTTTTTTTATTTTTTTATATATATAGAAAGATCTCAAGTGACACTTGGTGTGTTTCAATGATTTCTTTGTTCTTTTGTCTCGTCTAATGTTCTTCCAAATGTTCTTATAAGTTTTGCTCTTTTAATAAAATAAAGCGGACACGCAAGTGAATGTTTCATGTGCTTATGATTTTCCATTCTCTTCTATTTTTCTTTTCTCCTCTGTAGAAGCCTTTGAATTAAGTTACCAGAAACATGAGATTCATATAGTGTTTAAACATCATGAAAACATGAACCCAATCTTTTCAAATAGTTGCCCATCACCTACACACATTCACATTCCACACAGCCAGCATACATCACAAACACGTGTTTTTATCATATGAAACAAGTAACATAGGAAAACAATATTTCAGATAAAGGGAAAAGCCAATACATTGCAGACATCAGCGTGCGTTTTATTTTAAGTAACATATGGCTAAACTTATCTCCGGCGTAGTAGCTGCCAAAGTGTTCTTCACACTGCACCGAAGTGGCGGATGCCGCCGACTCCAGAGGTTGGAGAATGCAGATGTAGGGTCCTGCTGGGAACAACCTGGTAAACACCTGGTTTATCTGCAAAATCCAAGTCATCCATTAAACAAGAAGCCTCAACTCAATGGAGTTTTAACTTTGCAAACATGATCATCTCCATAGGAAATAAAACAACTGAAGAAATATATATGATAAAAATGTCTTTCTAGTTGCAAGGGTCTCAGCTCGATGCAAGTAACATGATCTCCATAGGAAATGAAGTGCATGCTGAGGGGGCAAAGAAACTCAATCTTTGGAATCGACGGGCTAAGGGAGACAAATATCAATGGAGACAAATAGCAACAGGATGACATTGACACATCATAACAAGCAAAAGACAACAAGTTGAAACCAATCTTAAAGGCCAAAATGAATTAATACAGCAATATAACTCCAAAGAAGAGAATCATTGATAATTGTGTGGGAAAAGAGACAATAGAAGAAAGGATGGAAACAAAAAACAAAAGAGATTGATCCAGGAATTCAACAAGAACTACCCATGCACTTACATTGTAAACAAAATTAACAAATAGGACGAAGCATCCAATAAGTACCACAGAACAAATGATCGATATAGTAATCAACCATGAAATCAACATAGTGATGCATCAATACAACACATGATCTAACTTCAAGAATGAGAATGAATTTATAAATCAATAACCATCCCTGTAATCAGATAAAGAAACAAAGATGCATAGATCGAAATTTCTAATTAAAAATGCATCAAAAATATGATTTTACTGTATTCTTCCCTCACCAAACAAAATACAATTATCGCACAACAAAATCTATCAATTAATCATAAAAAAGTATTGTTTTTATTTGTCTTCTAATCAATTAATCGTAAAAATAGTTCTTCAAACTCAATCAATAGTACCACGAATTCGTTGCACTCATAAGTAGATCTGTGTGACAATAACAAAGCAAAGAACCCTAAAAACCAAACAAGAAAAAATGGGAAACAATCTGAAAGAAGAGGAAGAAGAAAGGAACTCACTTGACATATCCTCCACCTGCTTGGGAGTCAGCTTGGCCGAGAACCCGCTCGCCGCGTGCGAGTAGCTATACACCAGCGCCTCCTTGGCCGCCTCCTCACTATAGAAAACCCAATCAAACAACCATCAAGATCCCATCTCGCAAGTCCAAAAACCCTAAAATCAATCAAACTGAAAAACAAAGATCAAACCTTCCAACGACAGTGGCGAGCGTGCGGACATGGTAGTCCTCAGCGACCTCCCCCTCCGGCGGAGGCTCGAGGTACACGATATGCACGGCGGCGCCGGCTTCCTCGGCTACTTCGGTTTGCTTCTGCGGCTCCTCCGCCACTCCGGCTTGCTTCTGCGGCTCCTCCGCCACTCCGGCTAGCTTCTGCGGCTCCTCCGCCATGGATCTAAGCAACAACGTTGACGAAAAGCACAAGAAGGAGAAGAAGAGGATTCGGATTAGAGGAAACGTCAGTGGCTTCTTCATTTCTCAACGCTGGGTTCTCGATTCAATTTATAAACAGAGAGTGTTCTTATGGGCCTTCTCCGCGAAGTATGTGATCTCAAGGTGTGGTCACCACCCGGTGTGTGTAACCTACTTTCATATTTAATTCATAATTCAAATTATTAAAAATTATTTTTGCTTGAACATCCTAATGAGAATCCAAGAGGAGTCCATTCAATAATTCCATATAATTCCAATTTCATAGAATTTTCAATAATTCCTCCCTATCAATATCAATATATTCCCAAACTATGCATTTAAATTTAATTCAGATAAATAAATAAATACTTAATCAAGTTATCCTCATGAATAAGAAATAGCCGGTAATCTTACCATGCTTATCTATTTCCAATTAAAGGGCAAAAAAATAATAACAAATTAATATTATAAATTAACTAAATAGAATAATATTAAACCACATCGCCATCTGAACGTCCACCTCTTTGATGGATTTAAGTAAAATCACGTAATAAAAAATAATTCTAAATAAATAGAAAAAAAAAGAAAGAGAGAGAGAGAGAGCGAGGACTCCGATGCGGAAGAACGATGTCGGCAACCCCGGCGCCGGCACCGGCGAGACTCCTAAGCTTAACCCTAGCCCCAGCGAGCGTGCGCCGCAGCTCAAGAAGTCTAGGACCATCACGGCCGGGGATGGTGCCGCTGCCGCCGCCGTCGCCGCCGCCGGAGCTAACTTCCAAGGGCCGCTCTTCCCCGCTTGGCGCCGTTCTGCCACGTCCCCGCTCAACCTCACGGTTGCGGTCGATGACCCCTCCGACGCTCCGGCAAGCGGAGTTCTTGACCGTGATTGGTGTTATCCCTCCTTTCTTGGCCCCTATCCCTCCCGCCCTCGCCTCCCGCCACCGCCTAAGAAGAAGCAGCTGGATCCGTTGCCGATCCAGCCGCGGCGTGCGTCGGCTTTCCAGAAACCACCGGATCGAGCTCCTCGGAGCAAGCCGCCGAAATCCTTTGAGGATGCGAAGGGAGTGGTGGTTCTTGAAGAACGGAAGCCAGCCGTGGGCTCTTCTCCGCCCCCCCGGCTTCCGGCTCGTAAAACACGCAGGCTCCCCAATTCAGTGATTCTTTTAACTGTTAGTGATTCAGATTCCACTTTTTATCTTATTTTCCTTTTTTTACGCTGGCTGCATAGGTTTGGATTGCTTCGTATCTAGTTAAAAATCCCAGTTTTTTTTTTATCTCCTATTTTTAGCAAATTTTAATAATTTTCATTTTCCACAAAAGGTTTCATTTTTGGCTTTTGGATATAAATGCTTCTCGGACTATATTCATTGCAGCTTGGCATCACTTCTATCTGGAGTGCCTTCTTTGCTATCTCTCAGCGAAATAAGATCTTAGAACTAGAGGTATTTGATGTTTCTACCTACTCTTCATAAATTTTTCAAAGTTCAAACAATTTAGAAAGAAAAAAAGAGTTCTTTTTTGAGCTTATTATTGAATCTGTTGGCAGGAAGAGATTATTAATTTGCGTAGAATTTGTAATGGGAGCTGTGTCGATGATTGTGACAGCACCAGAGTTTTGCAGTTTGAGGATAGGGATTTGATGTATTATTTTGGTAGTGTTGATGGTAGGACTTTGGCTCTGTACACTGTGGTGCTCTCACTAGTAACACCATTTTTTCTGTTCAAGTACCTCAATTACATTCCAAGAATAAAATCCCCGACTAAGGATTCAAAGAATAATGAGGAGGAGGTTCCTTTGAAGAAGAGAATTGCTTATAGGGTGGATGTGTTCTTCTCTGTGTATCCATATGCAAAGCTACTTGCGCTTCTTTTTGCAACTGTACTTCTCATTGGCTTTGGTGGGCTGGCATTGTATGGGGTGAGTGATGGCAGCCTCTCTGAAGCCCTCTGGCTGTCTTGGACCTTTGTGGCGGACTCTGGGAACCATGCTGATAGAGTAGGTGTTGGGCCAAGGATTGTTTCCGTGTCAATCAGTTCAGGGGGCATGCTAATATTTGCCATGATGCTTGGACTGGTTTCAGATGCCATTTCAGAGAAGGTGGATTCTTGGCGCAAGGGGAAGAGCGAAGTGATCGAGAGAAATCACATACTTATCCTTGGATGGAGTGACAAGCTGGTAAGTTCCTTAAGCTGTTATGCCAATTTTCTCTTTTGCAGAGAAAAATATTTCTAGTAAAGTTATGGTTTGGGACCTTCATTTGCTGAATTCAACTCTTCCCAACCCAACTCTCCAATCCTTACAATAGTGGTGACTATGTTTTTCAGTTTTTGTGTGTACCATGTATGTTTTTATTAAGTCACCACATAAGCTTTTACATCCTTGTTCGCGAAATACTTAAAACATTAGACTTGAGGATTGAAACCAAATTGTATAATTGCATCATGTTTATTTTTCTATGATATTGGGGCCAGTTTATTCTCAATTAATAGTATTCATTTTTCTCAACAGGGCTCCCTTCTCAAGCAGTTAGCAATAGCAAATAAGAGTATTGGTGGTGGTGTGATTGTTGTACTAGCAGAAAGGGACAAAGAAGAAATGGAGATGGACATAGCAAAGCTTGAATTTAACTTCATGGGAACATCTGTTATTTGTAGGAGTGGAAGTCCTCTCATACTGGCTGACCTTAAAAAGGTAAATTTGGCAAAGATTTTTTGAAATTGTGCACATTGTTCTGTTGGAGCCTCTCAAATTTCTTATTGTATTTGAGGCTCTTGATCATTTGGCTTTGAATTGTATATTGCCAGGTTTCAGTTTCCAAAGCCCGAGCCATCATTGTCTTGGCAGCTGATGAAAATGCAGACCAAGTCAGTAGTATTGCTTCTATTTCTTTTGGAACTAGAGCCTTTTGCATTCCTCAACCTAATTTTGTTCCTTACATGTTATACTCTCCTCAACTAGAGTGATGCGCGCGCTTTGCGGGTTGTGCTGAGCCTTACTGGTGTAAAAGAGGGATTGAGAGGTCATGTTGTTGTAGAAATGAGTGATCTTGATAATGAGCCCTTAGTAAAACTTGTGGGAGGAGAACTAATTGAAACAGTAGTTGCTCATGATGTGATTGGACGTTTGATGATACAGTGTGCTCTCCAACCTGGTCTTGCACAAGTTAGTTCAATTATCATCTCCTTATGCAGCAATTTAATCTGTTCTCTTGAACATGAAATACTGCATTCTCAATTTAATTGTTTTTGTCTACCATATTTTATTCTCAGGAATTCAGTCCAACAATATCGTTCTCCTTTTGCAGATATGGGAAGATATTCTAGGTTTTGAAAATGCTGAGTTTTATATCAAGAGGTGGCCTCAGTTGGATGGTATGCGTTTTGAGGAAGTATTAATTTCATTCCCTGATGCAGTACCTTGCGGAGTTAAGGTTGCTGCCAATGGTGGAAAGATCATAATAAATCCTGATGATAGTTATGTTTTAAAAGACGGCGATGAAATCCTTGTGATTGCTGAGGATGATGATACATATTATCCAGGGCTCATACCAGAGGTGATCTTTCCAAAGCTTATTGACGCAATAAAACTGTTGTCTTTGAATTTGGTGCTCTCATTTGTAAAGTAAAGATCAAGTCATGTTTTAATTTAATCTCTGCTTCTACTTCCATTTGAAATGCAAAAGATCCATGGAGTTTTCATAAATACTGTTTATGAAAACCATGAATAAAATTTAAGCACCTCTTCATAACACCAGCTAATGGAGGTGACTATCATGAACCTTTCTCTATTTCCAGCCAAGGACAACAGACATGTTTTCCGGTTCTTATGTGATTGTTCAGAGGTTGTTAGTCAACATTTGGAGGATAAATTTTAATGCCCAGTTGCTTTAAGCTTCCCTGGTTGGCACACATGAGGTTGTTTAGAGAGGGTTCCTAAATATTAATATGTTCTTTTATCACTTTGTTGAATATCTTTCAGATCTATAAGTTATTTATTTTTAAATTTTCTGTTTTGTTACTTCACCTTCTAACTCAATGTTCTCCTTACCTCAGATACGACAGGGTTTTCTTCCTATTGGTTCCAATCCTCCTCCTAAATATCCAGAAAGAATATTATTCTGTGGTTGGCGCCGTGACATAGATGATATGATCATGGTAATTTGATGCATTTATATTGAAAAAACTTGCAGCTCTGATCCTAGATACTATTTAATTTTCATTACTAGATTGAGTTTTTTATTTATTTTGCGTGATACTCTGAATTCCAAGTCTTCCATTTCTTTCTTCTGACATTTTATGATAGTTTATCTCTAAACTTTCTTCCCAGTGTTTTATTCACCTACATTATTTAAGATGCTGTGTTTATCTTTTGTATCTTCTTTAATACCATGAGTTTTATGTTTTAGGTGCTAGAGGCTTTTCTGGCTCCAGGCTCAGAATTATGGATGTTCAATGAGGTTCCAGAGAAAGAAAGGGAAACCAAGTTGATAGATGGTGGGCTTGATCTTTCCGGACTGACCAACATCCGACTTATCCACAAGGAGGGAAATGCTGTCATCCGGCGACATTTAGAAAATTTGCCTCTGGAAACATTTGATTCTGTGAGTATGCATCTGTTAACATCATAGCAATCTTGGCCATGGCATACACTGAACTGGAGTTGGCCCGACATTTTTTGGATTAATCTTATGTAATCCACATGCCTGTGGTTCACACACACACACACACACACACACACACACACACACGTGCGCGATCTCCAACCACCTGGGTCTAAATTGCAAGTTTGTTTGCATCCTGAATTTGCCTGAACTTCCTGTGTCAGCTCAAACCAAAGTTTTGGTTGAGATACTGTGGTTGAAATGGTAGTAGTTAGATTATGCTAGGGATGAGGGAAATAGAAGGAACTGAAATTTGACTTGAAGTTAGTGGTACTTAATAACATCATCAAAATTTATTTGGTTGAATCTCAATCATTATGCACTATTGGGTGGTTTTGGTTATTACATTGAAAATGTTTTTCATTTTCGAAATTTATCCTATGCTAACTATGAACCAACAGATTTTAATTCTCGCAGATGAGTCAGCTGAGGACTCCATTATCCATTCTGATTCACGATCACTGGCTACACTTCTCTTGATTCGTGATATCCAGGTATTAGTTTATCTCAGGTTTGTTTGATCTTCAAATTGTTTGAGCTAATGATTCCAGTACTTCTGAAGTCATTTACCTAAGTTCCCATACCCCTGATTATATTTTGGTTCAATACTTCTTTACCTTTTGATTACCCATTTCTTCAAGAATATATTACCTTTTAAGAGTGCTCTAAAACTCATCTCACTTTTGTAACTTTTATACTTTTTCTTTATCTATGGTTCTAATACAAATAAATATTGGACTTTCTGTATATATCAAAAAGAAAATTTATTGAGAAAGCTGAATCACAAGAAAAAGAAAAAAATTTGTCATTTCAATGCTATGATAAATGAGGAGCTCTAATGCTTAGTCAGTACTTGTTTGGTTTTTCTGGACTGAGGTTCTGACAAGCATACATGACAACCTATTACTCATCCTCTTCGGGGTGCACAGCAGTGTTCAATTGCAATTGCTCTACCGGAAACCTTTACTTTGTTTTAGTCATTAGTGCATCTCTCACATAAAGTGCACTCACTCACATGCATATGGACCTTTCTTCCTACAAGGGATTGAATGATCAATACCACTGGCTTCACCATTTGCAAGTACTGTAACAGTTATGAATGCTATTTTTTTCTTGCAAATAACCTGTTTCTGAGAAAGACAATTATGCATATCATAATAGATTTTCCCTCTATAATATCGACCAAATTGGACCATGTACTTATCACAACTGCTATATCTTCATTTGCCCACAGTCCAAGCGTCTTCCGTCAAAGGAAGCAAAAACAAATACCATGCGGTATACTGGATTCTCACACAGCTCTTGGATCCGTGAGATGCAGCAAGCTTCAGACAAATCAATAATCATCAGCGAGATCTTGGATTCAAGGACCAGAAACCTGGTATCTGTTTCTAGAATTAGTGATTATGTTCTGTCGAATGAGCTGGTTAGCATGGCACTAGCTATGGTTGCTGAAGACAAGCAAATCAACCGGGTTCTTGAGGAACTTTTTGCTGAAGAGGTATGCAAGGACAAAATCTTATATAACACAAAAAACTAAAAAAATCTAAATGACTGAATTGGTTTGTTACTTCATTTCCAACCTGTTCATATGGAAAATGTTATCTTCATTGATAACTAATGATGTGTTTGATTCCATTGTTGTGATCCTAAAGTTGCTCTTTTGAAAACAAATATCATGATCGATAGATGGTTCACTATCGGTTCTCTAGTGAGGGTAATTATTTTAGGCATTTGTTTCCACATTTTTCTTTATTTGTGATCATGAAAGGATTTCATCAGACCTACGAAAGCTTCATGATTGTGACATGTGTTCAAGGCATATACCTTCATGTTATTAACTTAATCATCAAAGCGATTATCTTTCAAACAACTTCCTTCTGGTTATAGAAATCAAATTCTCTTGCGCTAAAGTTAAATCCGCATATGTTGTAGGGGAATGAACTTTGCATCAGACCTGCAGAATATTACTTGTATGACCAAGAAGAACTATGCTTCTACGACATAATGGTTCGAGGCCGTGAAAGACAAGAGATAGTGATTGGTTATCGCCTAGCGGAAGCAGAGCGTGCAATAATCAACCCTACTCCCAAGACGGAGCGAAGGAAGTGGTCCCTTGATGATGTGTTTGTTGTGATATCTTTAGAAGAATGAAATCAAATAACAGTTGTGATCCCACCACCCAGTTAGGAGCATTGTCACACTGTGACTTGTTGTACAACTCTAGTAGTTTCCTGCTGATCAGAAACGGAAGGAATCTGTAAATTAGATCCTAGTGACACTAATGGATCACTAATCCTATCTGTACATGATCCAATGTTTGCTGTGGTGACTAGCATTCTTTTTTGATGAATGCCTGATTAGCCACACATTCTGGCATTGTTCACTCTGGTGGTGTTCATTGAAATTTCATCTCTAGTCTTATTGCAAATGAGTGGATTATTATGTGTTAATGTCTCAGGAGTCGGGAACAACCACTCAGCCAGGATAGATTTAAGTTTTTGAGGATTATCCTGCAATAAAAAGTACAAAACACAATAGCTAGCAAAACAGCTAAATATAGATTACAAAAAAAGGTGTGTGGCTTAACATTTAACATACTGCCAATGTATGTACATGAATGAGTTATGATAGAGATTCAATCTTTAATGTCGGTAGCTGAAACATATAACAATATATTCCTGACGAACAGATTCAGCAATACTGCTGGACACCACCAATGAGAAAATTGTCGCTTCGGATGCATGTGCTACTAGTGATATTTTACATTATGGATGATGATAATAAACACACTGAGATGAGAAATAACACGAAAAGAATCCTCCATAGATCCACAGATTAGCACTAGAAAGACGAAAGATGTAATTTCTACTTGTAAACTCTCTGTGAATGTTTAACTGATGTGGAATTCTCCACTGGCATGGACTTGCTTCACAGTCTTGTCATACTCATCTTCGTCCTCTTCTTCCTCTTCTTCCTCTTTGTCCTCTTCATTCTCCTCCTTCCCCTCACCATCATCGTCTTCATCCTCCTCGGCCCATCCAAAGCCAGAGATGGTCCTGGAAGCCGGTGGAGGGGTCCTCGCTTCCCCAACAATCCTCATGATCTCCTCATTGGTCTGAAGGGAATAGGACGGTGCGGTATTGTCCCTCTTGTAGTACACTACCTGTGCTGCTTCTGTTAGTTCCCTTGGCAAGTTCTTTAAGAACCAGGGATGGTTCTTTATCTCCCTTATTGATATTCTCTGTGAAAGAATGGAGATATAAGTCATGTCTGCATTGTTTTAGCAACTAATTTACATATGCTATTGGATTGTTGAAAGAAATACCCTCATTGGATTGGCAACAAATATTCGGGAGAGAAGCTGCTTGCAATCCTGGGACACATGGACATAATCGGGTATTTTGTACTGAACAGACATTATTCTCTGCAAAACAAGCAAATGAGCAAAGATAATGAGGATAGTTCATGTTTAAAACAATTAAGGAAATGAGTAGATTTCTTACTACTCAGTGGCACATTGCTCCCACTAAGAAATTGAAAATGGTAAAACTGATGATGAAAGAGGAAGAATGGAAAGCAGAAAATGGAGGATAGGAAGTGTTACTGAGATGGTCTTGCGGAAATTCTTCGGGTCCTCCTGATCTTCAAAGGGGTAAGCTCCTACCAGCATCACATAAAGAGTTACTCCACAGGACCATACATCCGCCAACTACACCAAACCACACTCATTTTATTAGAAAGTTAAAAAGAACGAAAGTACTGTAAACACTAAAGATATAAGAAAAATATTGCCTGAGAACAAAACCAGTCACAGAAAATAAAGAAAACATCTGAAGATGATGGCAAGAACATGGAACACGACATAAGTCTAACAAAATAATTTAGCATCCATCATTAACATAGTACAAGATAATTGCAAAACATTATCTTTTCCCATAGATTAAAACCTGTGTTGGGTATATGCACTTTGCATCTAAACAAGATTGGTGTTCAGTTCATACTTAAATGATTGATCCTCTGATCTGATTTCTTTGACAAACTTTGGCGTAGCAAAGCAACTGATTAAATGGTTTGGGTTTGTGCCCAACTCCTAAACTAGAAGCCACTAAGTTATTGGCAAGGGTCTTGCCAAATCCAAATCAAAGTAATCAAGATATGAAGTAATCTTGCTAGTAATCACAGGTAATACGTGTTCATCCTCAATATGAATATTAGGATAATAATTTGACATACAAACCGTGTTAAGGTAATCTTACTATCCAGTAATAGGTTGATGATTGATAGTGTTGACAAAATATAAAGGTACTACTAAAGAAAATGAATATTTATGAGAATATGGGAAGGTGTTTGTATCCAGAAGGATCTAAGGGAATAATCCTCACTACATTGATTGGTCCCACTTGGAAATTTCTTCATCAATGCACTGAGGCACAACAGCAGCTGTCCTAGAATTAGACATTCCAAAACAACATTCTTTAAGACCTCATAGCTACCGCTCTCTCTGCATCCCAGAAGGAACTCATTGCCGAAAAAGTGCCAATTAGTGTAGTATTTGCCCAACATATTGGTCATTTAATCTAGGATGTTTCTAGTGAAACACATGCCAAATACCCAACTCTTCATATGTCATAAGCCTCTCGCATTTGAAGTAAAATTACATATTAACTCCAGAATGTAATTTAACTCAAAAAGACCATGATTAGGAACTCAGTTCAAATTTATCCTGTATAGTTTATGTATGCAGATCCATGTGGGGGGGAATACAGCACGTGGTTGGTCAATTCCACTCTCAAATTTACTGTATCCACTTCTGAACTGCCCAGTTTGGACATATGGGCAGGAGTTTGGATGCTATTTAAGAATGTGAAACAAACTAGTATCCAGCCAAAATTTTCTTGGAACCCCCTACCTAGTGAAAGAAACTTACTTTCAATTTTTCCGATAACTTACTTTCATAAGGTAAAGGCATACCGTGGACTATAGACAAACAGACTCATTTGTACTAAAAGTACTATGCAATTTTTGGCTTCATTAGGTGTGCTTGAATATCTAAAATTCAAATTTCACTTTACCCTCAATGACACACAGGCACTAGAACAACATTCTACACTACTCTCTTCGAGGCTACATCTCTACAAACATTGCAGGCACAATTTCCAAACTTACCACACTCATGGCAATAGCAATATAGCCCTTTCATCCTTTCACTAATTCACCACTGTCTTCTTACTTCCCTATCAACTTCTTTCCAAATATAAACTGAGGATCTCAACCTTCTCTTGCTACCTGGCCCTCAAGTCCCCTCTCTAAACAAACAAGAGCTTAAAGAGAGAGCCAATAAGAATATCACAACTCACAAGGATCCTCCAGTGACATCCTACCCACTCATTAAAATTCCTTCTTTATATTGAAAAAGGAGAAGAAAGATAACCACCAGACTGTTGGCCCGTTGGGTCCTTCACAATAATACTTCACACCAAACAATATTCCTGCCACACCAAACCATCCAGTCCCAGTGGCATCCATGCCACGTGCCAGGTACACGCGCCAGGGCAGTAGACAGTAACAAGTTGGCCTTCGGCCTTAACGCCTGAGCACCGAGTACCAATGTACAGCACCCCATGTCTCTCACTTTGGTGAAAACAAGTGTACTCCGACAAGACACTAAATTTCTCATGTTTTAAGACAAATAAAGTTAAAGCAAGAGGTGGTTTCTCCAAACTGGTCACATTCTAAGGTTCCATCTTCTCATAAACACGGAAGACACATGGCGAAAGTAAAAGGCACTCAAAGAAGATACCTTGCCGTCATACTCACGCCGAGAGAGCACCTCCGGAGCGATGTACGCCGGCGTCCCCACCGTCGACTTCGGCCTCGAGTGCAGCAGCGAGGACTGCCAGAGTTTTCATTATTTTTTTCATCTCTAAAAGGGGGATAAACATGAGAAAAGCGAACAAATTCAAACCTTTGAATAACCAAAATCACAGATCTTGAGACGAGGAGCTGGGCTCCCGTCCAGCAGCGTGTTCTCCAGCTTCAAGTCCCGGTGGCAAATTTGCTGAAAATTAATAAAAATCTCAGTGAATTTCTCAGTATTTTTACAAAAAATCGAATCTTTTTGTATCTAATATTCCCAATTTTCAATCTTTTTCCCCACCATGTGATGGCAATAGCTGACACCGGAGATGAGTTGCTGGAAAAAATATCTCGCCTAAAAAATTACAGAAAGTCAAGGATTAATTTCGATAAATAATCCAAATGACTGCTGAAAATATAAACTAAAAAAAAGGGAGAAAAAAAATGGGGTAAACCTCGTCCTCGCTGAATCTCCCAGCGTTGCAGATCCTCTCAAACAGCTCCCCACCGGCCGCGTACTCCATCACGATGGCCAGGTGAGTCGGCGTGAGCACCACCTATGAAAACCAGAAAAAAAAAAATTACACAAATCCAAAAAAATTCCCAAAAAAAATTCAAACTCCCAAACCCTAATCCAGTCAATACTTCTTTGAATCGAATGATATTGGGATGCCGCAGCGACCGGTGGTTGATGATCTCCCTCGCCACATTCTCATCAATCTACAACCCAAAAATAAACTTAAACAATCAAAAATAAAATAAAAAATATATATACATATATATCAAGAATACAACTCGAGAATTCCACTTATACCTTATGGCCTCTCTCGATGTACTTCATCGCGACCAGCTCCTTGGTTTCCTTATGGCGCATCAACCTAGCAACCCCGAAGTTCCCCGATCCGATATCTCTCACGAGCTCGTACTTCTCCATTGTTTGCTTCTTCTTAGCAACCTAATCGAATCCAAAGCCCCTCCTCCCTCTCTCTCTCTCGCTCTCGCTCGCTCTCAAAGTTCTTCTCTTCGTTCGTTCCCAAAATAAGAGAAATAGAAAACGAGGACCTTTCTGTAAATAAATATTTCAGGATTAAAGAGTGAGGGGAGGAGCACGTGACGGGCGGTTTCGGATCCGGATCCGCACCGCACGCGGTTTCGGATTTTTTTTATTCGGATTATGATAGAGTTTGGATCTGGCGACCTTATAGTGGATCTTTCTTCCCTCCCTTCCTTTTTTTTTTAATTTCCGATTAAATCTTTCTATTTAAATAATTACACCTTAAACAAATATTTTAATAAAATCATTTAACCAAAAACACAAATATATATTTTTTTTCTAAATATAAAGATACAAAATAACTAATATAAATTGTTGATCCAAAAATGAGGAGAAACCCTAATTCCAAATCAACAATTAAATTTATAGTTGAACAAGGGACCAAATTAGAGAGAAATCAAGAAGAAATCAAGTGAAGAAGACGAGAAGACACACGTTTACGTGGAAAACCTAAATCAGGAAAAAACCACGGAGATCAAATCCACTAATCGATAAAGAGATTACAAAATACATCTCAATGGAGTAGAGAAGAAGAAAGGAGAAGCTGAGTTTTCAAAGTGGCTGAGCTTTGCTATTATAAACCTCTTCCTTTTCGAATGAACGGGCTCCCCTGTTTATAAGCATTGAGAGGGAAGGGAAACTTGGGTGGTAAGCTTCTTCTTATTCAGTTACGTGTGTGCCAGGTAAGCGCCAACTCAGTGCCAGCTTAATGACAATTTGGCTCCAGCTCATTTTTCTTCTAGAGGATTCTAGATGCCAGCTAAGTTTCAGTTCATAATTATTCTAAAAGGATAAGCGAACCTTTGGTAACATCTTCGGACTTTGCCTCTACTAAACAGTTTGGTATGATGGGGTGTGGTTCGGTGGGTGGAGCTTTTGTATGCTCTCTGTGGAATTATGAGAAAGGACTTCTGTGATTATTTGGAGAAGGTGTAGGGATAGTATCTTCTTCAATTCCGAAGAGAGATTGATAGGAACCGAAGAGGGATTTTGGCTTACAACCGAAGAGATTGTTAGTTGAGATCCCTACATGCGTCAGATCGTAATGATTTCACGTTATTTTTCACTTTTCCCCTTATCATGAATAATTAAACTTAAATTAATTATCCAAGTTAAGTATAGTTTTTGATGAAATTCGGTGCTTTAATGCTAGGGATGGAATTGAACATCACATCATTCATCATTAAATACTGAGGGGTGACGTGTCATATATATGTGAGCGGCATGTGAATTAATGCTTTTTTGTGAATTGAATTGATTGTTCTATATATCATGTAATTCTATGCAACTATTGCACTCCCATAATGTCCCACATGGTACTATTGTACTGTCTCATTAATGAAAAATATCATCCCAATTATAGTCTTATATAGACTTCTCCATTTTCTATCTTCCTATATTTTCTTAAAAAAAAAAATCAATTTGATTTGTGCGGATGCTGAGATAGGGTATTTTGATATAACAAGGGTGGTAGGTCAGGATTGCAGTGTTTCAGTTAATTTTGAAGATAGGCTGTGATAAAGGGTAAATTGCACCCATGGCGACAAAACTACTAGGGTTATAACGCTATGGTCACAAAACTTTTTTTCGTATCAAAAAAACCATAAAACTTTGCTCTAGTTGCATGTAAAGCTAAAATATGTGAATCTCCGACGAGCCTAACCCTAGATCCACTATTTTTCTTTCTCCTGGTATTAATGGCTTCTGGGAGTTCTTCAAGGCATTCAAGATTGGGCGGGAGGACGTTCGATTTCGGATCCGATGACATCCTCTACTCCTATGACAACTTCAACTCTCAGGATCCATCCAACAGGAGGCGATCCGATCAATCGACGAAAGTAAATCCCTCTATCTCTATGGCCTAAAAAAAAATGTGTCGCTGACATAGCATTTTATAAACAAATATATCCATGTGTCAATGACACGTCGGCGAGATTCAACCATTTTGACTTTACATGCAATTGTTGAAAAGTTTTATGGCTTTTCTGATACGAAAAAAAGTTTTGTGGTCATAGCGTTATAACCTAAGTAGATTTGTGGCCATAGGTGTAATTAACCCCTGTGATAAATGACTTTTTGAATAGATACTTGGAGTTATCCCCATTTGAGATTAGGAATAAGTTTTGATGATAAGATATTGATGTGTTGATTATATATTGGTGGGTTATATTTTTAAATTTTAATTAAGGATTTTGACGGGAAAAACTTTTTCATTGGAAACTGTGTTGGAGTTATCCCTTGGGGATAACCCCAACCAAACAAGGCGGATCAATGCTTCATCTAAAAATCAACTTTCAGGATCAAGTCAAGAGAATTATAGAAAAGTGAGCTACGCTCAAGTCAAGAATGCTAAGAGAAGAGTGAAAAAAGTGAGGGAGAGAGAGGGAAAAAATAGAGAGGATTGTGAGAGTAGGAGTGATGATAAGCTAGTTATCAATCTCATTGGACTCAAAATACAGTGTACCAAATCAGATAGTCTTCTATGTGAGCCAAAGACCTCCTTATATAGCTTGTAGATATTTAGTTGCCAACTTTGAGACCGTTGGCCAGCTTGGAAATAGATAGTTGCCAGCATAGAGACAGTTAGTTGCTAGCCTAAAGACTATTATCCAGCACAAAGAGAACTGTCTGTCAGCTCGAAGATAGTTGGTTGCCAGTTTTCAGCATTTTTTGGAATCTATCCTTCATCGTTAAATAAAAGTGATTATGATAATAATTGATCTCTCATCTAGGCGCCTATGATCATGTTACATGTCCTCAGATATTTTTCTCTCATAAACTATGATGGAATCTAAGTTAAATTTTTGTTAATGAAGACGTGCATTGTTTGTTTACTGTTGACTAATTAGTTTATAATCCACTCCATTTTCTATGCAATCAATTATAGTGTGAGATTTAAGAAATAGATAAAACTATTTTTTTAAGAAAAAAGATTTATTCTTTAGTTTATATTTTTAGATAATATTAAAAATATAGGAAAATATTTTTTCGGGTTTATTAATGATATATCCTATGAAAGTAGTATTAAAAAAATTTAAACAAAAAAAAAAGAAATTGCAACTTGGTAGCCAATAGCATATAGTATTCATGAAAGGATGTCCTTTAGAGCATGCTCATTTAGAATGGAATTTTTACTCAAAAGGAATCATTCTTTAAGTGCATCTTTCTTGACAGGATAAGAAAGAGGTGACACACACAAGGATTGTAGTTTAGGTCTAGTCCACCAAGCACTTGAGATTTTTATTGGAGTGATGGGTTTGGGATCACTCCCATCCAATGCATTAATACAACATGGGGCCTAAGAATTTTTTCTCATATCTTTGGTCATTTTCCCACCTATCTATCTCTTTCATACTTTTTCAAGAAAATGATTTTATTCTCCAAAAAAAAAATCTACTTAATTATCTCTTTTCTATACATGATTTTTAGATTTAAATAAGTAAAACATAAGTTATTAGAAAACTATTAGAAAATGGCCCTGACGTTGCTCAGTACTTTCAATGCCTTTGTATTACTAACGACTTTTATAAAAATAATAATAATTTATATCAATTAACAATTATCAGAACATGATTACTGGTTTAAAATGTGTTGTTTCAAATTTTTATGATTTCTAAAATTAAAAAAAATTAAAAATATAGTTAGAGCACGGAATCAAATCAAACACAAGACAATCCAAAATGGGTGGGGTCTAATGGCAATCTTAACATGAGAATGCATGCATACATCTCATTTGAGGCCTCATCACATCATCAGAGAATGGACAAGGGAAGGTGAGTAGGAAGAAGCCTGTGACAACATTATCTTAAGAGAAACAACCACTTTGGGGGGAAGTTAATCTCACCAATGACTTTGCAATAAGATCAAACAATATAGTTCATGAGGGATAAACTATTGGGGCCAAGCAATGACACCAAAATACATGCAAAGTCATTAGAAATGTCTAGTGATGTACACTGAAATATTCACATCAACATATCATTTTCATAGGTTATACATGGACTGACTAATGTTCAACAAGAGTGTGACTGAAATATCTACAATCACAAACTACAATTGGAGTTCAACTTGAATTGCTTGTTCTGGGACATTAAATGTTGATAACTCCCAGTGTTTCTGTCAGCTCTGAAGTCACAAATAATGAGATAATCAAGTTTGCCACTTGCTGTAAGGGAAAGAAACAGTGATGGGGGAAAAAGAAGATAATGATGCTTTTGGTAACTCTGATGATTTTTTTTTTTGGTAATCTAAAAATATGAAAATAACTCCTGCTATGTTATTTCAGATCAGCTTTATTTTAAGGGAGGAATCATTTGATCTCTCCATCGGTGTTTCAGAATTCACCTCAACTAGAATCTTTTGGAAGTCTCACTGATAGATGGTAGCTTTTGCATTTGGTCCTGGCGAGAAAGAAGCAACTCATGCTCTTGATGATTTGATAGTGTCAAATGAAGGCATCTACTCTTTGTCTAGATCATTAGTCTCCTTAGTTTCATTATCTGTAACTACCATACTATCAATGTCCATCTCAGTCTTCATACAAGCTGAATTGGAATCATTTACTGCGGATTGATTCTCGGGCATCTCAATTTTGGGATCTACTGGATCTGCTTTGCTACCAACTGATTGAAATTCACTCACTTCAGAATTTGAGATATCTACCTGTACACTAACGGTAGCTTGACTGTTACCAGCATCACCACATGTTCTGCTATCGATCTCACTAGTGACCAATGTTGCTTGACAATCTTGGGTCGCAACATCATCCAAGTCCACTACATCAGTCATGGATATGTCATTACCATTCTTTTTGACGGTCTTCTCAAGTGCAGAAGCGGTGCTTGACAAACCCGCAGACTTTGGCTCTGTGGCTAACTGCTGAGTTGATACATCTGTTGTAGTCGCAGGGCTAGTTGGAGGTGGCTGAGTTGCTAGTTTTCCGGAGCTCTCTTGTGTTTGCTGTCCTGAAACCCTTGTACCACTTGGTGGTGGAGGCATCACAGCAGGCCTGTTACTGTGCAAACTTGAAGGTTGAGATCCAGAAGTGTTGGTAACTGATGAGGGTTTTGTGCTTTTAACTGATGATTTAGGAAGACTAGTTGCTCCAGGTCTGATGTGAACAGCATTCTTGGACATGGCAGCTCGGAACAAAGAGGCAGCAGTAGAAGGTGTGGCAATTCGGCCCCCAGCAGCAAAGGCAGCTGCTTGTATCATGGAATTCGGCACTCCAACTACAGGCTTTCCAGAAACAGATGATTTCTTCATGGCTCGTGACTTGCTTGATGAAGTCGAGGATACCTTCTGAGATGTGACAGCTGCTTGGTTGGAAGCTGGTTGGGGCTGACTCAATGTTTGGGGAGCAGAAATAGGTGCTGATTCAGGAAGCACAGATGGGGTTGCAGAAGAACTGGATGGAGTGCTTGATTGTGTTGAACCTGTTTCATTTAGATTTTATGCATGATTAGTTTCTGTGGATCCATGATATTAATAAACCACAGTATAATCCAGCAAAAAATACAAATCCAAAAAACCTATACTTCAAAAAATAATAGAAGGCAATTAGTAATAAAAAAATGTTTATCCCCCATCCAGAATTGACATGAGGAAGCCAATGATGTCAATATTATGAAAATGCATTTTATTTGTGCAAAGACAGTACTGACTATTCCTAAGTTTAACAAAGATCATTATCCAAGGGATGTTTCTCTAGTTCCAATCCTCATTATACTGAAGAAAATATATCAAAAAACAAAATCAAGCCAAGGCTTTCTAATAGGAAACCTGAACATATTGCTGATAAGCTTCCAAATGAAGGCATATTGAGAGCCATTGAAACTGCATTCCGAGTTGCAAGCATTGCCTCAGTCTGATTACTACCACTTGGGTTATTGGCACTGCCTACAGTCAAGTTGGTGTGGCGCTTTCTGATGGTAGACCATCTCTGGAAAAAAAAATGGTATTGAAATTATGATGTTGATGACCAATATGAGAACTGGATTTAATATGATCTATATCAAATAAATAAATAAATAAAAAGAAAAAAGTTTGCACAGATGAGGAAGTCATGTACTTTGGCCAATTTAACTACAGAGCTGAAGGTAAGATTAAAAAACCACGGTCCATAGACTACTGGAAATTTAAGTAACACTTCGTAATATATATATATATATATATATATATATATATATATATATATATATATATATATATATATAGAAGTGCAAGATGATATTGTGATATTGTGCCAAGTGCCCACCTGAGAAAGCTGTTGGGCAGTTCTGTCATGCTTGAAATCACCCTTAAGAATGTTAGCCCAGTTCCCTTCACCATACTTCTGCACAGCAGCTATAAGTTCCATGTCCTCCTCTTTGGTCCATGTTTTTCTCTTCTTTTTCTGAGGCAAAACTGAACCTGCTGATACATTTCCATCCAACACTTCAATGGATGATCCTGGTGGCTGTGGTTGTTTCTGAATTGAAACAGGAACCGCAATGTTCATTCCGCGGTTAGCACGAGCCTGTTGTTGTTCGTCTGATGGGACAGATGATGCTTGGCCATTAGGGATGTTTATCATCAAAGGAGCTTCTAAAGTTGAGCGATTTGATTGCCCATGGTCGTTAGATGTACAAGACGATATCAAAACCTGCATGGCCACAACTTGGTTTGTTTATTCTGCTGCCATCAGTTAGAAGGAATTGCATACTTCAGCTAAGAAATAAGATAAAAATAACTAAGGCTAACAGGCAACATGTACACTGTTTTCCAATGGCTAGGATATGTCTCACAGGAAAAACCAGTGAGATCATCATGCCCAGTTATGATACTAAACAAACTGGAAAAAACCTTCTCCAATTATGCTGAATATAGGTCAAGTCCAGGTCTAAATCCTACAATCAGAAAGGCTCATCCTAACCGTGTAAGATAGTACTAGATCCAGGATCAACTCAGACCATCTGCACCCCTAGCACTAAAGACGAAAGATATAACCTTAACAAGTTCAGTCAACAAAATTCTGCATAGACATGATCCACGCATTCTAAACTCCTCGAGAGAAGGGTGTTGGTACAAATTTGAGTGGAAATTGGAACCTAGCAGCAAAAATATTTATTTAAGAAGCAAATACTGAAGCACTTTTGGACTGGTTCAGGTAAACATTATAACAAAATTGATAGTTTTGCCAGCAGCATGTAACAAAAAGAATGGTACAGGAGAGTAAAATGAAGCACAAACTTGCCATAATGGAAGATGACTTTACCTTGACACAAGCTGCAGCTTCTGATGATGCTTCACTGCTGACAGCAGGAACAGCTTCCAATTCAAATTCCAAATCACTATCATCATCCTATAATAACCATTCAAACTTATCACTATTATTAAAAAATAATAATTATAAAGAAACAAATTAATATATGACTTTCCTAGATTGAGAATGACTTTCCATAGAATAAGGAGAAGTGGTAGAGTAGTAGTTAAACTCTGCTGGTACTCAGTATGCAATACAACTATCATTGAAGCTAACAAAAGTTAAAAACAACATGGAAATATATGCTAGAATAATATAAAATCAACAAATGGATTCTTAAGCATTTTCTGAGCATCATTAGGTGAGATAAGATGCATGCAAACAACTTATAGATCCTAATAAGAATTCAATTAACACCAAAGATTATGCTCATGGTTATGTTATAAATCACAAGACAGGGTTGCTGCCTCAGAAACAAGTCAGATAACACAATGCTCATCAGGATGCAAGTGTCAGCAATTTATTTTTGAATATATTTTTAATAAAATAACTATGATATTCATAATACATATTATAGTGATAAAACCAACCAGTGGCTCAGCTCCATCTTCTACTTTTTCAAGCAAAGAGTCCCGATATGCTAAATGTCGCCATAGCATCTGATATTCTCTCGCACTCGAGATTCCAGTTGAGGATCTCTTTACAAGTGCTTTCCAATCTATTTTGACACCGGAAAACTGAGAAACCTCATGAAGAAGGGAGAGAATTGTTGTGGCACTGTACCTGTGAAAATGACAATGACGGTGATTGACAACAATACAGAGTTGATAAAACAAATAGTGCTAAATTGAAATTTTAGAGAGCAGAAAAATAAAAGATCATACGAGAGAGAAAGAGATGCAGAAAGAGACCAAACATCCAATTACATGGTTAATTGTCTTTGTGTGTATTGGTATATGGATATAAGTTCTCGAGTTGAAATTCAGTGCCCAAAGGGCGTTAATTTATACTAAAAATAAGTTGAAAGATCTGCAAAGACTGCAAAATTATCAATGCAACTCCAATCAAGAATCAAACAAAGATAATGTTTGTGAATGATACAAATACAAGGGTAAGGCAATGATAGTGGCAACAATAACGAGAAAGAACTTATATCACCGCATAGATGTGTCAACCATACAAATCCTTCAGAAAACCTGTTTGCAAACAATCACAAGTGTTCTCCTCCACTTATAAACATCCAACACCATCACTCTTCCAGGCTAGCATCAGGTTCCATGTTAGGGACATAATATCCGAGTAGCAACATTGCTCACATATCTTGTTGTACAAAACAAGCAGTTCTTTCACAGTTAGCAATCAAAACCTCCAAAGTGAGTTTTTTATTCAGGGGCAAGGCTCATGTTTCTCAAACCAACCAAGCTAAAAATTTTAGCTTATCTTAGCTCCAAAATATACTTCGTCAACGTGTCATATTTTAGGGATCAAGGCTCCAAATGCCCTCGACCTTGAGAAACCTACAAGAGTGGGATTTATAACCTAGGACACTAAAATCAGTACAAAAAACAAATTCGCATCTTTTTCACACCAAAAATTCAAGAAACCCATCCTCACAAACACCTCAACGGACAACAATCACCTCATAACTCAAACGACCTAAAATCCCTGAAAAGACAAGAGAATCAAAGGGAACAAAGGGGAAAACGCGAGAAGCTATACAGGGTGGAAAATTTTTGGGGAAAAAGGAGAGAGAGACCTTTGGAGGAGCAAGGAGGTGTCTTCCTCACTGATGGATCCCTTCTTCCTCGTTCCCAGCATCGTTTCCTTCGAAAACGCGCAGGAATCGGAGTGATTAGAAGAAGAGATAATCTCTAAAGTGCGATTAAGAGATCGAATAGAAGAACCTCATGAATCACGATGATGCTTCATCGAACAGTCATGAACTCACGGAGCTTGGAATTTTGCGTATATATCCCTTAATTAATGCAATTCATGATAAAATCCCTGATTTTTTTTTTAAATAAAAATAAAAATTCCTTGCTACTTTATGGTTTAAAAGAATTTATTATTTTTATCCCAAATTTAATATAAAACCATTTTAATCATTTACTATAAATTTCATAAGTAGATAAATAATTATAAACAATTATATCTTGTCAACCCTCAAATTTTGATTGAAAGTTTTGATTTAGGGAAAGTAATGCACAAACCACCACATGCATATATATATATATATATATATATATATATATATATATATATATATATATATCTCAATTGATAGTGAAACTTGGAAGGACTTGAAGAATTTAGGACATACAACAAGATTCTTAATCACATTATGAGTAATGAGTTGGATTGAATGTGACATTAGAGGAATAGATTCAAAATTTATGCTTATCCTTTTTTCATATTAGTGTTTATTAAATAAAATTATATTAGATAACATGCATAGCAACATGAATTGAAGTGGGAAGTGGGAACCAACAATGGTCCAAACAACATTTAAGTAATATAAAAACTTGTTTGAAACCTTCCGAACAATGGCACATTCGAAATATACGAGCCTTATGATCACGTATTTTTAAAATACCATTTTATCCTTTTATCTTCCCCTTTCTCTTTCTCGCTTATCTTCTCTCGTACTTGTTTCTCTTTCTCTTGGGTTTTATATCTTGTTTTCAACATGAGATATAATTGCCAACGACCCAAAGATCTATTGGTCACTCTGGTCACCATAAGAGCTCCGCATCAGTGTGGCGTAGGTTCGATTCACGGCTGAGAGCCGCTCATATTGCCAAAAAAATAAAAACACAAGATATAATTCGGTTCTAACTCATTTCATATCTGCTCTGTGGTTCAAAATTTCAAATAACCATGAAGATTAGGGTTTTGGGGTTCCATCATTATTTTTTTTTTATTGTACTAACTTACTGTTTATTGTAATCTATTGTTCTTCAATCATTCTCCAAAACGGATTCATCTTGCCTGGATTTGCCCTTGCCTGGTTTCCCTGGTTTTAAAACTGCCACGTGGCAGTCACCCATTGGCTAGGGTGGTGTTTTGTTTTTATTTTTTTATTTTTTTGGGTGGTGGTGGGACTTCCCTGGTTCTGGAACCAGGCAAGACGAGTCCCTCCGTTTCCACCTAACACTTTTTTGAAAAGTTAAAATAGGAGGGAGGGTAAAATTGTCATTTCACATATGAACAAATACAAGATTTTTGATAAGGACAAGAAAACAAAGACTCCATTAACTATACACAAATATAATTATCTACTTCATCAGATAGAGAGAAGATAGATCAGATAGAGAGAAACACAAAGTCAATGATCTTCTCCATCAGCACTAATCACTGATTAATAAGAAGCTAGAGAGAGTGAGAGGAAGCTAGTAATCTCCTCCATTAGCCACTAATCACTAATAAGAAACCAGAGAGAGAGAGTGAGAGAGTCTGACATAAGAGTCAAAGCCAGTAATCAATCTCCTCCATTATCCACTGTTTCCCAAAGTAATAAGAAGCTGAGAGAGATGCAGAGTTTGAGATTGTGAAAGCTTTGAACTTTATGGAAGAAATCTCATGTCTGTGTGTGTGTCTCCATGTTTTGGCGTTGGGCACTTGGGCGGGAATAAGGGTTGCCTCGTTTGAATAAAAAGAGAAAAAGAAAAGCTTAAAAAGCGGTTCTTTCACGCATTTTCTCAAACAGGTAAGCGTGAGAAATAAATATGGGTTGCTGTAAAAATTTATTTATTTTTGTCTTTTTATGGTCTGATTTATGGAAAAATTAAGGAAAAATGGGGCCTTTCTTTGAACGCACTGGGGCTCCTCACAGAGGTTGTTCGTACTTTATGGATTCGATGTATCTCTTTTGTTCTGGAGTTTTGGTTGGGATGTTTGGGGGCGCTCTGAAAGGTGGGATCTGAATGGTGTTTTTGTTTGTCCTGAATGTTTTTGTGGTTATTTTTTCCTTTTTTTTTTTGTTTGGGGTTTTCAGTTTTTTAAGGTAGTTTAAGGTTTGTTTTTGTGAATCTCTTTGTAGGGTTTAGTGATGGATTCTTGGTGTACTTTGAGGGGTTTTATGTGGTGAACTTCTCTTCGAAGTTTTCTTTGTTTTGGATTTTGGAAAGGTGGATTTTTGAATGATGGATGGGGTTGTCATTGGATTTCTAGTGATGGATGCTTGTTCTGGCTTTGGGTTTGGAGAGTATTCAGTTTTGTTGAAATGTGAATGGGTTATTCTCAAAGGTGTGACTTTTGAGTAGTGGGTAAGACTTGTTTGATGGGTTTTTTCATGCTTTGTTTGATGAATTCCTGCTTGTTTGAAGAAACTCGGGGTGATTTTCAACTTCAGGAAGTTGAAAAATGGGATTTTGAATTATGGATAGAAGTCTTTTTTCGGTATTTAGTTGTTATGGTGATTTAGGGTTTTGTTTGGTGAAAAGGAATTGCTGATTTGTACTTATGTAGGTCTCATATGAGGCTTTGGTTTGATGATTTTCAGTTGATTCTGGTGACTCCTTCTTCCTGTACTTCCACTTCCACTGACTCCTCTCTTTACTCTTCTCTTTCATCTCCTAAACTTCTGGGTTTGCATTTGTTTAAATGAATGTTCTTGTTGATGTAGCTTTCTGTTTGCTTATGGATTGTTTTTGTGTTTTAAAGGGTGTTTGATATATTGATCACTTGCTGAAACTGAACTGTGGGAAGTTTGGTGAGTGTGGGAGATGGTTACCAGGCGGCAGTGAGGTTTCAAGTCATCGACAAGATCCTTGTCATGGATGAAAGCTCAGGGTCTGTCTCTTCTCACTCTGAGAAGTTCTCTGATGACCAGGTTTGTTTTGCTTCCCCTTGTATCCTCATTTTTTTCATGTTTTTCTACTTTTAAGCTTTCTCCACATCTTGTCAATGCCTTTCTATCATTTGGAGTGTTTGATTGCATAGCTGAAGATGACAAAGGGGATTTGGTTAAATATTATTTAGATTTGACATTAATTTGTGCAAATGAGTAACTGCAAACACCAGAGGGACCATTCAGACAAAATGTACAGATGTTATTGGTTTCTGGTTATGAGTTATAGTTTTGATGTTTTGGGTGATGCCAACATTCCACTGTTGCTGGACTTGAAAGAAATCTTTATCTTTTGCTTGCTGCATGTTCAAGTTCACAACATATTCTGAAGATAACTGTGACTCATGTGATACCAACTCCCAGGACAAAACCTTTGTTCTCAGCTCATTCTTATGATTGACATTGCATACAATACCATATCTTTCTCACTAAGCCCTGTCTTTTGAGAATATTGAATATCATCATTGATTATCTCATGGAACTGTAATGATTTGTCTGCCTCTTAAGGATTATATGTTTCTCCTCTTTTTCTTTATAAGATAATTCCAAGCCTATAGCACTCATTCTATGTAGCAACTTGAAAAGAGTGCTTATTTTCTTTAGTCTTATTGTTACCTCTCTTTTTCTGTGAGTGTTATTATTGCTACTCTTCTTGTGGGAGATACTGAATGCAGCTTTCGATGTGCTTCACCAGTGGTGGAAAATGGTTACTTATGGCTCTATTTTTCCCACTGTTTATGTGCTCTCACAACACATCTGCATGTGCTTTGCACTAATAGCTGAATGTTCTGGCTTTTGGCAGGAGATATTGAGGGCTTCTCCACCAAACCATGATAAATCGCCAGATGGTTCATCTGGTGTTGCAGCCGATGAAGCCCATGAAACTGTAAAAAGTTTAACTGAGAAGCTAGCATCTGCTCTTTCAAATATCAAAGCTAAAGAGGATTTGGTGAAACAGCATGCAAAAGTTGCAGAAGAAGCTGTTTTAGGTAAGGTTATGCTTCAAAAAGTTCAGTAGTTTTCTTGAAATGTTTGGCCTTGTTTCAAGCTATGACAGTCATCAGACTCATCACCAAGTGTCTTCCTTAATATTAAATACCAATACTCATTTAGATTACTCTCTTGTTGATTCTTGATGTTTCTAATGCCATTTTTCTGCTAAGATGGCCAATTTCTGTTCTATAGTAGGATACCTTAAAGTTGGAACAAAACCAGGAAGAGATTATTGCAATATTGTTCTTTCAATACCTTTTTTCTCTCTCTCTTTTGTTCCATTGTTATCCTACCTTATTTTCGATATTCTTGTTGGAACTTTTTGTGTTTTGAGTTCTTCATGGGCATATTGTTTTCTGCTTGTTTACTCATATCGATGAAGCCAAAGTAGGGACTCCTAGGTGTTGCTTAACATAAAGAAAAAAAGCAAGGTCTAAACCCTCTTGATCCATTCAATCATTCCTCAGTCTTCTCTCATGCTTAATGCTGTGTTTCTTGGCCATTTTGTTGCTGATAAAAACTGTTATCCTGACAAGTTATGATTTATTGTGGGATAACTAGCAATGACTAATTTCGACAAGTTTTTTACTGCATAAAAGGTCATTTAAATTCTCTCTCTCTCGTGGCAGGCTGGGAAAAGGCAGAAACTGAAGTTGCGGTGCTAAAGCAACAGCTTGATTCTGTTACACAGAAGAAGTCTGTACTTGAAGAAAGAGTTGATCATCTTGATGGGGCTCTTAAGGAATGTGTCAGGCAGCTGCGACAATCAAGGGAGGAACAGGAGCAGAAAATCAATGAAGCGCTTATTCAGAAGTCCTCTGATTGGGAGTCTGAGAAGTTTGAGCTCGAGAGCCAACTTGTTGAGCTCCAGGCGCAGCTCGAAGGTAAGATTGCTGAGGCCACCATCTCTTTTAATACTGGCCTTCAGTCAAAACTTGAAGCTGCTGAGAAAGAGATCTCAGTTCTCAAGGTTGAGCTTCTCGCTCTGTCTGAAGATCTTCAATTGCGGACATTAGAAAGGGACCTAAGCACAAAAGCAGCAGAAACAGCCAGCAAGCAGCACTTGGAGAGCATAAAGAAGGTCACGAGGCTTGAAGCAGAATGCCTTAGGTTACGGGCAGCAATGAAGAAAACACCGAGTGATCATAAGCTTAATGCTAACTCAGGGTATGTGGAGTCTCTCACAGACAGCCAATCTGATAGTGGGGAACGGTTTCTTGCAGTTGATAATGAACCAAGCTGTTCGGACTCATGGGCATCGGCTCTCATTGCGGAGTTGGATCAATTTAAGAATGACAAAGTTAATGTGAAGAACTTCACTGTTTCATCGGCAGAGATTGACTTGATGGATGATTTCCTTGAGATGGAGAAGCTTGCTGCTATATTGCCTGAAGCTGACGGTGGGAGCTCTAGCTTGGATCTTGAGGCTGACTCTGAACGAGCTGTTGTGAGAGAGTGCCATTACAAACATGAGCTCAAAACCCTTCAGCTGCAGATAGCCGAACTTGTGGAGAAGGTTGAGAAGATGGAAATAGAGAAAGCTTCCTTGGAGAAGATTTTGAGTGAAACTGAAAATCAGCTTGACCTTTCTCGTAATCAGTTGCTGATGTCCGAGGATAGCTTGGCAGAACTCCAAAGGCAACTGGATGTGTCTGACAGCTTCAGGAATGCCATGGAGATAGAAGTTGAGGCCATGGAGGTGAAGAGAAATGACTTGGAGTCTCAGCTTGAGTTGGTTCATTTAGATGCTAGAAATCTACGGGAAAGGGTGGTCTTCTTAGAGAAGAAAGCTGAGGCTGCATCCACACTTTCTGCGGGTCTTGGAACCAAAGTTCAGGATTTGGAGAATGCTGAGGCAAAAATAGAAGAATTGGAGTCTCAGCTTGATTTAGCGTATTCAGAAATTAGAATTCTTCAAGAAAAGGTTATTCTGTTAGAAGTGGAAGTTGCCGAGAGAACTGCATTGGCCGGAGAGTCTGCTGCTAAATGTCAGTACTTGGAGACTGTAGAAGCAACAAGAAACACACTGGAGTCTCAGCTCAAGTTAGCTCAGCTAGACATTGAGGAGCTACATGCAAAGTTGAGATCCTTAGAAGGAAGACTTGAGCAAGAAAGAGAATGCTCTGCAAAATTTGCAGCCAATGCAGACATGGAGATAAACAAACGAGAGATGGTTGAATCTCAGCTCAGTGCAGCTCATTTTGAAGTGGTGAAGCTCCATGAGAAGGTGAACGTTTTAGAGAGGCAAGTCGAGGAGGAAATGGCACTACATGCTGGGTCTGCAGCAAAGTGTAGAAGTTTGGAAGATGAGCTAGCAAGAAAGAAACGGGAAGCTGAACTAATCCGATCTGCAAACTCCAATGGAGAACTAAAGCTAAAACAGGTACTCCTCTTATTGTTAAACTAGTTTAATATTGGCTTCGACATATGCTAATAGACTTTTGTCTCAGGAGAAAGAACTCTTTGTAGCAGCAGGTAAACTAGCGGAGTGCCAGAAGACAATAGCCTCACTCAGTGAGCAGCTGAGATCATTAACAAGTATAGAGGAACTCACTACAGAAGCAGCAAAGCCAGAAGTTAATGGAGGTTTCATGGATCTTAATGGCAGGGAATTGGAAACAATATGCAACACCAATTCTTCAGAAAGCCTCGATTTTGCTGTGCCACCAAATGGTGTATATAGGAAAGCTTAATGTTGCTCATAATTGTGATTGTCTGAGTTGCCAGCCTGAGTAGCAGAAAGTAGGAAAGAAACTGGGGAGTGGAGCTAGTTTCATGTTCATTGTACTGTGAAACTGGTTATAAATTGGTTTGTTGGTGATAAGTATTATTTGGAATCTCTTGCGAAGGAGTGAATAGGAAGTCCAGGTTTTAAAATTTGTTTATTTGAAATTGGTTTGGAGGTGTGAATGATTGATTATTAAATAATCGAGGAGTGGGAATTTCATTTTTTGATGTCAGATGATAAAATAGAACATTGCCACCACTGCACCAAAAATGGTTCCATGGTGTAGTGGTTAGCACTCCAGACTTTGAATCTGGCGACCTGGGTTCGAATCCCGGTGGGACCTTTTTGTTTTTCCAAATGTCAGATTTAATTTCTACCGCATGGAGCTTGATGATATCTTCAATTAATATTTCATTTCTATTTGATATGCAGCAAACTATATGTACTAACTACTAAATTATTAGAAATAGACATTTTTTTATTATAAATATTCATTTGAATGCCATAAATAAAATTTTGTAAATTATTTAGAAATATTATATTACTTAAGTTCAAATAAAACCATATTAAATAGTTATATCAAAATAAAAATAAAGAATCCTTATAAACTTGAAACTTAATTGATCTAAAAATAAATCATATTTTTCAAAATATAATATAACAAGTTAAAAAGATGAGAATAAACATACAAGTAATATTTAAAAGTTCTAATATTCAAATTAGTCCTTCTGTTATACCCAATCGGTCCTTTTGATCCATCTATTATAATTTAAGCCCCGAGGGTCCATCTATTTTCACAACTGAGAAATGTCAATCCCTCCTTTCGTCAACTTTAGGGGCTAAATAGGCCTTTAAATATGCTTTTAGGGACTGATATTTCTCAATCGTGAAAATGAAGGGACCCTTAGAGCTTAAATTATAATAGAGGGACCAAAAGACCGATTCAGTATAATAGATGGACTAATTTGGGTATTACACCTATTTAAAATATAATAGTAAAGAAACATGTGTAATTTAGATTTTCTTTAGTTCAAAACAATACCCTTTGAGATGATTCGGATTAAATTATTAATATGTTACGAGGTAAAATGGTCAATCCTTAAGATACTGATACATGACACAAAGATATCTTGCAAAGTACACCACCAGGACAGAGCTAGAGACCTTATGGGCCCACCACCATTGAATGAGATCTCTTGGGAGGATTTCATAGGCCCACCACCGAGACACTCCCAAGGCTTGACTTAGGGATAAGGACATAAAACTCGAGGGGAAAAATGGGTGTTGAACCCTTTATCTCAAGGAGAGGAAGCCAGACACGAAGGGGGAAGTTTCACCAAGGTGATGTCTCGGTTAGGAGGGAAGAGTTCTTCTCCAAGCTTCCAAGGCCTCCAAGCCATCACAATGGCCAGTCACCACTTTTATGAAAGGACTCCAAGCAAAGGCTCCAAACACTCCATGACCGACTTTCTCCCAAAGGCTCTAAGCTCCATGGTTGCACCCTAATAGTTGCCTTCATCGGAGATTATTGACGACTATCATGCTTCTCTACTTCATATGAGGCCAACAAGCCCTTCTCTATCGTATGAGGCCTATGAGCCACCATGTACGGATGATATTATACTCTTCTCTAAGAGAATCTGAATGCTTGTACTCGCTCCTATATAGTGAATTGCTCCTATAACATGGCCCGTGATTTTTTCCCCTGATTCAAGGGGTTTTCCACATATATTGAGTGCCTCCTTCGATCTATGCATGAATGTCTCTTCCACCCCTCTACTACAAATCTTTGACCGTTAACCTCGATTGGTGTCGATCCCTAGATGATACCCACTTTTCACGATTAACATAATCTAATAAACTTAAGTCACTGGGACCATGTTATGATTAATCTTATTTTAAATTGTTTAGCTCATTTTAATGGAAAATTTATGATTTTAATCTTACAAATATTTTAAATTATCTATTTCATTATCCAAATATTGAAAATTAAAAAAATTACTTCTGTACATTGAACAATCTATTAAAACTAAAACGGTCATTATATTTAATTATAAAAAATATATGTATTTTTAATAATTTTAAATCCTAAACTACTTTTAAAATTTTTCAAGAAGGTTTTGATAATTTTACTAATTTTGTTAAAATAATCAATCTATTAAATAAAAATAATAAATAATAAATAAATAAAACTATAGCCAATAATATATTTAATAATAATTCTCACTATAATATAAACAGAAAATAAACTGAAAAACATATGATCAAACACAAAACCCTAAATTCCCAATTCATCCCTTTCACTTTCACAGCTCTGATCCACAAAAAGGGCAGAATTTGAACTCCGACTCTACGACCCGGTCACAGTTCCCGCACCTCAACACCCCTTCGATCGAGCGTTGCTTCTCGTCGAAGCTTTCCATGGACTGGGGCCAGAGGAGACCACAGTCACGGCAGTAGAAGTCCCGGGCCTCGCTTCGCCACCTCCACACCGGCACAAAGAAGAGCTTCAAAACCTTCTCGCGTTCCACGAGATCCGCAGCCGATCCACAGCGGATGCATCGCCCCACTCTCTCGCTGATCACCCTCCCCGCTTGCTGCTCTAATCCGCCTACAAAGAAGAAGAACATCTCCAATCTCGATCTCGATCTCTTTCTACCAGAACTCGCGTTCCTCTTTAAAACCACTTAAAGAATCTAGATTAAAAGAGAAGCACAAGGGGAGTTCTAGAGTGATCTCACAGAATAAAGAGAAGTTTTTTTTGGGGCAATTTGACATTTTAGACAATTTTTTAATAAAATATTATTTTTTTTAATCCCAGGACCAAAGTATTTGTTAAAAAGACAAAAAATCATTTTTGTTCCCTAACCTATGGTATATTGTTCATTTTTTTATGTAAAATGCTCAATCTGATCGCGAAGTATGGGGGTTTTGGAAATTACGGTCACGATGATCTTGGCTGGCTAGTTGATATACGAGTTAAATATACTCATTTTTTTTATTATGATGTGGCAATCTAGGTCGCTGGTTTTTGCTGACGTGGCATATATATATATATATATATATATATATATATATATATATACTAATCCTCTATGGCCGACGTAGGCTGCTGATATGGCATGCCACGTGGCACTAAAAAAATTTAAAAAAAAATCGAAAAAATGAGGGGTGCCCATTTTTCCCGATTTTTTAAATGTTTTAGTGTCGCGTGGCATGTCACGTCAGCATGATGTCGTGGCATGCCATGTCAACATGATGTCGTGGCGTGCCACGTCAGCAGCCCACGTCGGCTATAGAGGATTAATATATAAAAAATATTTTTTTTATGATTTTTTCAGTTTTTTTATTTTTCTGTGCCACGTCAGCAGGCCGTGTAGCATGCCATGTCACCATTACGCGGTAACATCGCGGCGTGGCATCTTTGAGTCGGCCGATAAGCATGTTTTAATAGTTCAAAAAAATTATTTTATGCCACGTCATTTCACCACATCAGCAAAGACCCGCCACGTAGACCGCCACATCACAATAAAAAAAATGATCGTATATCAACTGGCTGCCATGTCAGCATCAGGGACCGTAATTGCCAAAACCCCCATAGTTTAGGGACTGTATTGAACATTTTTATAGTACAAGGACCAAAATGAACAATATACCATAAGTTAGGGACCAAAAATGACTTTTTGCCTTGTTAAAATGGCCCTGGGTCTACTCAGCATTTCCAAATGCTGACTAGGATTAAAATATAATAAAATAGTATTTCAGGGTTTTAATTGCAAAAAGTTAAAATCCCTTTATTATTCTTTTCAATTAACCCTCTCTCTTCACCTTCCCCCACAAGTCGCCGACTTCACCTCCCCCACCCATCCGTCGAGCACCCTGATCGACTTCCCAAACCCTCCTCAAATCGTCCAGTTTGAATAGATCCGTGACCGGCGAGCAAGCGGAGCAAGATGGCGAGGGAGGTGTTGAAGAAGAAAGTTCCCATCCTCGCGAGATCTCATTTGCCTTGAGTCGGGGGCGATCGTCTCCCGTGAAACACCTCGCCACCCGCGACCCTTCGAGCAGCTCGACGTCGCACGAAAGATCACGTCCATTTCCCTCGCCACCCGCATGTATTTTTGGCTCCTCTTGCTCTGAACTTGATGTTGTTCCTTTCCTTGTGTTCCCTTCTCCCCGCCCACATAATAGCAGCAACTCTAGGTTCAAGTGCTTAATTGTTAGCCTTGTCACTCTAATTCTATGTGGCATGCCTTTCAACATGCTTAAATCTGTTATAATTACTTGTTACAATTTTTTAGTTCTGTTATTGATTTGAGCTTCATAATTTCATGAATTTTGTAACATGATGCCTTGAGATATTTGTAAAGTGGATGATATTTGCTTCCGAAAAAGAAATTTTCTGGTTCTAATATGTTGTGACAAGTATTTTTCAATTAACATATAGAAGATATTAATTCTTGAACCATAATGTATCTTAAATAACTAGAAAATTTTTGGTAAAGTTTGAGCTGTGTGAGCTTCGTTTCATTTCTGCTCACTGACCATTCAACTGCTTGATTTCGTATGACCAAATATGGGGATACAGGCCTGCTTACACATATTGCTTATTATGAAACATTGTTTGTATTGAATAAAATGTAACCTAGGCTTTCATGAGGACACTATGATGAACATTTTGAATAACTAACCCTTATTGAGTATAATCATATGAGAACATTTTGGCTAGCTTTGAGATTATAAGATTACGCTTACATTGATTATTGAGGATATTCATGAGGACAATATGATATGAATATTATTGTTTATTCTATATGTAAAGTTTTCATTATTTGGATGAAATCTGAGTATTTAGTGGAGCCAAAAAATAGATGCTTGTATCTTATTTTTTTTGTGAATTCAATGATTTTAGTTTTCCCCTGATTGGAATTTACTAAATGTATATTAGTGTTTGTCCAGGAAAAACAGTTGTTTTTTAGGGAGGTTGGTTTTCAATCAATATTCTCACAGTAATCCTTGTTAATCCCAATCAAGTTGCAAGTGTGTATAGTATTCATAATTTTGTATGGTGTAGTTTTTGGTAGACACAACCATGTAAATATTGATTTTGTATAGTATAGTATTTATTTTTTAGTGTGTATAGTATTGTTAATCCTAATCAAGTTGCAAGTGTGTATAGTATTTATTTTTCCCCAATCATATTTAGAGTACTGTGTGGATATGGTATCTTGATTTTGTAGTTTAAATGTGTTGTTCTAACCATAGTTTGAAAACCATTTCTTGCTATCTCAGGACCTGAGAAGGCAGCAAAGTATGTTGTATTGGGAGAGAAGGGAAAGGTTCAAGTGATGCGTGATTCAAATAACCAAATTAAGATGACCACATCTATGACTATGAAGCAGAAAAACAAGCTCACAAGCACCAAAATTTATCGATGCTTGGGAGATTACTTGATAATGTCTGCTTCTGCATTGTTGTAGTTGTAATATTTTTAGTATTTGTCTTTGCTTCTTGTGTGATTCTACTGTAAAATTACTTGATTGAATGAGGGAAATGTCCCCTCTTGTTGGAATAGTATTGTTTAAATATTATCCTATATTATTTGCATGACATTTTTCTTCTAATGAAATAGGCTATAAAGTTTGTGAAGTCTTAAAATTCTTTTGTCAGTTTTGAGTAGGCTATGAAATAGGCTATGGAATGCTCATGGACTGCAAGCAACCTTGTTTTCACATACTGATTCACTGACACTAGCAGATGGGAGTATTCTGATGCTTCCAGCAAGCATAGATGTTTTATCAGACAAGATATCACCTAAATCTTGTTTGTTACAATTGTATCAAACTGCAAAAGTTCAAATACATCAAAGTGAATCCATAATTGAGTAAGATCTTAGGCAACTAATGGAATCAAAATAAAAGGCACAATATTATATAACCTGATTTCACCACATTCATTGAAAAGCTAAAACAATAGATTATATAACAAGTCAAACTGATACACACACCCTCCAATATCATGCACGCGACAACATACATGTATTCCAACACTTGAAACTTCCAAGAGTTTTTAACAATTTTCTCATAGGTTAATTAAAACATTGTTGAAGGAGTACTGATTAGCATACAATAGAAAATAGGAAAATGAAACCACACTAAGGTTTCACAAATAAATCAGATATAAAGACAGGCTTCAGTGCAAAATCAAAGTTCACCATCTTGGGAGTTGGTCGCCAAGTCCTTGCTTCAGGTAGAGGACTGCATCAACAAAGCAGGGAATAATTCAGGTAAAACCGTTTTAAGTATATTGATAGAGTGGGTTGTAGGGTGGAAGGAATTACCATTGTAACATGAAAGTAATGCTCACACTAGCAATCGCAAATGGAAACTCCATATCTAAAATGACAAAAAACATGGACGTTAGCGACACAAAAAATAAAACATATAATAAAACTCAAATGCATAGCATATTGTCTATAATGTAATACACAACTTATTAAATACTATTTAAAGAGAAGACATTAAATACTAACCATCTTGTATCTCTAACTTGCTTCCCACAAGTGGTTCTATTATGTCCAGTTTGTTTGCATAAAGAACAAAGATTTTTCTTACTTGGGTCGACAATCCTATCCATGTGCATGCGATTGCGTTTGACCTTTGGTCGTCCAGTGGTGTGGCGCCCAACTGGAGGAACCATCTTTGGACGGAGCACAGGTTGCCAAAATTGTGAACTAGGTACAGGATGAAAACATGGCGCATATGTATTCCTGTACCAATCAACAGTGTACCAAGGAGGACAAAACACATATGGACTAATATTTGTATTTGCAGAACTGCACACCCTCAAAATATGCACACACGGGAATCGCCGAGCCACCATAAACCCGCATGTGCATGTAGAATCAATACCATTGACAATAAGTTCATAGTCCATTGCCGACTCATTAGAACAGTCAGTAACTTGAAACTCGTTATGGTTGAAGCGTCGCGCCCTCAAGTGTCTTGCTTTTCCGATACTATCACGCAACTTCGTCTCTTGTTTAGTAGTGAGGGTACTATCCATAGCAAATCCGAGCTCTCGGTTCTTAAAGTAATGCATTACTGACCGATGAAAAGTGGCAGATACTAATGCTCTAATTGGCAAACCACGAGCACCTTTTAAAACAGAGTTGAAACTTTTAGATAAGTTGGTGCTATGACGCCCACATCGCCTTCCGCCATTATGTGCCATTGACCACATGTGTTTAGGACCAATAAATGATGAAAATTCGGTAAATATGGGACATCGTTCGGTTAGTTTGTTGAACAACTCCTCAAATTTCTGAGTAGATATTGTTGTTGATACCTTCCAGAAAAGGTCTGAATTTGATTTATTCTTGCAGGCTTGGAGGAAGTTGTCAGTGAGGTGTAGTAAACAGCAAACAACAAACATGACAGAAGAAGAGGAGGGCTACCTTTTCATGACTCAATCTGATGCTAATAAGTCACCATGCAATGTGTGGGTTGTTGACAGTGGTTGTTCCAACCACATGACAAGCATCAAGGAGATCTTTCATGATCTTGATGAAGAGCAGAAGCAAGTTGTGAGGCTAGGTGATAACAAGCAAGTACAAGTTGAAGGCAAGGGAACTGTTGCATTGAAGACATCCACAGGCAGCACCAAACTCCTACCCAATGTTCAATATGTCCCAAATATTGCTCACAATCTCTTGAGTGTGGGGCAGCTGATTGCAGAAGGATATTCTATCCTATATGATAAGGAGACATGCATCATCAAAGGCCCACAAAATGACACTCAATTGCCACCATTCAAATGACAAGGAACAGAATGTTCCCACTAGAGATAGACAACATGGCAAACCTTGGCTTGATGGTAAGCACCTCCAATGATTCTATACCATTTGGCATCTCAGATATGGGCATCTCCATCTGCAAGGGTTGAAGACATTGCCTCAAAGGGAGATGGTGCAAGGATTGCCTGATATTACTGAAGCTAGCTTCTGTGAAAGCTGTGTGTTTGGCAAACAATTCAGAAGGCCATTCAAATCTGGAAGATCATGGAGAGCTTCTCAACCACTGGAACTAATTCATGTTGATCTTTGTGGACCAATGCAAACAGAAACTATAGGAGGTAATCTATTCTTTCTGTTGTTTGTTGATGACTTCAGCAGGATGAAATGGGTCTATTTCCTTAAGAACAAGTCTCAAGCATTTGACAAGTTCAAGACCTTCAAAGCACTTGTGGAGAATCAGAGTGGTTGCATGATCAAGTGCCTACGCACTGACAGGGGTGGAGAATTCTTTCAAAAGCATTCACTAAGTTCTGTGAAACTCATGGTATTCGTAGAGAGCTCACTGCACCTTACACTCCTCAGCAAAATGGAGTTGTAGAAAGGAAGAACAGATCAGTGGTTGAGATGGCAAGAAGCATGCTCAAAGAAGGAGGACTTCCCAACCATTTCTGGGGTGAAGCTGTGGCCACTTCAGTCTATCTGGTGAACATTTCTCCAACCAAAGCTGTGATGAACAAGACTCCACTTGAAGCCTAGAGCCACAGGAGACCATATGTAAGTCACCTGTGCATCTTTGGTTGCATTGCTTACAAGTTAACTCCTGCACATCAACATCATAAGCTTGATCAAAAGTCTGAAAAATGTATATTTATAGGGTATAGTTCTGAATCAAAAGCATACAAACTATATAACCCTATTAGTTGCAAAGTAGTTGTTAGTAGGATGTTGTATTCAATGAGAATGCCAGGTGGTCCTGGAATCACAACACTGAAGAATCAAAGGTGAAGATCCCTCTGGTGGTGACTGAAGAAGCACCAACACCATTGACCAAAACACCCTCAACTTATAGCAACAACAATTCCAGTGGACCAAGCAATGGTAGCAGACATGAAGGAGAGGCTTCCAACTCAACAACAAATTCATCATCACATTCATCCTCCTCATCAACTCCAGAAGCAATTGCAGAAAACTCAACCTCAAAGAGTGGTTTCTCATATGAAAGAGCTCATAGGAGAGTAAGATCATTGAGAGACATTTATGAGTCTTGTGCATTTGCTCTCAATGTATTTGATCCTCTCTCCCATGGGCGGAGCTACTAGTTGGCTAAGGTGGGCTCAAGCCCGGAGTGAAAAATTTTTGTAATTTTTTTTTTTTTTTTTACTTTGGGCTTCTTCAGCCCACCTTAGCCCATTTATAAATTTTCCACTAAATTACCTATACCCACCCCATCAAAGCCAAGGATCCCATTGATTCATTAGGTTCAGCCCACCATTGACTCATTACTTTCAGCCCACTAAAGTCAAGGATCCCATTGATTGCCAAAGGAGAAAGCAACGAGGAAAAATTGAAAAAAGAATGATGTTTTCATCCTAATTGCATAGGATCCCATTGAAAAGCCAAGGATCTTTGGTGAGTTTTCTTCCTTTTTTCAGATCCAGCCATTAGATTTTAATTTGTTCTATAATGATGCGATCTTTGTGAATTTGGTGAGAAAATTCCCAACTTTATGATATCTAGGGCTGAAATCATGCATTGCTTAATCAGTCTATCTTGGATCAGAGTTGCGTGACTTGCGTCCACCGCGTCTGGCTTTGAAGGTTTTCTTTTTCCCCTTTTACTGAATTAAATAAAAATAGCATAGGAATTAATATTTGTAATTGGGGATTGGGGTGGTTTGTGTTTTATATAGTTTTTATTTTTTATATAGATCAGAATGTTTTTTTCTAGTCTGATGCTAATTTGGAATTTCTGTTCTTTATTTATCATGTGCTAGTTATTTCTTGTGTTGAAAGCAAATAGATAGGATTTCAAAATTCAACGTCATGTTTAAATAAGCTTTGAAAATAAGTTTAATTTTTTTTTAAATTTTTTTATTCTTTTATAAGCATCTCTGGAAGTGCTTGTGCAGCTTCCTACCTAACACCCAAGGGAAATAAAATAGAGCTTTCAGAATATTTTAGATATTTTAATTATAGTTTATATTCTTTCTCTTGGCTTGTAATGTTTTTTTTAATAACTTTTTTCCCTTTTAAAAGGTATTGTATATATAGAGGTGATACAGTTAGAAAATTTGTTCATCCTGGTGTAACGGTGTTCATATATTGGGTTTTCTGGCTGTCACTTTTCTTGCAAAGGAAGTGCTTCTAAGTTCTAATTGTTCTCAATTTTTGAGATTTTGATTTGTTGGTTTAGAGGTTTTCCTTGTGCTGAGATTCTAGTGTACAATCTTTGATTGAATTGTAAGCAAACTCAAAGTAGATGTTCAAGTACGGCTGCTTGGGTCCTTCAATCTTGTTGATTTGTTTCTCTGGTTTGTTTCTCTAATTTTCAACCCTTCTCTACTTTATTAGGATGGAAAATCAAGAACGAAAAAGAGCAAAAACAATTTTTTCGTTCTTCAAAAAGAAAAGTGGAGAAGAAACATCAAACTCTAATTTTCAACCTTTGAGTCTAGTAGAAACATCAACAAGTGTTGATGTTCCTATGATTCTTGCAGTTGTTGAACCTCAAGGTCCTCAAGGACCTCAACCTCAAACAAAAGTTCCAAGGATTCCTTTTGATGAGAATGAACCGAACGAAATCCAACATTGCGTATTCCAATATGGCAACATCCTGCTTATAATCAAGATGAAGTTAGACGTGCTTATATAAAGTGGGGACCAAATCAACCTATCTTGGCTGAGTATCCGAGGACAAAAACCGGAGTTCAAAATCGAAGATTTCAGGAAAGTTGGTACAAAAAATTTCCATGGCTAGAGTATTCTATTTCAAAAGATGCTGCATTTTGCTTTCCGTGCTTTGTTTTTCAAGGTCGTGAGCCTCTACATCCTGCATTTACCGTTGATGGTTTTAGTAGCTGGAAGAGAGTAAATAATGGGGCCAAATGTGTTTTCTTGTCACATATGGGAGGTCATGGTTCTACTCACAATAATGCTGTGCGAAATGTTGAGGCGTTAAAGAATATATCAGTGCACATTGATACAGTTATGAATGTTCAAAGTTCAGAAGAAATAAAGAAAAATCGATTGCGTCTTAAGGCTACCATTGATAGTGTTCGATGGCTTACATTACAGGGCTGTGCCTTGAGAGGTCATGATGAATCTGTAATGTCAAAGAACCGTGGTAATCTAATTGAGATGATTAGTTTGATGGCAAAGTTAAATGTTGAGATAAATGATGTTGTCTTAGAGAACGCTCCAGGAAATGCAAAGTATACGTCTCCTATGATCCAAAAAGATATTTTGCATATTCTAGCTACTAAAGTAAGAGAAAAAATCCGTGAAGAAGTTGGAAATGCCAAGTTTTGTATTTTGATTGATGAAGCAAAAGATGCATCAAATAAAGAACAGATGGCAATTGTTCTGAGATTTGTTGATGTTCAAGGTTTTTTGCAGGAGAGATTTTTTGAGATTGTGCATGTTAAAGATATTACTTCTTTAACTCTCAAGAAGAAAATATCAAAAGTTCTTACTCGACATAATTTGCACATTCGAGATTTACGAGGTCAGGGATATGATGGTGCAAGCAACATGCGTGGTGCATTTAATGGATTGCAAGCTTTGTTCCGCAATGATTGTGAGTATGCATACTATGTTCATTGCTTTGCTCATCGTTTACAACTTGCATTAGTTGCAACTGCTGAAGATGAGATTTCAATATGGCAATTCTTTTCAAAATTGACATGCATTGTCAATCTTATTAGTGCTTCTCCTAAGCGTCATGCAGAACTACGATCTATCCAAGCTACTGAGATTGAAAGGGGGATAGCTAGTGGTGAACGAGAGACTGGTAAAGGGGCTAATCAGATGGGTACTTTGCATCGAGCTGGTACTACTCGTTGGAGTTCACATTTTGATTCCATTTGCAGTCTGATAGATATGTATGGTGCTATTATTAGTGTGTTTGAATGTATGGTTAATGAAGGATCTTCAAATACAATTCGTGGGGAAGCTGGTGGTTCCTTGATGGCAATGAAGTCCTTTGATTTCATATTCATATTGCATCTTATGCACAAGATTATGGGGATTACAGATATGCTTTGTCGGGCATTGCAGCATAAATCATTGGATATTTTGAATGCAATGAATTTAGTATCATTGACAAAATCATTGCTTCAAACCTTGCGAGCAGAAGGTTTTGATTATTTCCTTAACCATGTGAAATCGGTTTGCATGAAATTTGATGTCGATATACCTGATATGAGCAGTCAGTACAAAGGGGCAGGACGTTCATGTCCAGCGAGAATGATAACATTCTGATTAATCATCACTATCACATGGACGTATTTAATGCTACGATTGATCATCAGTTAGAAGAGTTACATAGTAGATTCAATGAAGAGACAGTGGAATTGCTTATGCTCAGCACTGCTTTAGATCCTCGGGACAACTTTAAATCCTTCAATCCTGATCGCATTTGTTTACTTGCTGAGAAGTTTTATGCAGCTGATTTTGATAGACAAGACATGCATCATTTGAAATGTCAACTGGATCATTATCAATTTGATGTGGTTGGCCATGAGAGGTTTCAAAGTATGTCTACAATTTCAGAATTATGTCGTGGTTTAGTAGAAACAAATAAGGCAGAGTCCTACAATTTGATTGATAGGTTGATTCGTCTTATTTCAACTCTTCCTGTTTCTACGACAACTTCAGAAAGAGCATTTTCAGCCATGAAGCATGTCAAAAGTACTCTTCGTAACAAGATGGAAGATGAGTATTTGACTGATTCGTTAGTTGTCTACATTGAAAGAGAAATAACGGAAGCAATCGATACAGATTCTATAATAGATGCCTTTTGGTCTAGCAAGAATAGAAGAGTCCAATTTCATTAGTGTGGTATCCAAAATACCCGCCTGGCGTCGTGAAGACACAAAACGATATATCGAAGCACAAATGTCATATTTGTTTGTTTGTGGGTTCTTCAATTCCTAATAGAGGCAAGCCTCTATTATTAATTACCCCGAATAATATTGCGGGAACCTCCGATTAAGGGCAAAAGAACAAGTAGAGGCAATGAATAAAAATAATTTCATTTATTTGCATAACATGAATTTCATTACATATCATGGGATATATATATATATATATATATATATATATATATATATATATATATATATATATATATATATATATATATATTCATTTATTCATTTATTTGAGTGACGCCGCCGCCTTATATGCCTCGCCGCCACCCTTTGAATTCCTGTTGTATTGCTATCGCGTCATGGTTGCTAATAGCTCATAAGTTATTAGCAGTCTGCCCCGCCTTATGACTGAAAACTGTACCATATGGTCCATCGATATGGGCCGCACCATATATGGGTAGAAAGCTTGAGATGTCTAATTTCCGATGCCATGAATTTCATCTTGATTGGAGTTTTCTAGCGAAGATTATCAATGCCCGAACGAAGGGGTATCAAGCTGGCTGAATTTCAAGAATTGGCTTCCTTCTCTCAAAATCTGCTATGAACGAGGCCTTTGGTAAGAGATATACCATACATGTTTGGAAATCCCTAGAAATATAGTTTCCAATGCCGCAAATTTCGCCCTGATTGGAGTCTCCTATCAAAAGTTATTGGCATTTGAATGGAAGGTGGTCGAATTGACAAAACTGCAGGAATTGGTCTTCTTTCTATCAAGAACTGTACCAACTGAGCCACTGACAAGAACTGTGCCATACAAGGTTGGAAAGCTCTGGAAGTCTAGTTTCCAATGCCACAAATTTCGCTTCAATCAGAGTTTCCTATCAAAAGTTATTGCAATTTGAACGAGAGGGTGTCGAGCTGACAAAACTGCAGGAATCTACCCCTCTTTCCGTCGAAATCTGCTACAAGCTGGGATGCTGATAGTAAATGTACCATACATGGTAGGAAAACTCTAGAAATCTAGTTTCCAACGCCACAATTTTCACTTCAATCAGAACTTTCTAGCAAGAGTTATCGATATTTGAACAAAGAGTGATCAAGTTAGCAGAATTGCAGAAATTTGGCTTCTTTCTTCTTTTTGATTTTGCAGCAACAGCAATATGATAACTAATTCAGCAACAACCAACAGCTTCAGCGAAGCAGCAAACTCGACAAAGCATTAGCAAACTCTTTTCTCTTTTCATAGCAGCAGCTTCAGCAGTTAAATTACAATTTCTGCAGTGACATATATTTGGACTGATTTCTCAACAGATTTTACAATTAAATGCTTTCACATATCAAAGTTAACTCTATGGTATGAAGCAGCCAACAATATTCATGATCATAAGGGCATCTCATAGAGACCACATGTTGAATTTCATAATCCTGTAGCTTTTTGCAGCCCAAAATTAAAATGAAAACAAACATCATCCCAATATATGCTAAACAAACTTCATCAACATGTAATTGATTAGTTCTCCCTTCTAAGTCTTACAGATTTGCTATTTCTTGGATCCTTTGGGTTGCAGCTATTGTATAACTCTTTCCTTTTCCTCGGCATGAAGCGGCCGGGGAGGTCATCATATGGCCTTTGCTTCTTTGTCGGTAGCAGGCGTGAGAGGGGCTATCATATAGCCCTTGCTTTCTTCTTTGTTGATGATGGCGTGAGGGGCTATTATATAGCCCTTGCCTTTTCCGGTGACGGCGAGCAGCAGGGAGACCATTATATGGCCTGTGCTTATCCTCTAATTGACGGCAGGCGTGCGGGGAAGCTTGGCGACATGGGCCGGGCGGTATGCTATCTTTGCTCACGGTGAGAAGTTGGGCGGAGGTCGGCTGCAGTGGTGGATGCAGGCGTGGGAGGTGGGTTGGCAAACCTGCGGAGATTTGGGAGCTTTAGGCGTGATGGGGTGCAAGGGGGCCTTGAGGGGCCAACACTTGGCCTTGTAGCTAGGGTTTCTTCTTATATATATATATATATATATATATATATATATATATATATATATATATATAATTTTTTTTATTTAATTTTATTTTTTTATCCTTTTTTACCTTTCTTCTCCGGCGGCGACTTGGGGTTTTACATATTATATATGCTATAAATCCTCCGGCCTCTCCTCCGGCGGTGGCGCGGGCTTTTGCATATTATATATGCTATATACCCTTTGGCCTCTTCTTCGGCGGCGTAGAGGGGAAGCTATTATATAGCCTTTACCTCTTTTTTTGGTGACGGGAGGGGTGACGGGAAAGCTATTATATAGCTCTTGCTTTCTTTCCGGTGACGACGAGCATCAACGGCGATCACCAGGACTCCTTGACAGCGGTACGCTTTCGGCAGGGATTGAAAAGAAGCGAGAGAAGCTATTATATAGCTTTTGTTTCTTCTCCGATGGCTGGAATATGGGAGAGGAGGAAGCGTGATTTCCTTATCTTTGTATTACGGTCGATTGTGGACCGAGCCTGTATCCTTCAGCAAAGCCATTAGAGACAGGCCCGTGTCCGTCCGACCACACGGCTTCTCGCTTCACCGAGCGGAGAGCATGGAGGAGATCCTCACCCTTCCCCTGAAAGTCTTTTTTTATCAAGAGGTCTCCCCTCCTTTATTTATAGATCTTCACAACCTAGATGATAAGGTTGAAATTTTAATTTTAGTTTTAATTATCATTATATCATAATCTAGATAAGATCAAAATTTTGAATTTTAATGATCATAATCTAGATTTAGGTATAACCTTGAATTTGAATTTTAATCATCAAGAGATTAGATCAAAAATTTTAATTTTAATTTTAATGATCATAATCTAGATTTATGACCTTGAATTTGAATTTTAATTATCATAATCTAGATAAGATCAAAACTTGAATTTAAATTTAATTCATTTATTTTTTGTCTCGAGATTTGTGTTCTCGGACTATCTTGGGATCTGTATTTCTGAGACTGCCTCGGGATTTGCGTCTTTAGCTTGCCTCGGGATACGACCGGATATATTTTTATTTTAAATTTAAAATATCTTAATTTCAAGATACTTCTAGGTATATATTTCATTGGCACCCTTCAAATATTGGCATATTGTAATTTTAATGCATATATATTTATGTGTATGTATTTTTTCGACACAAACAATTAGTAAGTGTTTATGAGTTTACATTTGTATTATTAAATATATGTTTATGACTTTACATTTGTATTTTGTTAGTTGTATGAATGCTTAACTAAATGAATGTGTTGCATGAGATGTGTATTAAATTAGTGTTATATTGTTAATTTTAGTTTGGATTTTGATGCTATAGAGATGCCTAGTGTGGTCTTTGTGTTCCCAAATGAGATGAGAAGCTTGCATACAACTCATTTATGGGATTTTATAGGGCTTTCAGTGGATGAAGCGATGGAGATTCTTGGATTTTCAACCGAGAACCAAGAGAACGTTATCATTGGTTTCATTGATACTGGTTAGTTAAACTTCTCTAGAAATGTATTTATAAATCTCATATTTTTTGCCAGATATATCATATATATCACAGAGCATGTGAGCTGTATATGGTTCTTACTTCTTATCATTGTTTTCAATACTTATTTGGTGGATCTGAACTTGCTTGATGAATGAAACAATTGTTATTTATCATTTATTTTGTCTTCTTCTGTGATAGCTTCCAATTCATTTGAATCTTTGCTTGTATAATGATTTTGTTAATAGACAAACTAATCCTCAAACTTTAGACAATGAATTCCACAATTAGTTTAGAAGTAGGTAATTAACCTTTGCTAATTAATTTTCAGGGATATGACTAGAATCATCAAACTTGAGAAAAAGTATGCTGAATCTTTGTATGAATGATTAGCTTAGCCCGGGATAAACAAAAATCTTGGCTCCGCCGTTGCACTCTCCTATGATGAAGCAGCAGCAAAGGAGGAATGGCAGCTAGCAATGCAAGAAGAAATGTCAGCCATTCAGAAAAACAAAGCTTGGGAGCTTGTTGAATTACCAGAAGACAAGCATCCAATTAGTCTCAAATGGATTTTCAAAACAAAGTTTGGAGCAGATGGGCAAGTGCAGAGGCATAAAGCCAGGCTGGTTGCTCGAGGTTTCACTCAAAGGCAGGGAGAAGACTTTGATAAAACCTTCTCACCAGTGGCAAGGTTTGAGACTGTTAGATTGTTCATTGCATTAGCAGCTCAACAGAGGTGGCCCATATACCAATTGGATGTGAAGTCAGCCTTTCGAAATGGTGAATTACAAGAGGAGGTTTATGTTGAGCAGCTTGAAGGATTCACAGTTGAAGGGAATAAAGATAAGGTTTACAAATTGAGAAAGACCTTGTATGGCCTGAAACAGGCTCCCAGGGCCTGGTATAGCAAAATTGACCATTACCTCACCAATCAAGGCTTTGACAGATGTGAGAGTGAGCCAACTTTGTACAAGAAGACACAAGAAGATAGTGAAGTTCTGTTGGTCTGTCTCTATGTAGATGACATAATCTACATGGGCTCCTCAGTATCCATGGTAGATGACTTCAAATTTGGGATGATGAATACCTTTGAGTTGACTGATTTGGGGCCACTGCATTATTTTCTTGGTCTTGAGGTCACACAAGAGGAGGCTGGCATCTTTGTTTCCTAGAAAAACTATGCACAAAATCTACTCAAAAGGTTCAACATGCTCCAATGCAAGAAGACAACAACACCAATGAATTCAAGTGAAAAGCTTCAGCTCAATGATGGGTCAGGAGATGCTGATGCCACATTTTATCGGAAGCTCATTGAAGGTCTTATGTATCTAACTCACACAAGACCTGATATCCAATTCTCAGTTAGTGTTGCGGCAAGATTCATGCAACATCCTTTAAGGCAGCATCTTGGTGCAGCAAGGAGAATTCTTAGATACATTGCTGGTACAATGGATTATGGGCTTCATTATACTCATGTTTCTGAATTCAAACTGAGTGGCTTCACTATAGTGACTGGGCAGGGAGCATTGAAGATAGAAAGAGCGCATCAGGCTCAGTGTTCTTCATGGGATCAATAGCAATTACATGGAGTTCTAAAAAGCAAGAAATCACTGCCTTGAGCACAACTGAGGCAAAATACAAAGCTGCTATCTCTGCTGCTTGCCAAGCAATATGGCTGAGAAGATTGTTGTTCAATATTGGCCAAGAACATAAGCATGCTACTGGCTGTTCTGTGACAATAGATCCACAATTGCTCTAACAAAAAACCCTATCCTTCACAGGAGGACAAAGCATATCGACATTAGGTTTCACTTCATTAGAGACCTAGTTGCAGATAGTTCTTTTGTGTTGAAGTTCTGCAGCACTGAAGAACAGCTTGCAGATATCTTTACAAAGCCCTTAAATGCACAGAAATTCAGCTATCTTCGCATGAGATTGGGAGTCAGCAGTCACGAATTAAGGGGTGGTGTTGAATATAATTCTGTGTGTGCTGATATGGACCAATGAGCAGCTTTTAGTAGACTTGTATAGCTGTTTTAACTGGTCAATAGGACTCAGTCCTAGGTTGTTAGTAAGTTGCCTGATTAGTGGGTCATGTGGTGATAACCACGTTGCATATGGTTTATTGTTTAAAAGGTCATGTTTGTCTTGTAGTCGTTGTAATGCTTTTTCAGTAATATAGCTGCATGTTGTCTTCTTCCTCTCTGCACTTGTGTATTCCCCAGCAGTCACTCCTCCTTGAATACTTCTTCTCCTTCCTTGCATCTTCTCCACAGACCAAAACTCCAACAATAACTGATATGATTTCTGAACATGCGAAATTATTCAAAAGTCGTGAAAAAGCCTGCATGAATTATTTGATGTAATTTTTTGAACCACTTCTCTCAGCATTGGCAAGCATGGTCACAAATGATCTCACATTGTTTCTGGGAAGCTCTGGTTGTGTTTCTCCAGATCTTACTCATCCTCAGGTTTTCAATCCAATCCCTTTCAAAAGAAACAAAACAAAACTCCTCTCCAGAAGACACTTGGTCCCATAAAATTAAGCATCACATACAAAGCCAGCATTCGCTGCTATTCATTCATATTTGCAAGCAACCTTCTCAGACTTCTATTTCTGCTGTAAGGAAAAGAAAGCAACTGCGAGTACATGTTTGCATTAATAGCAAGAACACAGGTCATATCATCGACGATCGTATTAGTAGAGCATGGTGGATATGTATTTTTCTCCGGTTCGTGATCTGCACAGCTCTTGACATGCATTCGAATGTTCTACAGAATGCGTTCTTGGGCATTGTGGAATACACAGACATAATTGACATCATTGCTTGCTCATACTTATCTGCTTATTCAATCAGAGGAACAACAGGGATTAGTTTCTCCTCTAATAGCATTGACGAACAACTTCTCGATAATTTGGCAAAAGAGCATAAGGAACGCAAGAGGCAACTCTCCATATGACAAAGGAACTCTTCCACAACTAGTGACTTTGTCTTGGCTCAATCCTCACTTCGCAATCGGAATCACGAAGCCTCTAGGACAGGATGAAGTACGTATCTTTGGCATTCATTTGATCAATGTTTGAAAGAAATTAAGAAGAGATATGGGACACAGAATCAATCTATCTATAGAGCAACCTTCCAGTTTATAGCGAAAAAGGCGGACCTAAATGCGTGTTTTGATGAATTTGTTAAGTTCTTGAGTGTGAAGCAGAAGCAGAAGCTGAAAAGTGGGTACATTCTTGCACTAGCATTTCTGAGTGCCAAAGTTGTGGAGACTGGCTGAGGCAGTGGCTTTTCAGTGTCCGTCAGCTCGGTCTTCACCTCGAATCAGCTCTGATTTCTCATGTATACAAGGGACTCCGGCTATCGAGTCAATCACACAACCGTCATACAAGTGGAGAGATCATTAACTACATGAATGTCCACATAAAAAGAATAACAGACATCATGTGGTACTCAAACATCATATATAGTGATGCTTCCCATACAGGTTACATTAGCAATATATATTCTTCATGTGAGTTTATCCATTGGATTATTAGCAGGATTAGCAGCTACAGCAGTTACAGTGATGTGCAATTTGACGATAACTAGGATGCAAGAGACACTCCAATTGAAGACCATGGCAGCAAAAGACGAGCGCATGAAAGCAACATCGGACATTTTAAGCCTAAGAGGCTATCAATCTGTTACAGCTTTATTGAAGAACCGGATTTCCTGTAGCAATTGAAGAGTGATTGAAAAGTGAAAATATAATTAACCTGAAAAGAAAATAGATCGTAAAAGTGAGACAGATCAACACCTTAAGAGCAAATCTGATGTCTGAACTATCAATTTGCAGTGTCACTCTCTTATTTCTCAGTTCTTTAGACCGGCCAATATTCAATAGCCCCTGAACATTCAAGCAAACATTGTTATGTAATGAATGACGTTTATCTTGAATATAGAAGGATGTCTGCTAACCTGATCACTCAACGCGCTACACATATCAGGGAATTCAAACCATCCATAAGGAGGAATATGCATGTCTTTGCAAGTCTCTGAATAAGATCGATGGAGCTGTTGGCATAACACAACCAAGGTTATTTATTAGAAGTTATGAGAGTCATATTTTTATGTATTATAATTGGAACTCCAAGCAAACTTGCCTCTCCAAGTGTTGTAGCATTTTTCTTGTCCCGGCGAAAGAATTTCACTAGAGAACACAAAATAATCTGCAAGTCCAAACAAGAATGAAAAGATATGGATACCACACTTAGGAAAAAAAGATAAATGAACCGTCTTCTTTCAGTTTCAACTTGAGAATAGACGGAAAAGAAAAAAAAACAATACTGAATGTCAAATTTATCCATTCTTACTTGCTGATGTTGAGGAAGAGATTGTATAGTATGCACCGTCACTGTCTTGAAAGCCCTCGATAATGCAATCTCCATATGTTCAAATCTTACCTGCAACCAAGTAAATTTTTACCAACAGAATCGCATGTAGCGGAAATTCTTAATCAGCAATATTTTATTTGGTCCATACCAAAGTTAAAATTATACTATACAGGTCATCAACAATTTATATGTGCCAAATTTGAAGAGACAAGAGAGAATATCAGAGAAAGAATCTACAAACATCGGAACAGAGAACTTTGCTAAGGTGTCTCTGCTGGCAAGCTTACAAATACATAAAACCTATTTTACTTACAATGTTAAGGTCTTCCTTGTTAGTAGCAAGCCTTAGTTCTGCCTCAAACACCTCAATGGCACTTCTACAATAAAATGGAAGTCAACAAGTTTCAGCTCAACAAATGAAGAAACTAAAAAAAGTAGCAGAGCAAAACAAATGTATGCATGCTTGACCAAAAGCCCTTTGACAATACAAGCTATGAAATGCAAGAAACACGTTGGCTGTTAGGCCAACTTACCTACAAACACTAAGAGCTCTTCTCATGTCTCCAGAAGCAGCTGCTACTTTCTGATGCATTTTAACCATTATTAAGCATGTTTAGAAATAAAACATCCAAGAACAATGTGTGCGTGTGGTCATCTATCAAATTTGTAATACCGAACAAATGATATTATCGTGCCCTTAATTCAAATGACGATTGATCTCTGATAATAATATAATAGTTTCAATTCAAGTACCAACCAAACATACAACATTTGCACCATAAGAAAACACATGAATGAAAAATTAAATAAAAATTCTTGACGTACTCTTGCACAAAATTCAAGTGCTATTGGTTCAAAGATGTCATATCCAAGAACCTGTAATTATAATAGAAAAATAATCAGATGTTAGTTCATTTGTTCTTAATGAAAAACAATGAAAGCAACCGCCACAATGGCCTGAAAAGGAAAGTAAGGATATGCACAACACTAGGGGCAGCAATGATGGCACAAAGTTACAAAAGAGAATAAGACTTACACCAAGCCTCTGCTGAATAATCTTGAGAATCTGATCCTTCGAATACGCACAAAATGTCACAACGGTAGGCTTACCTGACACCAAATACACAGGAACTCAATAATAGATGCCAATTTCCTTTTCATATGGTATAACATTGAGGTTACATGCATGATGCATTGTTCATATCAAAGTTTCAAACACATTCTTTCATCATTATTGTTTTCAAGCTATATATATGCTGCAAAGGGTTATACACCATGAAATAAAATTCGATTGAATTGGTTAATGTGCTGATGTAGTAACTGAAAATAAGTCCAAAAAACGAAACAAATCATCAGACTCACAATTCAGAGGTTCAAGTATTGGAAGAAACCGATCTAATAGGTTTATTGCATTTGCTATTCCTGGATTCATCATACAAAAAAAAAAGTCAGTTCTCAAATTCCAACACCAAAAAGAAGTTTTAAGAACTAGATATCCTGTGTGAATTGAATATTTATTTACATTGAGACATTCCAGATGATACCATAAGAATTTGCGCCATGTAAAAAACAAAAAAAACAAAAAAAAGATTGTATATGGGAAAAATGAAATCTGCTAGTAGAAGGCAAAAGTGTTTGGTTAACTTCATAAATATTTTGGAGAGATAACTGAAATTTAAAAATGGGGAAATTCATGAAATGGAAATAAATCTGATATCCGAAAAAACCAAGTTAGCACATGGATAATAAGCATGAGGAAACCTGCTAGCATCCCTGACATGTAAATGGCAAAAGAAATGCCATGACGTTTCTTTTCTTGATGACAGAGTTGATGTGGTCTTTAGAAGCTTTTTTTTTTCTTTTGCAGGAAAAGCATGAGAAGAAGTTGAGGTTTTGGCATAAAGCAAACGTTATTGAAATAGGCCATATTTCTTGCGGTAAAGGAAATTTTAGAGTTGTGCACATTCATTATTAATGTATTCCTATGTCCATAGGAATTCATTTTCTTAGTGATAATCAATAATAAAATATGTAAGGTATAAAAAAAATCAGTCATACCTATTAGTATACATCGAGAATAAGGAAGAGTTAAGAGCATGAAAAGATCAAGAAGCACAACTTGACCTTTCGTTATCAAATGGTTGACCTCATCGACAATGATTATCCTGCCAAAGTAACAAAGGGCCATTGACATATGATTTTGTTAATATAATGATAAAGACCACACGCACCGCAAAGGATGATTGGTAGGCTTTCTAGTTCAAGTTAGAAGTCTTACAAAACAAAAAGATAAAATAAACTTATCTACGATTTTCGTCTAAACTATTAACTAAAAATAAAAAAAAATTTAAAAAAAAACCCAAACTTCTAGGAAAGAAAGCACTAGTGAATTATCGAAAAAAACCAACTATGTGCTGAATAAAGATGCAAAATTTAAATTTGATATGATACATAATGGAAAATTCACAAAAAAGAAGGAAAATGCAATGTAGAAAACCTATTTATGTTCCTTACATCATATTCCCAGGAGACGGTTGTCCCTTCTGAGAATAAAGTTTCTGCAGGTTTTGAAGAGGTGAACAAGCATTATTCTTCAAGTGAGGATGGAATTTTTCGATCATCTACATCAAACACAATTCAATAAGAAAAAAAAATGTTGATAATGTAAACCAAATTACAGAATTGTTCAAACACTTTGATCAGGTACCTTACTAAAAAGGTCAGATGCCTTTGGGAGCGAGACACAATTAATTGATAAGGTTTCTGGCGTCTGAAATCCAACCTGGTGATTTGAAAATAATTAAATATTTCCAACAATAATTAGAATTGTATATTGTACAACAAAGAGAAAAAAAACATACCTCTTTCGACCACAACACAAGAAGCTCTTCAACTTTGTTAATCGACAATGTCTTTCCAGTTCCAGGAAGTCCACACACATACATGCTTCCTGATTTCTTTTCTTTGATGCATGATTTACAAAAATCAGCAATTCTTTTCTGTTCATCTTCACGACACACAACATTATCCGGGATTGAAGACACATGGAGTGCTTCCATCACAGCATGCATCTGTCCAGGATCTGCAGGAGAAAAAACACCGGTCAATACAAACTACCAAGACAAGGACCTAAAAGCAAATTGGCACTCGACTTTAGATGAGATAACAAACATCAAAATCAATTTTTTTAAAAAAGAAAAAAGTAATTTTCCTCATCTGAACAAGTTGAAGGAGTTGTCAAATTAAAAGAACATATTAAAGTCGAACATCAGTTAATATAATTTCAATGGGATCAGTGTTGTGGATTGCGTCAATTAAAATGAATCAACGTGTAATCCAGTCTAAAGGCATCTTTGATCAATAACAATTTCTGGAGGAACTAGATTGCATAAATTGATAAGACATAAGAAAAAGGACTTGAAAGAGAAGATGGGTCCGCTTGCCTCTTGGGTTCCATATGGGCTTCTGGGGATCGGGGGACCTCTCCCTCAAACTTCTCGAAGGGGACACTGTTAGAGATAGTGGGTTAAAAATCAGTAACACAAATGTATAGTAAAAAATTTTCGTAACAATACATGAAACCTATTCTAAAGATTCCGACAAACATCAATAATCTATCTCACATAAGTACGAGATACTTACTTGTGATCCCTGGAAGTTTGGGTGATGCTGACAAAGTGTCAAACTTTCTTTTCATAGTTATATTCTCACTGGAGAGGGAACACAGGAAGGAAAAGTGTAGTGAAAAAGGCCAGCCAATACTCTCGTAACTGAGAACACACCACATAATAAACAGTAGCAATATGGCATTTTCTCTCACTGATTACACCACATAATAAATAAGTATTTTCATGTTAGTCTACATTCCATGACTTAATTAACTAAGCAATCACAATATGTCATGAACTGGTGTACAAAATACATGCAAATCAACTTTATTACTTGAAAAAAAAAAGAAATCATTAACATGAATAATCAAAAAAATCTAAAAAAGAGATTTGAATATCATATTGGCTAAATGCATCTCAATGATTTAACACTTACAAACCAAAAAGAAAATAATAAAAATTAGCAAAACAATAATGAAAATTGTGCGTAGAAAAGAAAAACAGAAATTTAAAATTCATATTTAATGAAAAAAATAAACCAAAAAAAGAGCAGCAAATTCATATGGTAAGAGCTAATTAACTATAGCTCTTTATGCCCAAAATAATAATAATAATAATAATAATAATAATAATAATAATAATAATAATAATAATAATAATATGAGCAGCAATCGCATTTGAAGTAATATTCTGATTGATTAAATGCAGTTTTACTAGTTTTTCGGCAAAATTCAGAGTTGAATTTTGGAGTCCCTGTGCAAGGAGCAAAAAATAAAATATTCAAATGATAAAAATGTTTGCCATGAATGAAAGATTGGCGCGAAGCAAAACCAGTAATAGTCTAATATACACGGACCATTGAAAACAAGAACAATCAAAATGATAAAAATGGAAAATAGAGAGATTCACAAGAAGCCAACCTAAGATCTAATAGTGCATCTGCAATCTCTACGAATTTCAACCTAATAGTGCATCTGCAATCTCTACCGAACAGTTGAATGAAACATTCAAAGATGAACAAAGAGATTCAAAAGAAATCAAGCCAAGATCGATATTGCCCGAATTCACAGTCCCAGAAGGATAAAGAAGAGGCAAAAAGGACATGGAAGAAGAGATCAGAAACCCTAGAAACGGCGGCACTCACCTCTTGTGCTCGAAGGTGGTGATTGGCAGGCGCCGACGCGAGTTCTCCCCGAGTTCTCCCCGAATTCCCCGCGCACCGGCCTCTTCTCTATCACCGCGCCGAGCGAAGCCCTACCCTCTTCTCTGACTTTTATTTTATACTAAAACCTAATCATAGAAACGGACCCGGATATGTTTCAAATCTTTGGCACGGATTCAGGAAATTTATATTTATATATTTATATATTTATATATTTATATATAATTCATTTAAAAAATTATATCTATATAAATAAATATTTAAAAAAATTATATTTCATAAAAATAAGAGGAAAGTAATGAAAAGTCCCCCAAAACTTCTGAAATCCATAAAAAATCCCTGTAAGTTTGAGTATTCCTATTTAGTCCCTCCTTTATCAATGGACTTACTTTTTAGTCCAAACAGTACCAAACGGTGTTTAAAATGGGGCGAAAAGACGATGTTGCCCTTGGGAGTAAATGAGTTGTTCAGCGCCACACTCCGCACACATCCCTTGGTGAAATGACTCAAATGCCCCTCGTTGACTTCTCCTTCCCTTTGTGTCCCCTGCACTAAGGCTTTGGTATCTTGTCGTAGGTGTTTATTATCGTGACAAACCCTTTTAAGATTTTAAGTGCTTGCTATTTTGACGGTGTTTACTATCATTCATGTGAACATTTTTATAAATATATATGTCATATTTTGTATTGTCAAAAAAGGGTTAGAATCACATATATTTACATTCAACACCCAACTATTCATCAATCCACGGATATTTACATTCAACACCCAACTATTCATTAATCAGTTTATTACTTGCGTTGCAAGTCCTCCGGTTGTGGCTAGTGTTTTTCACGTGCGTGCCGCAACTTCGAACAACTCAAGATAATACACCGCTATCGTTGCTTTGCTGCCGCTCCTAACAAAGATGCGGCCACCGTATTTCCCAAGCAAATGTGTTCCATCAATGAACAACGGTGACTGCAACCCAACTTGAAGCCGACAACACAAGCATGGAAACAAAAATAATTTTTATGTGCTCTGCAAAATATCCCGGATTGAATGTCTACTACCCAATACAAGGGACGATCTTTGAGCTTCCGGATCACACGATTGAAATCCATTTTTGGATGCTTGGTGAGAACTCGTCCCCGATACCGCCACCACACACATGCGCGAATATCTTTATTCCAAAGGTATGCATATTTCCCTCGAGAAGCATGAACCCTCCAATTCGCGGTAGCGCTTGACACATCCCAGCCACCCTTTCTCTCATCGTTTTATGAAAGTAAAATCAAACTTCCTTTTGATAGCAAGGTCGCGGAGCGCATTCCCCGGCAAGTGTTCCGCTCAAATCGTTGGTCGAGCGAGTAATCGTAATCTCGTGAGTTTGAGAAGAACCCTCAATGTTTAAGGGCACGCTCGGCCAGAGGATCCCTGTTGATTGATAAGAGACTCTGGCTTTAGACAATACTAAATGTAAGAACGCGTGATACTAAAAGTGATAAGCTCTGATTTTAAACACTTACGTAAGATACTAAAGGGATAAGCATAATATTAAAGAGTTTGAGTCTATAATAAAGAGATAAGATCAATACTAAAGACTTTAAGAAAGTCATGAAAGTCCAACGTGTTTGTAATACTGCGGTTACGGAAATAATAAACACATACTAACAAAAGAAAGTAATTCTACGTTGGAAGCGAAGACCCTGAGTAGTCGCCTAAGCTTCATCTGTGTCCACAATAGCGCCCACCATATTTTTGTTGAATAGGTGAAAATGCCGACATTATGCATACAAAGTAGGTAGAATTGTCAATGGTACAAGTTGTTCTACGATCGATGCGATACTATATATAACTCACTCTCACTGCAGCAGGAGTCAAGGTCCCACCGTTACATATATCACCTAATGCGACTCCCAACAAGTAAGCCTTTGTGAGCTTCAAGGCTAGACCTTCTCCCCATATTGCGGCTGGCGAAAATGGTTTCCATCAAAATCCCGCATGACAAGAAGTGCCAAGAAGCCGCGTAGCCCCCGTAAGAAGCCCCTCAAAGAAGCCCAGCTAAGCGCCCCTGAATCAACAAGCCTTGAAGAAGGCCCCACTAACAAGCCCCGTGAAGAAGCTCCTACCAAAGAAGGCCCCATCAACAAGCCCCCACTAAAGAAGGCCCCTCTGCAGATTGATGCAGAGGCGTCCCATCTACGGTGAGAAAATGTAGAACTCATGAGGACAAATTTCATTCCTAAGAACAAGCGTCCCTCTGAGGTTGAGAACAACAAGGAGAAAGCAAGCACTCGCTTTTCCCCGAATCGTCTGGGCGAGAACAATCTTCATAGTATTTCTCTTAACCGCTTTAGTATCAAGACTCTAACCGCTAAGTATTTGGCTTATTTCATCAGCTAATATTTCGCTTAACCGCTTAGTATTCCTCTTAACCGCTTAGTATTTCTCTTACCGCTTAGTATTTATCCGAACTGCTTATTTATATTCTAGTACAATTGTTTGGAAGAATGAATGAGCATTTACAACTCGCTACCAATTATACCCGTTGGTTGAGGGAAAGATCTTCGTAATTTGATACGCCATGGACGCCTTTGTCGATCTTGCCGGAAGACCAAGAGAAGACACCGCCAAGTACAAGAGGCGTGGATCCATCAGTGCCTTTTGTCTTGCTACTATCGCAAAGCGACACACCACGGATGACTTCCCTCAAACTAATGACGCAAGAATATCTTTCCAAAATTTGGAAGTTGTTCTTATGCCCATCATTCAACAAACATTTCCACCTACTCGTTTTGGATAAAGCGAGACACTCTCACTACTCATCTCTCAATAACATATGGACGTATGGCATAATGGCGAGGAAATGGTAAGTCAATCACTTCCATATTTCCTCGTATTCTCCCCTTCGCGGCTTAACCATCTTTGTTCTAAATGCCAGAGGGTTCTTTTCAAACCGCACTTACCATCGAAAGTACGGGAACCGCTGCTTTAAACAGAGATAGTTATACATTCTCAGCGCGGACATCGCCTCTCAATCGGAGAGAGAGGACGGTGTGATCGCTCCGTTCGTCATGCTGCGGTTTATGGAGCGATATTGGATAGGTGAAGCTTACCGACCGCTCAGTTCCTCGCCTACGCTTTGGGAGTATGTACGTCGCATACTTTCTGGACAGATTCACGAATAACTCACGGGGAAATGGAAGGAACTCTAAAGACTTTACAATCATATTCTCGTGTTTAATATCGGTACTTTCAATTGTTTACTAAGTGTTGAGCTTTGTATTTCTCTTAGCCTTAGTATTTTTCTAACGGTTAGTATTTTTCTTAATCGCTTAGTATTTCTCAAGTGCTTAGTATTTCTATTAACTACTTAGTATTTCTCCAAACCGCTTAATATTTCCCTTAACCGCTAGTATTTCTCCTAACCGCTAGTATTGCTATTAAGCGCTTAGTATTTCTCCAAACCGCTTAGTATTGCTATTAAGCTTAGTATTTCTCCAAACCGCTTAGTATTTCTCTTACACTCTTTACTAGTTCAACCAAATTTTTACCGTCTTTGGACTACTCACGTGAAAACATGTTAGAAACGATATTGTCAAAACTTCATAAAATAGCATATATTTACATTAGGCAATCATGCATCACAACAAGTAAACCTTATGGCCTGGGACGAGCAAGCTAATCACCTATTACATGCGTCGCAGTCTCTTAAGTATTGCGGCGATGTTTTTGCACTAGACCAAGTAACTTTCTCAAAATAAAGCCTCGCGACTCAATTCTCAAGCTGAAAAATGGTTTCCATCAAAAATCCTCGCAACAAGAACGCCAAACAAATTTAATTATACTATGCATGATATTTAAACCGCCCCGGAAAATCTATTACCTTTTGCAGCTTCGTTGAACGAAGTCTCCCACTCCAAAATTGTCACACAGACGCTTCTCTACAACACTAAAACCAACACAAGTTCTCTGAAAAAGAACAAAAGAAAGGAGACCAAGAGAAGGAGAAGAAAGAAGCCGGGATTGCTTTCTCGCTACAAGAATGAAAGTACACAAAGATTCTTTGAACCAAAAGCCGCTACCGCCCCTCTGTCATACGGCCCAAAATGTGGTTTTGGGGAAAAGGGAGGTATTTTGGGGGTTTTTCTTAAAGTAACGGTCGGGTCGCGTGAGGCAGGACTAAAAAGCGAAATTTAAAAGAAGGGACTGAATAAGTATAGTTTTTGAGTGGAAGGGACTAAAAAGTCGAAAATCTAAATAATGATGCTTACTGGTAATTTCCCCTAAAAATAAATATAATCAAATGTAAAAACTTTTTATCTAATATTTATAAAATGAGTAATTATCTATTAGTCCCTCACAAATCTGTTTCACAAGATAAGATTATATATACTAAATTTTTTGTAAAAAATTTTTTACAAATATTTATGGATTTAAGTTATTGATAATTTTAAAAACCATTTTAAAAATATATTTTTGAAACAATAATAATAATAATAATAATAATAATAATAATAATAATAATAATAATAATTATTATTATTATTATTATTATTTAAACATTTAAGGTTTTTAATGAATTTTCTAAAAAAATTAAATTTAAAATATTTTTTTATAAAAAATTAGAAACGGAGAAACTTCCCAGATCCGACTCCAAGGCGTTCAAGGTTGGTGTTCCCAAAATGGCGTTGTTGGCCGACGGGTATCTCATGACGATGAAGTTGGAGGTCACTGCCGCCCGCCGCAGATGCGATCCGACGATGAGCTGGAGTGTCGCCGTTCCCGTTGGTTGAACAACGTTTCCAGAGAGCCTGACCAGTGAGGTGTGGGCGGGCTGTAGTGCCTCTGGTGCAAGATTCATCCTCCGGTATATCTCTCAGAAGATCATGTCCGCCGCATTTCCACTATCTATCAGGACCCGCCCGACCTCGTAGGAGCCTATCATAACTATGACTACCAAGGCATCGTTATGGGGATAGATAACCCCTCTTGAGTCATTGCCTGAGAAGGTGATGGGCGGCGTTGTTTGTATTCTCAGGTCGCAGTCCCCGCTCAGGGGACCCTTAGGGCCTCCAGCCATCGCAGAATTCCTGGGCTTTTGACTAGTGTCCCACAGACGACGCCAAACTGTTGACGCTCAAATCAATCACGGTCAGTGAGACTGCTTCCCGGTAGGAGTCCAACTTAGAAGAATGGAGTTGTGGAAGTCGAAAGGGATTGAGGACACGAGCTTTCCGCGATCGGTGGCTCTCCGATGATCTAGAGGAATGAAGAACTCTCACCGAGTAACCTATTTCCTCCTACAAAACAAGGAAGTCCAGGGGGTCTATCCCCCCAGACCATCCGACGCTTAAGTTAGTTACGCAGAGAGTTTGCTTGTAGAGAAGAAGATAGATTGTCGGGTAGAAGGGAGAGCTCTCTTCTTCAGGGGCATAAGCCTCCTCATACCTGAATTGGCGCCCTTGGGCTTTCTGACATACCCGTCTGACACAACCTCCCGACCAGCTGCCTTGTCGGATGCTTTTCTAGATGGACACGGCTGCTGCCATATCCGGCTCCTGTTAGTGCAGGCCCGTCTTTTGAGGGATAAGAGGGAACCTTGCTAGTCCCCACCCGGAGTCAAACGCGGACAAAACCCAAGGTCAAAACGACTCCCCAGGTGCCCCGATACGTCCCGTATGTCATAGGACTAGCTTATCAGACCTGTCAAAGGTAAGATCCCTCCAACCCGATAACTTGGGGGGCAAATGTTATGGGGTAAAACCGACATGCCACGCAGCTTGAATCGGGAGGACTCTGCAGTAGGCCAACCCGATCAAGGGAGGGGATACGTAGAGATTCCCTTCCTATCCTCCAGGAGGTAGGTACCATCCTGCCACCTGCGGCAAGCGCCACGCTTGGCAGGAGGAGTGCCCAACAACAAGATGGTTGGTCGGGAGACTACACCTGACGTGCAGCAGGAAAGGGACAAAAACGGAAGGCGGCCCAAAGGAGCCATTCCAGGTATTAGGAGGATCATGCCCCCGGGCTGATCCCCAACCAACCAACCAACTTCCTCTTTTCTCCTCCTATCTCCCTCTCATACACACGACCTCCACCCAACTAACTTGAGCGTCAGAGGGTCTAGGGGGAAGAGCCCTTAAACTTCTTTGTTTTGCAAGACCCGGCAGCCTCATCCGACAGTTATCTCTCAGTCTCTGCGTTACCAGGTGGCCGAAAGTCATTGAAAGCTCACGTCCCCAACTCTAACTACTTCCGCATCACCCCTCAGTTGAACTCTTATTATAAACGGCCTTCAAAACCGTTAACAAAACCGTTACTGGTTTGAGTATCAACATACTAAATTACAATAACTTTGCAGTTCGCATTCATAAAGATGAGGTCCCAAATTTGATTCAAATTCTTCAGGTATCAATTTCATCCAATTCTCGATGTTTTTTGAACTAGCGTGCAATTACTATGCCACATGGACTATGATTGCTTTCTTTTGTTTCTCCCAGAGAATCAATGAGACAGAAGTCGATTACACGTTGGCAAATGTTCTAAAGATTTGGCAGAGGTTCTTATATCGAGATTCCATTTCGCTTGAGGCTCAATGACAAAAGAGTTTCTTCGTCAAGGAAGAAGGTCGGGCTATCAAATACTCAAAACTTGGAGAAAACAATGCACTCTCCATATTTATACAGGTAAAACCGAAAGGAAAAAACATGTACTTATAGTAAGCATCATCCATTATCTCCATATCACGCAACACTTTCATACATTTAGAGCTTTCATTCTAAATTAACTTCAAAAATTTCTCAACATTTAGATCAATTAAGACATTAGTCTGTTAACAGTAACTGATAATTAGGATTTAGGATTGAATCAGAAATGCAATATGTCTTTGTTTTAATTAACTCTTGTTAATTCTCATCAATCAAGACATTTTCTAAATGTCAAACATTCTAACTATGCTTTAATAGAATCAATTGATAAAGAGCTATTTTCCCAGCCGTGATGAGCGAAACAAACTCTTCTTTATATAGGTATAATTACATTATAGATTGTATAACGATCCTTGGCGACACAGTCTTCCTCAAAGAAACAAGTTTGGCTTGCCAGAGACCTGTTTGATAATAAATCAATGAAGAACTAGACCACTGCTTATCAAGTAAAGGATATTTCTGATGTGCAAGTGTGTGCAGTAGCAGTGTTCATTTGATTTTAAGGGCCAAGAGAGAAAGTTGCCAAGGTGTTGATAATTAAGATTTGAAAATTTTCATGGATATTAAAACTTGCATAACAAGAACAACATCCAAAACTAGATGCTCAGAATTTTCTTTCCCAATTTTCCAAGAAAAAATTATTGGTTTTTTTTGCAAATGTTTTTCAGATTTGTGAAGAATGTGAACAATTTAAAATAATTAGATTTCTCTTGGTGAATTTCATTTTTCGATCTTATCATGATGAGATAGCTATACATTCTTTGGGATTCAGAAATTAGGTTTCATTTTGCAGATCCTTATTGAGATAGAAATCAATTTTTATAAATTATTAGAATGTGACTAATGTTAAAAAGATATTACCTTTGATTTAGAATTTCATAGAAAGAAATTTCTATGACTATTTAAGTTATTTTCGAATTGATGGAAAATATAGGACAACGTGATGCAGGCGATTAAGAGATGTCTTATTATGGTTTTTTCTGTTAGTAGTGTTAATGATGTCCAACTGATTACGTTTTTTTTTTATATACATCAAATCTAAATATTTGAATTTAAATAAGGTTTTTTCAATATATATATTTATTTATTTATTTGGGAGAAACTATATCGTTCCTGTTTATATATAAAAAATACATGTCTCAATGATTTAAATTACAATTCAAACAGAATTCAAATCCCAATCTTGATATATTCAAGATATTTATGATAAATAAATAAAATTTAAATATGTCATAATCTTAATTGATTTAGGATTTGAGTAAATAGATAAATTATATGATTGTATCTCGGGCCAAAGCACAAATCCCGAGGCAGACGCAACCTCAAATTCAAAAATAGCCCGAGAACACATATCTCAAGGCAATCTCAAATAGCCTGAGAATAAATCTTGAGACGATTTCAAATCCAAAAATAGCCTGAGAACAAATCTCGAGGCGATCTTAAATTTCAAAAATAGCAGGGAACACATATAATTCCAAAACCCCAGAATTGTTCGAGAACAAATCTCGAGGCAATCTCACCCGAGGACAGATCTCGAGGCGGTCCAAGAAAATGTAAATCCCGCGGTGATCAAGTAACATATCTCGAGGCAGTAAAATAAATAAATTAATTAAAAATAAAAAAGTAAATAAATAAAAGAAGCAATAAAATAATAATTATCCAAAGTTTGACCTCATCCAGTTGAGAGGTACATTCAAATTTTGTGGAAAAAAAAAATCATTCTTATCTTGGTAAATTCAAATCATAAAAAGATTTGATCTTTATCTTCATGAGGGGACGGTTGAGGGGTTGTGATTTTGCGGGAAGATATTTTATAAAAAAGGGACAAAGGTTTATGGGACGGGAGAGAAAAAAAAAAAAGATAACCTTTTTTCGTTTGAGAACAATTTCTGAAGAGAGACAAAAGAATCTTGTTTGAGAGGTGATATATCCATATTTATGTACATGCTACGTTATATAATATATATTATATTTTAGACATTATATATCAAAGTCATGTTCCTGTCTGATAATGGTTGCAATTCGACGCCACCTTATACGCCTCTGCCTTGTCAAACCCCCGTTGCGCCCCGGACGTTCTCCTCGGTGCCGCCGAAATCCGCCGCTTCTTCTCCGCTGAGCTGCCACCATGTCTCAGCCGATCATCGCCCTCCCGCCGAAGCCCGACGATAAGTGTCACCGGAGGACTAAATACTATATTATATATATATCTGCTCGCCGACTACTGCCGAGCCGCTAAAGCCCAATGATCACCGCCTAGCCGATGAGATCCGGCGAGACCTTGCTGCCAACCCGGAGGAGATACCAACTAAATACATATATAAACACCGAGCCTCCGGAGAAAAATCACCTCCACCCGAGGAGATACTGTAGATATATTATATATATGAAGACGGAAGCCCTTTCCCTTCACCGACGAGTTGCCAGTGGAGAGATCAACATATATTACGAAAGATAGGAGTTTTACTCCCCTTCATGGTTTCACCGACGATGAGCCGCAGTCCTTTGATGCTGCCGCTGGAGGAGATCAATATCGTGTGTGTGTATATATATATATATATATATATATATATATATATGAAGGAATGGAGATGAAGACCCTTTGTAATCTCTTCACTGCTGGGGACCCTTTGACGCCCACTATCGCATAGCTACAAGAGAACTCTCTGCACCTCTGCACCGCCAGACTGTTGGAGAAGACTGATGCCGCCAATATATAAATATATTTGCTATAAATATATAAATAGATCAAAACTCTCGGTCCACCTCTTCTCTATTGGACATGAAGTACTAGAAGAGGGTCGGGTCGCCTGCAAGTACCAGAGAAGTGTGTGAAGCATCGCGCCTGCGCTATGGCCATTCACAGAGGACTTAAGCTACAGTAGTGATAATCTTAGTCATGGAGAAATATTCGTTCGAAGAGGCTCATTCCAGAGATCAACGACATCACGCTCGAGTGGGTATCATTGAGTCGCTGGTGTCGTTAATCTCGAGCCAAGGCATGCTGTGATGTTGATGTATAAACTCCATGGGGTGAGCAGCTCCTCACAAAAAGGCATGCTAGTGTCGTAAATCTTGAGGCGGTGATATAGCGGCGCAAATTCGAAGGTGGCGGCGAGGCATACAAGGCAGCGTCATATATATAAAAATAAAATAATATATATACATATATATATGATGATATATGTAATAAAGTCAAAATTTTGCAAATAAATGAATTGTCAAATCATATTGATTTCTCTTGCCTTTACTTGTACGTTTGCCCTTAATCGGAGGTTCCCAAGACTCTGTCTGGGGTAATTAATAATAGAGACTTGCCTCTATTAGGAATGGAAGAACCCACAAATAAAAAAATATAATATTTGTGATTCGATATAACACCTGGTATCTCTTCACAAACAAGATGCCAGGCGGGTATTTCGATCCCACATTTCCCTTATTTAGAGAAGGAGACTACATCTAACTCCCTTGAGAGGGAAGACCTAACTTCACCTTAGATCTTACTTTAACTCTTACAAACATACTTAGCCCTTATTTATAGAAGATATAAGGGGCACATAAGTAATTGACTACATGACATTATTGCTTAAGAGATAAGAAGATACTTAAGAGATTATGATGATGACGTGGTTGTCCTTTAGATGCTTCAAAGATAAGAGAAGATATCTTTCTTATCTTGAGGGAATATATTCTTCCATACCATCATCATGTAATATTCATGATAGTACTATGTGATCCTGATCACTATTCATCTGAGTCCTATTCATGAGTGCACTATTCATCATCTTTTCCATCCATCCTACTACGCTTCTGAGCGAACTTTGATGGTGATCAACTGGATCTTTGAATTCGAAGACTATCAACCTTTGATCCATTCGAAGGCCATCTGAGATAGAGCAATGGAGCCTAGAGAGAAGGAGCTTTACCTCTCGAACACCCAATAGAGCCTTGAGCACCATCCTCGTCATAGATGGGCGATAGCTGGGAATTTACAACCTCAGGCCTCAGCTTTATCTCTGAATCCATTACTACTGGCTCTACATAACATGAAATCCTTCTACTATCATCGCGTCAAACAAAAGTCTTCTACTATCCTTGATTCAAACTTGGAGGTGAACCAGCACAGCAGCTGCGTCGGCGTAGATGGTCCGAAAGGGTCGAAAGCTTTGATACCATTTTTATGACAAAGGAAAAATACATAACTCAAAGATAAAACAAAGAAACAATCTTTTATATATATATATATATATATATATATATATATATATATATATATATATATATATATAGAAGAAGTTATAGATATCGATAGAGACATTAAGTTATTTAGTACACACCAATTAAAGCTATTGAATTAACCTTCATCACTATAAATATAGTCTAACCACGTTTTATAATAATCTATTTCTCTATTATATTGTTGCGGATCAATAAGTATGCTTTGATTTTTAATGAAGTAGTAATAGTGCAATGTCCTGTAGCTGGACAATTGTGGAGATAATACCTTGTTGGGTCTTGATAAATGAAGCGTAATTGTTCTGGAAGGATGCTCGGGAAATAGGACTTGTTCTTGCCTTGTTCAATGTTTGCAAGTTTCACACGAAAATCATCTATCTCTCGTTGTGCTTTCGTGAGTTCTTTAGCTATTCGGAGGACTTCTTGGTGAGCAAAGGAACGGGAATTCTTTAAGAGCGTAGCAATCATTTGTTGCTAGTAGCCTTGAAGGACTTCAGTAATACTCCTGATTTCATCATTTAATTCAACAAACTCTTTGACCAGAAGGTCGGTGATAGAAGGAGTAACATGTCCAAGATAAGAAAGAATAAGGCGTTGGGGACAGGTGAGTTGAGTAATCTGAGTATAATCTGATAGGAAAAGATTTGATATTATTGAAAATAAGTTGGGATATATATAATACCACTACAAGGATAAACTAGGAAATAAAAACATAAAAAGATAAATACAAGAAATTCAATATACATGAAATCCTAATAGGCCCCCTCAAGATGGTGTATGAGAAGCAACACCAATCTGGTCACAAATGTCAAGTAGCCGAGAACAAGGCAGAGCTTTCGTCAACGCATCAGCAAGTTGATCAACAGCAAATACATGAACAACCCGAAGAAGAGAAGACTAAATAAGATCACGGACAAAGTGATAGTCAATAGCAAGATGTTTCATCCGAGAATGAAACACAAAATTAGCATATAGATACGTGGCACCAAGATTGTCCGAGTAAATAGTGGGTGCTGAAGGAATAGGGACATGTAGTTCATGAAGAAGTGTCTTGATCCATTGAATTTCAACAACAGCAGAAGCAATAGCACGATACTCCGCCTCAGTAGATGATCGAGCAACAGTACGTTGCTTGATAGACCGTCAGGAGATGGGATTGGCACCCAAGAACATGACATATGCACCTGTGGAGGTACGATCATCCGGATTACCCCCCAATCAGCATCGGAAAAGCCGTGAAGCTGAAGAGGAGAATTCTCCCAAAGCCGAATGCCAAGAGATTTGGTGCCATTCAAATACCGGAGCAAGCGCTTAACAACCCCCCAATGATTCTCAGTAGGCTGATGCATGAACTGAGAAAGTTTGTTGACTGCAAAAGAAATGTCAGGGCGAGTCATGCGTAAGTGTTGAAGACCACCAACTACTTGTCTATATTTGGTAGCATCAACCAGAGAGGATCCATCATGAAGAAGGAGGGATGCACCAACAGCAAGGGGCGTAGAAACCGGTTTTGAGTCAAGCATGTGGTGTTTCTGCAGAAGATCAACAATATACTTGTGCTGAGAAAGAAGCACACCATCAGAGGTCGGAGTAACCTCAACACCATAGAAGTAAGAGAGCAACCCAAAATCCTTGGTAGAAAATTTGGAGTCAAGTTGCTGAATAATACGATCAACTAGATGAGGATCACTTCCAGTAATCAGAAGATCATAAACATAAACCATAAAATAGATAAGAGTGGAGCCCGCCGACAGAATGAAGAGTGATGTATCGGCGCGAGAAGTAACAAAACCAAGAGACTAAAGAAAAAGTTTCAACTCTTGGTACCATGCCCGCGGAGCTTGCTTCAAACCATAGAGAGCCTTCTGCAGAAGACATAGTTAGGAAACTGAGGATCACGCATGTCAGGGGGTTGGGCCATGTAAACTTCCTCATTAAGATGGCCATTTAGAAAAGCATTGTTGACATCAAGCTGCCGAACAGACCACATGTGATGCAAGGCTACACTCAAGACAGTACGAACAGTGACCGGATTAACAACAGGGCTGAAAGTCTCACGAAAGTCAACACCGAGACGCTGATGAAATCCTTTGGCAACAAGTCGAGCTTTATACCGGTCAATGGTACCATCCGGGTGCCGTTTGATACAGAACACCCATTTGTTCCCAACAAGGTTCTGATGGGAAGCAGGAGGAACAAGTACCCAGGTTCTGTTGTGTTGAAGAGTATCATATTTGGCTTGCATGGCTTGAAACCAGTGCGGATGGCGAAGAGCCTGTACATCAGAAAGTGTGTTTATTATCGTAAGAAATCAGAAAGGTAGAGAGTGTACTTTGGATTAGGCTTGAAAACAGAGTTCTTGAATCGAGTGGTCATCGGGTGAACATTAGTAGCAGCACCAAGAGCACTGGAGGAAAATGCTGGAACTAAGGAAGGAGGCCGGCTGGGAACCTAGGCGGGGGAAGAGCTCGCACCAACTGGGCGAGGGAGCAAAGCCGGGGCATAGTCATTGGCGGAGACGGGGTGCAGAGCTGGACAGGCGGGGTCAGGGGCGGGACAGACCTCATCCGGGGTGGAGGGCAGGCCCGGAGGCAGGGCTAGGTAATCGGCGGGGGAGCCGAGATGTGCCTCGGGAGGTATAGGCTGCATAGAAGGAGGCGGCACAGGAGGTGTAGCCAGAGGTGTCGGGAGGCCAATTGGGGGCAACGATAGTTGTTGTAGCCAGGATGATGCTGTGATGGTCGGATTAAAAGGGTCGGCAGGGGTGGAGGCGGACGAGGACCAAGAGAAAGGAAAATCTTCTTCAACAAAGCGAACATGACGGGAGATGACAAGCTTATGGGTGGAGAGATCATAGAAAATAAAGGCACTCTGAGACAAGGAATATCCTAAAAAGACATAGGGACTGGACCGAGGGTCAAGTTTGTGAGTAGTATAGGGACGAAGCTAAGGAAAACAAAGACAACCGAAGACATGAAGAGATGTGGGATTTTGTTGTTTGTGGAAGAGAAACTCAAAGGAAGAACGGAACAGCAAGTTTGCTTTTGGCATGTGATTAATGAGATAAACCGCAGTAGCAAAGGAGAAGGTCTAGAACTTAGAAGGAAGAGAGACATGATGAAGCAAGGACAAGCCGGTCTTGACAATGTGCCGATGTCGACGTTCAGAATACCCATTGTGTTCTGGAGTGTGTGGAGGGGTGGTGAGGTGAACAATACCATTGGCAGTTAGAAATGGACGGAGAGCAATGTACTCCCCACCATTGTCAGAGTACAAGGTACGAATGAGAAGTTAGAAAATCTTTTCAACCAGGTTTTTGAAGGCAAGAAAGGTCGCATGGATATCAGACTTCCAAACAAGAGGATAAAACCAAATATATTTGGTAAAGTGATCCACAAAAATAACATAATATTTGTAGCCATCAAGAGAAATTACAGGGGACGTCCAAACATAAGAATATATTATCTCAAGAGGGGAAGAGGAAGAGACCGAGGATTGAGAGAAAGGAAGTTTGCGGCTTTTGTTAATATGACACGAATTGCAAGAAAATTTGAGTAATTGGAAATGCGAAAAGGAAATACCGTGGGATAACAGCTGTTGTCGAAAGACTTTAACATAAGGATGACCAAAACGACTGTGCCATAACGAAAGCAAAGGTGAAAAGAAACGAACCGAGCTGAGGGCGAGGAAGTGGGTAGTGGTAGCCAGTAGATGTGGTGTAGTGGTCGGCCAAACATAGACACCATCCTTACGCCATCCCGTGACCAGAATCATCCCTCTGTGACGATCCAACACCTGACAAGAATCAGCAAAAAACTGAACCGTGATGGCATTAGTAGCACAAAGAGCCGAAACTGATATTAAATTTAAGGACATGGATGGAACATGCAACACATCCGTGATAGTAAGAGAGCCCTGTAACGTCGAAAGAAGCATAGATCCCGTATGTGTAATGGGAAGACATGTACCATTACTAATGACGACAGTCTCAAACTCTCTGTAAGGTTGATGAAGCGTCAGGTTGGACAGGGTGGTGGTGACATGATGAGAAGCACCCGAATCGACAACCCACACAGAAGGAGCACTTGGAGCAGGGTAATGTGTGGCGGTGTGCACACAAGGCGGGCCACGAAGCGGCCCCGAAATATGATCCCACGTATGTGGGGGAACAAGACGGCACTGGCGAGCATAGTGACCAATAGTGCCACAGATCTGACACTTGCCCTGAGAGCCAAGACCATAGTTGAGCAATGGAGATGGCGGACGTGGAACCCAAGATTGCGGGGAGGACCGGTTGGAGGTGGTGGACCGGCAACGATCGGCTATGGCGGATCAGTATTGGCAGGGAAGAGGCGAAGCCTTGAGCGAGGGTGTTAGGCAGCGTAGGGGCGTCTGATGGCCGTGTAAAGGGTGCATAAATTGAGGATGGGCTTCTTGGCAGCCTTGAGGCGGCCTTGGGTGAGGCCTATGAGGGCTTCTTGGGCGCCTAGGAGTGTTGGCGTGGGGCCTTTCTGGTTGAGCATCTGAGCCTGTGTGAGGCAGGCGGCTCCTGAGGCAGGCCTGGCGTCTTGTAGAGTGCGCTAGAAGAGGCGTGGCGTAAGTATGAGATGCCTTGTGAGGGGCGCCTGATAGAAGCGCTATTTGAGCTGCTTGTCTTGTGAGGCCTTGAGTGGTGGCTGGCGTGCGGGTGGTTCAAGATGGCCGCCTTGCGACTAACAATTTTTAGGGTTTCTGGATCTTGGCTCTTAATACCATAATAGGAAAAGACTTGATATTATTGAAAATAAGTTGGGGTATATATAATACCACTACAAGGATAAACTAGGAAATAAAAACATAAAAAGATAAATACAAGAAATTCTAATGATAAATACATGAAACCCTAATATAATCATGTGAAAGGTCTTCAATAGGAGAAGTATTTGAAGAAGATACTGAAGAAGGGTTCTGAGCGGCCATTTTGGTAGTAGAGTTTGATGGGAGAAGATTGAGTGGATGATGAAACTGAAGAAAATTCATGAATTTATAGATATAGAAAGGTAAACTAATATGCATAATGGAATCTGTTCCTTGAAATAAGTATTTGGTTGAAATTAAAAGTATAGTAATAATTGAAGTACGTGATGCCTTTCTGGGTATTTAGAATCTATCTAGAGTTCATATTATTGATGTACAAAGATTTTTAGTTTAGTTCTTGGATTAAATTCTTATACTGTTTCTCATTCTTATCCTTTCCGTCTTCTAACTGTTTTAATAGTCTTTGAGTGTCTTCCCAATACATTATGTCTGTTTTTTTTTGGGACATAAGAACCAGGCGGTCAGCCCCGCCTAGTTAAGATTACCCACGGGCGTCACAGGACCCGGGATCGAATCCGCGCAACGGGGGAATATCGTGCCATCCGTAGACTGGCATTCCACACACGTGCAGGACTCGCCACAGGACTGCGCCTCAGCGTAGCCTCGAACCCTCGTGGGGGTCGAGGCACGCAACCGGTTTGACCACTCAGCTGATAAGCCAGTTGGTTGGCTAAATTCTCCTAATTCATGGTTTATAGGACAATAGGGTTCAAGAGAATATGGAATATAGCTGAAATCTATTTCCTTTTCTTTTCTCTTTGTAAAGTCTCTTGTATCATTTGTTGTATCCATGATTTAAAATCTTCTTTCTCAAATCCTATCTTTTCTTTTCCTTTACTCATTGGCTTTTTGGGAAAACCACACCTATCACAGGATTTGATGTATCGCATTCACCAGGTACCTCTTGTGCTGGGCTAGCCAATGAGGTAGTTTCATGTATCGGTGTTTTAGGAAGACTAACTAATTGTAGCACGACAAAATTTAAATTCTATACCGATGATATTGTTAACTTAATGGGAAATCAGGGAATAAAATTATTAAAACCCACAAAAATATCTTCTGAAGATTTAGCAAATATGGAATGGAATTAACACTTTCCCCAAGAAATGTTTCTAAATATCTATACACTTCTTATGCTCTAATTTCATTAAAATTTCAAATGCAATCTGCAACTACTTGATTTTTCCAAACATCAAATACACTAGTCCAACTTTGAGGATCATGAGATTGTTCATGTAAGTTAAGTATAATTTTAAGTCTTCCAAATTAAAATTAGCTAATTCGTCAACAAATTTCATGTCTTCTGTATCACTATCTGTATCTGTCTCTTGATTTCCCTCTATAGTAGCTGATACAATACTATATATAGATTCTGTATCTCATACAAGTGCATCTACTTCAATTAAATCTTCATGTATATTTTCAATAAGTGTAGATCTCATATTATTCATATTTATTCTTTTTTGATAACTGTTACTTAGATGGTCTTGAGCTCCACATGTGAAACAATTAAGTTTATTCCTATAAGTCCTTGTTGGCTTACATTTTCTTACATGTCGTTCAGGTTTTAAATATGGTTTTCTACTATCAACCGAAGAGTTAGAAGGATGTAGCCTCTCCCCACTCTTTGTGGAGTCTCTCCATATAGGAGCCTCTCTTGCTTATGAATAAAAAAGAGTGTTTGTTTGTTTTTCTTCTGTTTCTACCTTTTTTAAGGATGTAGCCTGATTATATATATATAGGGTGATAATATTATGTGGTCGGCCTTATCATTGTGCAAACGCGGTCGCCTCTTTTTGGCCCACTTGCACAGTGTTTTGAAGAAATCCAACCGTATGGATGGAAAGAGTATAAAAAAATAAGCTAGTATGTCAATTTTAATACAATTTGGGAACTTGTAGGGTCTTCATCTTAACGGGTGAAACAACCCTACAAGCTCCCAAATTGTATGAAAATTGACATGCTAGCTTATTTTTCGATGTTTTTTCCATCCATATGGTTGGAAATCTTTCAAACATGCTCCAGGTGGCCAAATTGGAAGCGACCACAAATAAATAGTGTTTCCGGCCGACCTTACTTTATATATATATATATATATATATATATATATATATATATATATATGCAAAATCATTATATTCCCACTTCCACCCCACAATCCAAATATTTTGCATATGTACCCCTCAGCTTAGGAATGGTTTTATTATGTTTGTAAGCATATTCTCAAGAAGAGATTTTGGAGGTGCACATGGACACATAATATAATGTAGGTGTTTGGAGATAGATATATACTCATAAAAAATGGAAGACTCTAGAGTATAGGTGCAAAATATCATATTCTCAAGATTGTAGACACACAAATATGAACACTTGAAAATAATAATAATAATAATAAATTACTCTAATTATGCACAATATTCTTGTCAGGGACCTGCATAACAACTAAGAATTCCATAGATTATATAAACAAAACAAATATGCTCCAGAGCTTGAATCATACACATTTCTTTTAATAAATATATTGGAAAATTCAAGAATCATGAAAGAAAAAGGTGGAAAAAATAATATTGATTCCACTGCATCTGAATTAGGAATAAAATGTGGGATCATTCAATGAAGCAATTTTCAAGAGAAAAAAAAATCACACCTCTCGATATAAAGTATGTTTCTTGTCTCAAATCAGAGGTACAACATGAAATGAGACCCATATGTCACAATACAATTCCTCCTGTAGGTGCTATTTTACCAAACAACCATAAATAATCTAACATAACAAAAAAGGAGATATCAGACTACCGATATGGAAAAATATGCATTTGGAAGATATGTGAGACAAATGAATGGCACTCACCAGTAAAACTTAACCTGACTAATGGAGAAGCGAGATTTAAACTCCCCCGAAAGAGAACCTCTCATAAATATTTTGATAACCAAGGGAGCTCTGGGCAATCCTTCAGCGCAAAAGCAACATCATCACTGTCACAAGAAGAAATGATATCAGGTGTGTCCAAGATAATCTTCATATGAAATTGTGAATAAGTTAGATACTTCAGCTTTTAGATTAGATCAATATATCCCACAAGGATGAGCTTAAAATTGAGAAGAAAAGTAGCACTTGAAAGGTAGAACTTTTCAACTCCATTCAAAATTTGTCCTTGAGTGCATAACATCAAGTGGAATTAATTGTGATTGATGCAGAAGGTGAGACAACGATTAACTTGAAATTAATCTGGAAGATTTCAGAATTTGTGAAACTAACCTTTCGA